>OX123199.2:26037727-26498928 GCA_944739405.2 Euclidia mi | reverse complement strand
GAGTCATCGGGCGACGCGAGCAGATCTCGCGGCAGCTTCTTCTTGTCCGGGGGGCGAGCGTGCCAGGGGGCCAGGTCTGGGACGTGGTCCCAGGCCGAGGCGCCGGCACGCTCAAACATCCCCACGGACAGTGGAGACGGGGCTGGGTCTGCCAGACGACTGGCAGACCCAGCCCCGGAAGGCTCCTGGGGCGGATGGGATACCGAACACAGCGCTGCGCCGCCTGCCGCACCGTACCGTGGCAGCGCTGGCGCGCCTGTTTACGGGGATCGTCCGCACAGGCGTCTTCCCTACATGCTGGAAGGAGGGACGCATAATTATGTTGCCCAAGCCGGGCAAGAACATATTGAAGCCTGAGAGCTATCGGCCGATCACTTTGCTGCCCACCATCTCGAAGGTGTTCGAAAAACTCCTGCTGCGGCACCTCACACCGCACATCACGCCCAGACCTGAGCAGTTCGGGTTCCGCGCCGAACACTCAACCACATTGCAACTGTCGAGGGTACTGCACCGGATAGCGGCGGCGCGTAACAAACGCGAGCACGCCGTGGCAGTATTCCTCGACATGGAGAAAGCATTCGACCGAGTATGGCATTCCGGTCTGCTGTATAAGCTCTCGACCTCAACAGCGCCCCGCCGCACCGTGAAAACGGTCTCCTCGTTTCTGTGCGACAGGAAATACCGAGTGGTGGTGGAGAGAGAGGTCTCAGACCTCCACCCTATCGCCGCCGGAGTCCCGCAGGGCTCGTGTCTCTCGCCTGTGCTCTACTCGCGTTTCACCGACGACATCCCTGTCGCCGAAGGCGCTGAATTAGCCCTGTACGCTGACGACGCGGCGTACATCACCACAAGCATCAACGCCTACCACGCCGCGTCTAAGATGCAGCGTACCCTCCAGCTTCTCCCACACTGGCTGTCACAATGGCGGCTGTCGGTAAACGTGGGTAAGTCACAGGCGATACTTTTCAGCTCCAAGAGAGACCACCCACCACCACTCCAGCTCCAGGATGACTTCATCCCCTGGACAAGGACGGCGAAGTACCTGGGGGTCACACTAGACCGCCTACTCACTATGGAGTCACACGTCCGTAGAGTCGTCGCGCAGGTACGCGCGACTAGGGCACTACTGCGTCCAGCGCTCACATCCCGCCTCCCGCTGCGCGTGAAACTGGGGGTGTACAAAACATATGTACGCTCCCGGCTCACCTACGCCGCACCTGCCTGGTACGCGCTCACTAGCGAAACCAACCGGGCCCGCCTCCGAGCGCAACAGTCGCTCACCCTCCGTACCGCGGTAGGTGCGCCACGCACCGTCCGCAACGCCGTCATACAGCGGGACACGCGTATGGAGAGCTTGGACGCCTACATCCGCCGCCTGTCCGTGGGGATGTTTGAGCGTGCCGACGCCTCGGCCTGGGACCACGTCCGAGACCTGGCCCCCTGGCACGCTCGCCCCCCGGACAAGAAGAAGCTGCCGCGAGATCTGCTCGCGTCGCCCGATGACTCCACGGACAACACGGTCACCCCCAGGTGACCGCCGCCCCCACAACATTACACTCCATTCCCTCTGTTGCAGGTGACCGCCCCTATCCGCGCGACATCTGCGCGTATGATCAGCATACGTGCATCATGTGCGCGCGCGGGCGACCACCGCAACAGCGGACGCCTATAACAAGACGCCTACACACCCACTACACCACACACCTACACACATCGACATCCACAGGGCCGCACATTAGTAAGTCGCTATCCGCGTCGCTGGCTTCACGGAGCTGGGCCTCCCTCGGTTCGCCGGGGGTCTCACCCGGCTCGTGTTGACCGCCCGGACGGCGTGAAGACCGAAGCGGCCCTGTAAACAACGACGACGACACTCACAGGGCACACATAGCCCACCCCAAACACCTGCCCTTTATTTAAGGGGCAGCGACGATCCCGCAGGCTGAGGGCACATCGCCCTGAACCCGCTTCCGCCAACCCTCTAGGGGGTTGCGTGAGGACCCGACTGTGGCGGCGGCTCCATTTGCCGGTCACTCGTCGAGCGAAGACGTCGTGCGTTCGCGCGTCAGCGGGCACGGCGCGCGTCGACGCAATAATATTTGCAGAGCGAAGATTTCTTGAAATCGTCAGCGTGTGCATCTTTGAGTTCGCAAGAGAACTCTTCTTGTTTCTATTTAACGTTGCAAAAGTCTATAAAACTGTTCTTTTCAGAACAACAACAAAAGTCCTTGAACAGTCCTTGTCAGGACTATTATCACTGTTTCTATTTAAGCACTTAAGTCCTTTTCAGGGCTGTGTGTATCTATGTTTCTATTTACACATCACAAAAGTCACTGTAGGGACTGCTAGGTATAGGATAGCTACACATGAATGCATAGGTAATATAATAATAATAATTTTATTTATTTCTCCTCACATAGATCATGCAAAATAACAATAAAAAAATAAACTTATTTTCTAAAATGGAGCTTGAATACAAAATACATTTTTTTATATTAACTTACTAGTCTAATTTAGTTTATGTGAGAAGCTGGTGTCCGTAGTAGGAAAAACCTGTATCACGGATCACCAGGTCCCGCCCCCTATAGAAAAAGTACTTATATAATAGGGTATTTGACTAAAAAAATCGAATTAGTCCGTCAGATAGATTTCCAAAAAATATTGGACACGTATATTTTCTTTAGTCGCGTAAACAAAAAATTGAGACGACAAAGAATGCAGATATCAGCCGCTGGACGCGAACCTGTATTCAATGTCAGAAAGGCAAGATACATCGTCACACCCATTCAAGCATCGCATCTTTCCCGCCAACCGATCGTTTTCAACACGTACACATAGACATCGTTGGACCACTACCTACAACTGTTCAAGGTCATCGATATCTCGTAACTATGATTGACCGTTTTACGAGATGGCCTGAGGCCGTACCTACAGAGGAAATAACAGCTGATCGAATAGCGAACATCGTCTATCAACATTGGATAACTCGCTTCGGATGCCCGGCTACACTAACATCAGATCAAGGTCGACAGTTCGAGAGCCAACTATTTCAAAACCTCATGAAACTAATGGGTATCAAGAAAAATCGAACTACTCCTTACCACCCGTAAAGCAATGGAATCATCGAACGTTGGCATCGCTCACTCAAAAATGCATTACGCGCAAAGCTCACCGACACGCGCTCGTGGATCGACGAAATACCTACAATATTATTGGGATTACGTGCCGCCCTGCGCACTGACACCGGCGTGAGTCCCGCTGAATTAACCTACGGATGCATTTTACGCCTACCAGGAGATTTTTTCACATCAAGCGCATACACACCTACAGCTATGGATTATACCTACGTCGAGAAGCTACGTGAAATCATTCATAGCAACAAACCTCAAGCATTCACCGAGCATCATAATAATAATAGAAATATTTTCGTGCATAAAGACCTACTCAATTGCAGTCACGTGTTCGTTCGAGTAGATTCAGTTCGTAAGCCACTACAGACACCCTACGAAGGACCCTACAAGGTTATAAGCCGAACAGACAAAGTGTATTGTGTACAATTACCGGACCGACAAGCAAACATTTCAATCGATCGACTGAAACCTGCTTACGTGGTATTAGAAGATAGTGATAATATACCAGCAAACCATAACAACACATTACCTTCAAGCAACATTACCATTACCCAGAAAACCAATAACCTTACCGTTACCAAGGATACCGAAGTTACCTTACCGCATTATAACCTTACCAAACAACAAGTACCTGCGCCGGCGAACTCTACGACGCCGACGCCGCCGCCGCAAACGGACATCAAAACAACACGTTCCGGTCGCACCATCAAGCTGCCGGTACGCTTCGCTTGAAGGGGAGTACTGTAGCTATCCTATACCTAGCAGTCCCTACAGTGACTTTTGTGATGTGTAAATAGAAACATAGATACACACAGCCCTGAAAAGGACTTAAGTGCTTAAATAGAAACAGTGATAATAGCCCTGACAAGGACTGTTCAAGGACTTTTGTTGTTGTTCTGAAAAGAACAGTTTTATAGACTTTTGCAACGTTAAATAGAAACAAGAAGAGTTCTCTTGCGAACTCAAAGATGCACACGCTGACGATTTCAAGAAATCTTCGCTCTGCAAATATTATTGCGTCGACGCGCGCCGTGCCCGCTGACGCGCGAACGCACGACGTCTTCGCTCGACGAGTGACCGGCAAATGGAGCCGCCGCGCTTATGCCACCAGTATAAGTATGTTCCCGTTTGCGCGGGAAAACGCTCGCGCGACGTATGAACCACCTGGCGGATTACTTACGTAAACTCAACTCAAATATTATTGGCCGATTGTACTTTAAATTAATTGGTTGATTGTTTTGATCATTTTACATTCCTATTTATCTGCATTTGGATTGGCTCAGCCTAGTTGTACATTTTGTATATAAACAGCACTAAATTATAAATAAATTATTCTGAATCCTGGAGTCAAGAATATCATTTCTACATACCATACCTTCATTCTCCAAATCTCTCCAAACATGGTTCTACGCCCTTGCTTTGCGAACGTGGCAGTAAATGTACTTAAATGTAGAAGCTTTAAGTAATTATTTTTTAAATTTGACGTTCATAAGTGTCACTTTGTGATTTAAATGAATAGGTATAGTCCGTTCACAGTTATTTTACCTCTAGCTGTTAGATTGGCCAACCTGGGCGTTGTGTTGCTATATTTAGTATCTAATACTCCCATTTTAAATATACAGTATTGCTAAAAACGTACCTATTTTTTTATTGCCTACGCGATCGTATTAAATATTTGGAAAAAAAAAATTGCGCTTGCTAACTCTCTTCTTCTACCCATTATTGATTATGCAGATGTCAGCTATCTAGATCTCACCGAAAACCAGCTAGACAAACTTGAGCGCCTTCAAAATCTCTGTATACGATTCATATTTGGATTACGCAAATACGATCATGTTTCACAACTTCGAACACAGCTCAAGTGGTTACCCATACGACATCGCCGGAATGCTCATATTCTCTCTTTGCTGTACAATATACTGTTCAACCTGTCAACTCCCTCCTATCTTAAAGGAAGATTCGAATTCCTTCATGATACGCATAATCGTTATTTGAGGTCATCAGAAAATTTGAAACTAAAAATGCCGGTACATTCCACGTCATTTCTCGATAAATCTTTCTCTGCCACTGCTGTCCGCCTATGGAATGCGTTACCATTAAATATTAGACAGGCTCAGACGGTAAGCAGGTTCAAAAGTTTAGTCAAGGACTACTATCTAGCATTATAAAATTTCCTGTTTCACTACTACATACTATTATGTATTTGTGTATTATATATGTGTATGTATGTATAAGTATTTATGTAGGTATATGTATGTATATATATATTTATATACATGTATTTAAGCATATTATTATTGTATAAGTATCACAATATTATATATATTTATATATATATTAAGTCTATGCAAATTTTTACATTGGTACTGGTACACTTCTACAACTACCATTTATTTCCTACCAATAATATCTCCATCCAAAGGTTGCCTGGTAGAAATCGCTTTTAGCGATAAGGCCGCCCATTGTACTGTATTTCATTTATAATTCCTTAAAATGTTTTATATACTTAAGTGTACAATAAAGTATAAAATAAATAATAAATAAATAAATATTTGGAAGTAATGTTTGTAACAAAACCTCTTGATATCGGCATCGGCTATACGCATGTACATTTATTTTCTTACGAAATAACTAATTTCCTATGAAGATAAATAGTTATAATAAAAATTTTGTCTATTTACGTCAATGTGAGGTTTTAATTATCAAATACGAAAACTGCAAATTTAATTATCACATTTATTTTGAATAAGAATGATCCATGCGGACTGCCAATGACGATTCGTAGCTGATGTCAGATTCTCGGACTGCCAATGCTGATTCGTAACTGCTGTCAGATTCTGTATCAGACTCATAGTTTAATTCTATTATGAACCTGTCCATCGCAGCATCCATAGACCCATCTGTTTCACGAAGCTTGTCTTCAATGTGGCGCACATGTTCGCATTGTTTTTGCCAGTCTTCTGCAGTGATAGATTGAAAAGCTTCTTCAGCTAAATTGGCAATGTTGTTTGCCTCTTGTCCTACATTTTTCATTGCGACTCGCCTTTTAATGAGACTCCACATAAATTCAATTGCGTTTAGCTCGCAGTGGTATGGCGGTAATCTAACCACTTAGTGGCCATGCCCGCTATTAGGAGCTTTTATCTGTTGTTTCTCTAAGCGAAAACTTCTTTTCTTACACTTTGTATAGCCTAATACATTCTATCTGCATCCCGAATCCCTCGTTCAGTCACTCTTGCCTCAAATTTTGCCATTTTTAAGTCTGTCTGCAAAAATCATATAGACTACAATTACTTTCCTTATCATAAAAACCTATTTAATACAAAAAACGCGATAGACGTATTTAAATAAGGATTTTCTCTCCATTCAAAAAATGTCTATATAGATAAGACTGACATTACACACACTCATGGTGGTTACAGATGGACATTCTAGTTTCCACTAAAATTGGGTAAAATGTTATGCACTGGTAACATACCTGTCATCACAGAGTACCATACCAACATAAAGCAAACAAACACCGACATTTGTCAGAGGTAAAATAACTGTGAATGGACTGTAGACGTTCTCGGCTTTTTCTACGAGATCAAATGCGTCAAACTACTGTATGTCTTTTTATACTGTGCTTATAGACTCTGTGGTACCCAAGACAATCATTCTATTTCGTTCCTCCATTCGTTCAATTCATAGAATTTGTATTTTGTGTATAGTCCGTTCACAGTTATTTTACCTCTAGCTGTTAGATTGGCCAACGCCAACCTGGGCGTTGTGTTGCTATATTTGGTATATAATACTCCCATTTTAAATATACATTATTGCTAAAAATGTACTTATTTTTTTATTGCCTAAGCGATCGTATTAAATATTTGGAAGTAATGTTTGTAACAAAACCTCTTGATATTGGCATGGCTATATTCATGTACATTTATTTTCTTGCTGCCTCGTTGGTCTCGCGGCATAAATGTGCGCGTGGGATTGGGAGGTCTCGGGTTCGATTCCCGGGTCGGGCAAAGTGTTATTGGGTTTTTCCGCTAGGAAATTCTCAGTAGCAGCACGGAGTCTGGTAATGTGCCCGGTACGGCTATAGGCTCGCCCCCTATTACGTGGGACTAAAATAAATCTGGCGAAATGTGGGTGTAATATTTACACCTCTGCCTACCCCTTCGGGGATACAGGCGTGAGACTATAAATAAAATAAAAAAATATTTTCTTACGAAATAACGAATTTCCTATGAAGATAAGTAGTTATAAGAATGTTGTCTATTTAATATACAAAGGTAAACGCATCATAATTACGCCAACGTGAGGTTCTAAATTAGAACCTGCAGTTTTTGTATTTGATAATTAGAACTTCTAATTATCAAATACAAAAACTGCAAATTTAATTTTCATATTTATCTTAATATATAAAATCCTTGCGTTACTGACTGACTGACAGACACGCTACAGCCGAAACTATTGGGCGCAGGAAGCTGAAATTTGGCATGCATGTTCCTTGGGGACCGTAGGGGTGCACTAAGAAGGGATTTCCCGAAATTCCCACGGGATCGACCAAAACGGGTAAATAAAAAAAAAAATGCAGGCGTAGCTGCTGGCGTCCTCTAGTTTTGAATAAGAATGATGTGGGGGTAATTTTACACCTCTGCCTATCCCTGCATGGAAACAGGCGTGAGTCTATAAGAATGATTCATGTGGACTGCCAATGTTATGATGATTCGTAACTGCTGTCAGATTCTGTATCAGACTCAGAATTTAATTCTAATATGAACCTGTCCATTTCAGCAGTCTAGTCTGTCAGTCAGTCTTAGTTCTGTTTCACGAAGCTTGTCTTCAATGTGGCGCTCATGTTTGCATTGTTTTTGTCAGTCTTCTGCAGTGATAGATTGAAAAGCTTCTTCAGCTAAATTCACAATGTTGGTTGCCTCTTGTCCTAAATTTTTGCTTGTGACTCGCCTTTTAATGAGACTCCACATAAGTTCAATTGCGTTTAGCTCGCAGTGGTATGGCGGTAATCTAACCACTTTGCGGCCATGAGCTTCAAGCATTTGAATTTTTGAACCATTTCCACTAATATTGGGTAAAATGATATGCACGGGTAACCCTATTTTACATTCCTGTCATCACAGAGTACAATTCCAACATAAAGAAAATAAACACCGACATCTGTCAGAGGTAAAATAACTGTGAACGGACTATAGGTAAAGTCTGTGGGTAAAGTATTTTGACTTTGACTTTGACTCTGCATTTGTGTTGAAGTTTGCTGTTTAACCGTTAAATGGTATCGGGGTCAAAATTGACCCCAAAGCTTCATATTTTAATCACACCTTTTCAGTAAAAGCACAGGCTACACTCTTGCGCATCGGGGTAATCTCATTGCGCCGCGGAGTGCGGCGAGTGACTGACGCGCGTCACTTAAGTGCTAGTGAGAACGGAGATATGTATGTACACTGCTGGGGTCAAATTTGACCCCGATACCGGAAGCGTACATTTTATTGTATGATTTATGATATAATGCTTCACTATTTTATACTTAATTTATATAATTATAATTTTTACGTAACGGTGAAATCTCACAGCTTTTGGAAGATTAATACGAAGAATCTGGCTTCGAATTAATTCAGGACGCCACAATAGCTGCTTGTGACCAGAAAATTATCAGCGTTTGTGAGGAACAAATAGATTAATTGTTTTAGATTGTAATTTTTTTTATTATTCGTGATCTCATAGGTAGTTCCTATTTTTTATTACCTATATTAGTTATATACAAAAACAAATACAAAATGTTTTCTTGTATTATTTTTTCTTTATATATAAATCAGAATACCTAAAGTAGAGTCTTGTCAAATAAGAAGATACTACCTGTTTTATTTATTAAATATGTGATCTCTTGTTAAAACATGATACAAATTTAATAAAACACTACATTGTAAGTCCTTTTTTCCTAAATAAAAAGAAAATTTATAATGTACAGTTGTATCATTTTATATTACTGTGTACTAATATCTGGGGTCAATTTTGAGCCCTATTACATATACCACTTACGTTGCCCTTTTTTAGCGAAACCAGCTAAGGGTTAAAAACAATTTATAATTATTTTAGACATGCCAATCTTGTGCCAATCCCAGAGATCAAAAACAAGATTAAAATAAATAATCACATCTTGATTAACAAATAAATAAACATTTTTCAGATTACAAAATATTAACAACATTCATTGCAGGTTTGTAGTGAATGTAGTGAAGTGAATGTGAAATATGTGAATCGAACAACAACGCCAAGCTTACGCGTTCCACGTTGTATCACGTGTGCGTTAGTTGTATGCACCGCCCAACGCAGCACTATTTAGTATTATTTCAGAGGAATCATACCACTTTAGTCGATTACTTGGTAAATAATAAAGATGATATTCTCACATAATTAAATATTTTCTGAAAAGGCTATCGTTTGCTCAATTCCTTCTTTAGATACACGTCTCATATGAAATCTGAAAACTTAAACGAGTTACCAATGTTAGATATAAATATATAGACTATTATAATTAATAGGAAATGTAACAATATTTGTTCATTAATTGAAATTTCTAGACGCATTGCTTTTATTTCATCCATAATAAATACAACTTAAATATTTTGTTCTGAATTGGGAACGAAGGATTATTCGAGGTTCCAGGAAAATCTCTATCATTTACATTAGTTCGTAATCAAACTTAATAAATGTTTTAGTCGATTTCTCACAGATAAACACTATTTCTGTCGTTTGCACACATTATAGCTGTTTGATACTATCGAGAATAACAGTAATTCAAATTGTGGAGAAAGTATTATCATTATCTATAATTTAATTTACACTTCTCAAATGTGGAAACACTAGCGGCCCGCCACGTTTCGCCAATCTTGTTAGTTCTTCATTCTTCGGTAATTTTTAACTTGCTATCAGTCCACCAGAGAATAATAAAGTAAATATAATAAAAATGAGTGCTCCAGCACCGACGCCTGCCTACAAGATTGGAATTGTGAAGCAGGTAATACATTATTTATATGTTTTTTTACTTCTCATAAACACTACCTATGTAAAGATGCCTCGTGCCGACCAATGTATAATTTGCCCCGTTGGCACCACATCGTGCGCTTAGTGTGTATAATTACAGGTCCAATAATTCCTATTTTTCCATATTTCAGCTACGAATTGTTACCTTGATAAACACAAAACCTATAGACCAGTTGTGCCAGCTGGCAAGTTTGGTTAATGCGTCGAGAGACCTAAGCATTCGGTTCACTTGTGTATTTGAAATAGTGTTTTTGTAATTGTAGTGTGCTATTTGTTTCATGCAGGTATTGTCGGGTGATACCATTGTTATAAGAAGGCAGCCCCAAGGAGGTCCACCACCTGAGAAAGTTATCGCATTATCTGGAATCACCGCGCCGAAATTAGCGCGTCAGAGAACAGCTAACAAGTGAGTACAACTTCCAATACCCCCCAACTGTTGCTGCTGCATTCAATATCTCACAACTTTTATGTCATTAAAACTCCTCAAAACTGCTCTATATACATATTATTTGCTTGCTAAAACAACACAATGCATGGTTCCATATTTGTTTGGTTTGGTTGGCAAAGAATAATTTATAAGGAAACTGATCAAATTAATTCAGCTGATTTAATTTGGTCTGGTTAATAATTACTATGCCTTGACATATGTTTTATACTTAGTACATACAATTTATTGTAACAATCATATATGTACATATTTGAATAACTCTACTTAGAAGTAATTAGTAAATGATCTTGTTGCAACAAAGTGAAAGTAACATGAATACAATACCCATTTTATGTTTTGTAATATTGTGAACAAATGCATTAGCGAATTTATGTAACTGATCTATTTGTAAATTACATTCTACTTGCATTTCATTCATACTTGTTCATTTACAATATGGTAGAATACAATAGGCATCTTATAAGCATATGTTAACATTACCATGAAGAGTCAGTGATAATCTGATAAAAAATATCTAATACAGTTGTAAATGACATAGTTTTATTGTCTTATTTCATTCACATCTGTATAAGTCTAATCAGTTTTCTTTTAAGAATATACATCTTTACCAAACATTGGACTCAAATCTAGGTTATGTATAATCTGTCAAATAGTTTGAGTCAATCATATAAGAAAAATAGTTTGTCTCATTCCAAGCAGACTTAATATTTTAGTAGTAGTAAGTGAAATTTACTATGATGTAAAAGTAATCCATCCTATGTTTCAATTCATAAATGAATGTAATTATTTCAATATCTTCACTTTAATTGAGTATTAACCAACATATTGTTGTGTTCTTTTTCATGCCAGACTTACATCATTTGCAATGTGAGTTACTTTTTAACAAAATTGTGTATTTACTTTTCTATATTTTTAATTTGGAATCTTCCAGTAATCAGCACAACTGGTACTGGTGGATTGTTTAATTGACATTGCATGTTATTTGATATCTGGTGGCCCATGAATGTAGTATATTAATGAATTAGGTGGCAAAGATATATCAATACATTGCATTCATTAAATCCTGTCACAGTTCATGTAAATTTCACATTTCAGAAGCAATAATTAAATATATGTAGTAGTCTATTAAATAAACACAGTAACTTCATTCATAAATAAGAGATATTATAGCCAAATTGCTCTAATTGAATTACTATCTGTTGTTAAAAAGATACTAATCATAATCTATGACCCACAATCACTCATGTGAACTGTTATTTTAAGTAATATCACTTTAAGCTGATATTAATAATCTGTCTGATAATCATAGAGTATTTATTTAACATCATTATGCAACCATTGTTTCAAAAGTTATTAAGAGAATATGGACCAAATGTAATGTGTTATTGCTAGTTACCAAAGATAACATGCAATGTTTACATAACTATGTGATATGCAAAGCGAAAATTATACCTGATAATATGCATTGCACTTTATGACATTCAAATCTTATAAGGATAAATATTTTTATCATTGTCCTCCTCTTCTTTAAAAACACCTTTATAAAATAAAGTTATTTTCATCTAAACAGTGACACGGAAACAAAAGATGAGCCTTATGCATGGGAAGCGCGAGAGTTTCTTAGGAAACTGGTTGGCAAAGAAGTAATCTTTACAGCTGAGAAACCACCAAACTCAGCTACGAGAGAGTATGGCAGTGTGTGGGCAGGTAAAGACCCCACCAAAGATGAAAATTTGACTGAAGCTCTTCTCGCTGAAGGCCTTGCTAAAGTAAGAGATGGTGGCAGGAACATACCACAGCTAAAAAGACTTGTTGAGATTGAGGATGTTGCTAAATCTCAAGGGAAAGGCATTTGGGGGACAGACCTTCAGGTAACATATTTGTATGTCATTTTAATGTTGACTATGTTCAGATAACTTTATAGGTTATCTGAACATAGTCAACATCTGAAAGTAGTAATTGTGTAAATAGGCATAGGTGTCACATTTTAGGTACAGCCAATATTGCTCCTCTAAGGCAGCCATTCTCAAAGTATGCTCCGCGGAGCCCCGGGGCTCCACGATACATCTAAATAAAATAAATGGTTTTAAAGTGCACATACACACGCACGGACTCAGCTTTGTTTCATTTTAGGGCTTCGCCAAATATTTGCTTACCCAAAAGGGTTCCATTCCCAAAAAAAGTTTGAGAACCACTGCTCTAAGGGATATCTAATTGGTATATCAGATATGTTCTATTTGTAGAATGGCCCAGTTCTATGTTCAGAATATCTAGATGAATCTATTTAGCTTGATCTGTGAATTATGATGCGTGTATTAACTATGATTTCATTTAAATATGTAATGTGTTTGACCTGAAGTATTTCTAAGTAAACCTAACTGTATAATATGATTGTTAGTTTCATAACTATGAAATATGTCAAACAGGATCATGTCCGAGACATCAAATGGAGTGTTGAAAATCCAAAAGCATTTGTGAACAAGTTTAATGGTCAGCCAATTAAAGCAATCATTGAATATGTGCGTGATGGCTCCACAGTCAGGCTCTGTCTGCTGCCTGACTTTACCCAGATCACCCTCATGCTCTCAGGAATAAGAGTAAGTATTATGATAATTTTTATCTGTGTATTCTGTGCATTGTATTATTTCATGTATGTATGGTATTGTTATGGAAGTAAAAGTGAATGATAGGTATATAAATAACATATTTTATGTGGTACGACAAGATTTGTTCCATATGGTTTTTTAGTAACTCCTTACTTATATCATTATTCTTTTTGCTATAGTGTCCTGCTGTCAGACAAGATGGTGAGAGTGAGCCTTACGCAGAAGAGGCCCGCTTCTTTCTTGAATCAAAACTGCTTCAGAAGGATGTGGAAGTGATCCTGGAGTCAGTTAACAACAACAACTTTGTGGGTACAATCTTACATCCACTAGGAAACATTGCTGAAGCTCTACTGAAACAAGGCTTCGCGAGATGCGTGGATTGGTCACTTGCAGTCATGAAATCAGGTTAGTTGTAGCAGTGCAGTTAATTTTGTACGCACATTTGAAATTTTGTTAAGTCCCCTGCAACACAGAAGCAACTTCTTAGTGCAGGTGTAGTTTTTAAAATAAAATTGAAATATAATAAAACACAAACTAGAATAGATCAGCTTCTCTAGGTACACACTTGTCATAATATTTAAGTTCCTGAATGTTCATATTCGTCTATAAACATTTTATAACCCAATTGGTTTCTTAAAAATTGGCTGAGCTCAATCACATCACATTTCCGCATTATATAATTTGAGCTTGTGAAGTTTGAGGGAGGCTTTGATTTGATTTTGTTAAGTTTGAGGGAGCAACAAAATAATGCAGTAGTGTGAAATAATAATTGACATGTTGAAGAATACTGCTCAATAAGAGTGCACATATAGTATATTGTTATTAAATGTTTATCAATGTATATCTTAATTTGTCATATATGAAAATTTTTGGCAGTTGATGTAGTAATATGTGCCAATCACTTTAGTGCCAGCTCACTTTGTATGCATTCTGCATATGACCGATGATATCTAGAGAGTAAATTTGTCAGTGTACAATGTTTACTTAGCATGCAATATTTTTATGAGAGTAATGTATTTCACATGAAAACTATTGCTTTATTGAAACAATAAGTGACATTAATGATTCCAGATTCTCAGAGAAAAAAATGCCATAAAATTAAATTTTCCTTTATATAGTAGCTTCACTAGAAATTATTATAGCACTGAATTGATAAACAGGATAGTTTGAGATAATGAGAAGGCAGCTATTAACTTGATATTCATTCTAATTACGAATCTTTGCGAACAAGGCAGTAAATGTAAATGTAGAAGCATTAGTAATTTACTTTAAAAATTTGACGTTCATAAGCATCACCTTGTGACCTAGATGAATAAATGATTTTTTACTTTGACTTTGATTAATATCAAAGTAAATTGCTTAGCAATAATTTACTGACAAATTATCGCAAAGCTCAAACTATGGTCATTAGAAACATAAGATTTGGGCAATAGGTACCTTTTATAATGTATGTAAGCACGTGTAGGATAGCACAATGTAGGATTGTAGAAGAAAATTACAAAATAGGTGTTGTTTGTTTAGAAATCCTCAGATTTTGAAGGTAATCTAGTCGAGCGCCTTATTTTATAGCTAAAATGAGGGCATCAACTAGTTTATCATAAATACTAAAATGTTTCTTTTTTTAATATAGGTGCAGCGTCATTACGTGCCGCGGAAAGAGGCGCTAAGGATGCCAAGCTCCGCATCTGGACGAACTACACGAGCAATGCACCCATCATTGCTGCAAAGGATAAAGAATTCACCGCCACAGTCATGGAGGTGGTCAATGGGGACGCACTTGTGGTCAAGATGCCTAATAACACCCAGAAGAAAATCTTCCTAGCCAGTATCAGACCTCCACGTGAAAAGTAAGTAGTAATATTCTACTACATACACACAACACCATCTAGTCCCAAACTAAGCAAAGCTTGCGCTGGTGGGTACTAGATGATACATACACATACATTCTATCTTTTTGTAAATACTTATTATACATAGGCACAAGCATACCAAGACAAACATTTATGTTCACGCACAGAAATGTTTGACTTCAGCAGGCACCGAAACCCATACTTTCGGCGAGGCAGCTGTTTACACTCCCGCCACGCAACCGAGTTGTCTTCTTATTTCTAGCTGTACATAATATAAATTCGATGGCGTATTTTGTAGTGACATGATCTTATTAAACCTTAGCTTAGTTTGACTAGGTGTTAAATCAGTAGATACCTTATTTGCTCAACATTTGTTCACTTCATTGCAAATGAATAACTTTATTTTTCATTTATGTAGTGCTCATAGCGAGACTTGGCTTGCCGTTCGTAACAGATCGGCAAAGTAAGCGACGCTTGCACAGGTCACCACTTGGATGGGTGACTGTTTGGCATTTACATTTGAGCGCTACCGTGCTTCGGAGGGCACGTAAAGCTGTCGGTTCCGGTTCTTGTCCGGATAAGGATCGTTAGGCCCCGTGGGAGGCCTTCGGGCGGTCTGAAAAACTTCGACACCAGAGTTGGTCACACATTCAAACGAAAAACAAACAAATTAATAACTGTTTATCAAAAAAGTTGTTCATTTTATCAAAAAAGTTATTCATCTAAATGAGATCTCTAATTTATGAAGACATGATAAGGAATTGGTTGAAATGTTGTGTACCAGTTTACACCTGGCTGTCATTAGGTTGTAGCAAATGAAGAATGGTTCTACTCTAATTTTAAAGTATTCTATAAATATCTGTTTCAAGTTAATAATAAAACGTTTTCTTTTTCATTGCCATATTTGTTCGCAAATAATAATGAATTTGAATCAAAAAACAGTATTAGTAAGTAAACAGAATTCTTGCAGTGGAAAAAGGGTAAAATAATTCTTGGTCTATAAATTTTATTATGATGACAAATTCGGGGTTACTCCTAAATTCATTTCAGTTCAGTTCACATATATGAAAAAATATGTAATGATTATAGTATTTTCGCTGTATGATGATATGCATGACAGTTCATGACTGACAATTATAATGATGTAACCTAAGGAAATTTAATCGTGTATTTATAAATATCGAATAAGGCCGCTTAGGTCTGCTAAGCGGTATTCGCTACCGTCTGCGGCAGAGAAAACCCAGTGGGTATGCGGTAATATTACTGTTCAGACCTAAGCGATATTCGCTATCCTTGTGGGTAGAATAACGCGCGGTAGTCGAGTTTCGCCGCGGTACTCGATACCAAATACCTGAGCGAAACCCGCGCGGTATGTACCTCTACCCATAGCGGCAGCGAATATCGCTCAGGTCGCTCTAGCTGCGGTACTTGATACTAAATACCTGAGCGAAACCCGCGCGGTATGTACCTCTACCCACAGCGGCAGCGAATATCGCTCAGGTTTGAATAGGCCTATAAATTGGCAAAGGACATGGAATCGTTATTACCGATTTTGAATCTTCGAAATAAATTCATATTGAAAGTGTTTTGGCAAATACATTTTCAGAAATAAAACGCAGTACATCATTTTAAAATTCTTTTTAGGGTTCCGTACCTCACAAGGTAAAAAAGGAACCCTTATAAGATCACTTTCTTGTCCGTCTGTCTGTCTGTCAAAAGAAAAGAAAGAAGAAGAAGAAGAGAAAATCGGTGGTGACACACGGACAGTGTGTCACCACCGATTTTCTCAGGAACGCGTGGACCTCGCAAATTGAAATTTATACCAGATACTGAGATCTATGGTTCCTATTAGGTGTATAAAATCAGGGTCCTGGGTCAACCCGATAAAAAGATATGGTCAAAATTAGATTTTTGCGAAAACTTGTAAGTACCAAAATTAACCTTAATTTTCAACTTTTTTTAATTTTCGGAATTTTTCCTTTACTTGTGCTGTGAGACCTTGGTTTTAACCAAAATTGACAATTCTAGGTCAACCGTAAGTACCCTATAGGTTTGGGTCGAAAACCTATATGGTAATTCCGTTGAACTAGAATCACGAAAGTTGGCCAAAAGCAGGGTCTTACAGCACAAATAAAGAAAAAATTACAAAAAATAAAAATGTGTAAAATTTAAGGGTGTCCCCATACATACATAGTATACTCCATTTAAGATAGTCCTCTAAGTTGTATGGGCGCTCATACAGATTTAGAGGACTAGCGTAATTAGCACCAACCTCAAATAAGGTAAAATGCGTACGGAACCCTTGGTGCGCGGGTCAGACTCGCACTTGCCCGAATTTTTTTAATTATTCCGGTAACTGTCACTCGAAATAAAGCTTATATCTGAATCGGAATCTTCTCTGACTGAGATAATTAATTGCTGATCTGGAATTCGGTCTAGGTGGACATATTTATCCCAGTCGGTAAATATTGTCGATAGTGTTTTTTCTACGACATTCCTACAATTTTCTGCGGTTACATTTGGCCCCCGTTTTCAGGCTCCCGTTCAAAGAAGGTCCTCAAATGAAGCACTAACTCAGGGCTTTGAGAGTTTAAAACTATCTTTTTTTGTTGTTTTCGGCATTGTACATACCAAATATAACACAGCAAAAAAATAAAAATAACACGCCAAACAGAAAGAAACATAAACCGCATACAAGGCAGATGCACTCATACTGACGTTTTCGATCACAAGATGGCCGCTCCTATTCATTGAGTTCATGTCGATTCAATGGTGTCAATCTCTACTGACAGAGGTTCCGTTTCATGCATCTGACATTTTTAGGATTATAATTAAATAATTTATTTACAGTTAAAAATAATTATAAAAATAGAGAGAGGCATACCAGTATCAATTTACTTTGTAATTTTAATAGATATTATTTTTAATAATTGTTTTTTTTTTTGCCAATTTATTTTCATACGTTGAAAGTAGTATGCGTAAAATGAGAACTGTCACGCATATCATCATCATACAGCGAAAATACTATAGTATACAGGGTGTAAAAAGACCCTTAATGAAAACTGAAATCCCATGTTGTACCAATCACTACGACCATTTTTTACTTCGGCACCATACCTGGGAAATTACTGGTTCAGGAGATATTGAGGCTCAAAGTTAGTATGGGCCTTTTCTAATTAGGTACAAAATCGATGCATTTACCCTGCCAATATGTTCTTTAGATGCCCTATAACCCCATGCATAAGTAGGTATTTCGAGCATTGCACGCGCGTGCTTTTAATTGCGGTTTAAAAAATGTGAAAACTCAAAAAAACATCGTTTCCCAAGTATTATTTTTGGTTAGTATGACTTGGCATGATGTCCACAATGAGTAGACTTCGACTTGGTGATGGGTCTTGTGACACTCTGTATAGTGGACATTCAAGTTCTTGACTGTCTACTAGGCAGCGATAGCCTAGTGGAGATACCAACGGATTGCCATGCAGAGGGTATCGGGTTCGAATCCAAGGCGCGCACCACTGACTTTTCGGAGTTATGTGCGTATTGAATTATTAATTATCGCTTGTCTCGTGCCTCGGAGAGCACGTTAAGCCGTCGGTCTCGGCTGTCATGCAGATCTTTGGCAGTCGTTATAGGGCGTCAGTACCTCTAAAATAAACTGACACTTCGGGTTGCGGAGGTCAGATAGGCAGTCGCTCCGTGGAAAAGCTAATATTCCGGCAAATTGAGACTGGTTGAGATGATGAGATGATGAGGTTGAGACTGGGATAACGGTAGGAGGATGATGATTCAAGTTCTTGACTGGATGTGTGTCGTGACAATGCGTTTTCTTCACATGTTGTCTGTTCTTGTATAGATTAGTATGGCAGTTTG
Organism: Euclidia mi; assembly: GCA_944739405.2. Taxonomy (NCBI): domain Eukaryota; kingdom Metazoa; phylum Arthropoda; class Insecta; order Lepidoptera; family Erebidae; genus Euclidia; species Euclidia mi. Next base: position 26,479,976 of record OX123199.2, on the reverse strand, counting down.
CTTGCTTTTCGTCCGATCTCCAAATTAATGAAAATATTGCTATGATATTTTGTTTATTACTAAATATACCATACTAAAACAAACGCTTATCATACAGGAACAGCCCAGATGAAGAGGGCAAGAACTCTCCAAGGCCCAAAGGCTTCAAACCATTATATGACATCCCCTGGATGTACGAAGCACGAGAGTTCCTCAGGAAAAAACTGGTGGGCAAGAAAGTCAATGTGACCGTGGATTACATACAGCCTGCTAAAGACAATTTCCCAGAAAAGAGCTGCTGCACAGTTGTAGCAGGTGGAACGTAAGATCTATTTACCCAATTATATAATATAAAAATACAAACAAATATTTGCAAGTTACCTTTAACAATATTTGTTTTTATAGGAACGTCGCTGAAGCGCTTGTTGCCAAGGGCTATGCGACTGTCGTCAGGTATCGTAACGACAACGATCAGAGAAGCTCCCACTATGACAAACTTCTTGAGGCTGAACTTAAGGCACAAAAAGCTGGTATTGGCGTTCACGCTAAAAAAGACATCCCAACCCACCGCATCCAAGACACTAGTGGAGACTCTGCCAAGGCAAAGAAGTTCTTCCCATTCTTGAAAAGGGCACAGAAAACTGAAGCAACTGTTGAATTCGTTGCCAGTGGTAGCAGAATGAGGATTTATATTCCTAAGGAATCAGTTCTTGTTACTTTCCTGCTAGCTGGCATCAATTGCCCAAGAGGTGCTCGGCCGGCCATCGGCGGTGGCGGCATGCAGGAGGCGGAACCTCACGGTGAGGAGGCTCTGCAGTTCACCAAGGAAAAGTGTTTGCAGCGAGATGTTGTTGTCACAATCGAAGAAATGGACAAGGCTGGCAATTTCATCGGTTGGTTGTGGATAGACAACGAGAACTTGTCAGTTGCACTAGTTGAACACGGACTCGCTTCAATGCACCACACGGCAGAAACGTCCGAGTTCGCCCGGGCTATTAAGACCGCTGAAGAAAATGCTATCAAGAAGCGTATCGGTTTGTGGAAGGACTATGTTGAGGTAGAAAAAGAGACAGAGAAGGAGAGAAATGCTCCCGTTCAAGATAGAACGGTGAAATACGAAAAAGTTGTCGTCACTGAAATTACATCCGAAGGTAACTTTTACGCTCAGAATGTTGATTTGGGCAGCAAATTAGAAAGTTTGATGGAAAAGATTCATCAGGAATTCAAAAATAACGCACCTCTCCCGGGCTCTTATATTCCAAGAAGAGGGAACATTTGTGCCGCACGCTTCACAATGGATGATCAATGGTACAGAGCTAAGGTCGAAAAAGTTACTGAAGATAAAATGGCGCACATCTTCTACATTGACTATGGCAATCGTGAGGTATGTGTACATGTTTTGTATTTTTATATTATATACATTTATCCTCTTTTGTAGTTATTACTAATTTGTAATATTGTGTAATATAGGTGGTGAGCATCACGCGACTGGCTGTGCTGCCCGCTGGCACTGAGACTGAGGCGCCGTACGCTAGCGAATACGTGTTGTGCTGCGTAAAATTCCCTGCTGACCCCGACGACCGGTCTGAGGCTGTAGCTGCTTTCTCAGCGGACACCCTCAACAGGAAACTACTGCTCAACGTCGAGTCTCGTGGTTCGCCACCGGCCGTTACGCTTGTTGATCCTAACACCAATGCTGATATTGGCAAGGTAACTTTTCCTATGTTCAGTTGTATGTTGTCGAAGGTTACTTGATAATAATAGGAAAATAAATGCAAAACAGTGCAGTATATATAAATATAAGTGCGAATGTATGTGATGTGTATAATGTAGCGAGATGGTGTAGGCGTGTAGGCGTGTAGGCGTTGTGTTAATGTGTGTGTGTGATGTCGTCAGAACCTGATCCGCGAGGGGCTGGTGCTGATGGAGGGCGTGCGCGAGCAGCGGCTGGCGGCGCTGGTGAGCGAGTACCGGCAGGCGCAGGAGCAGGCCAAGAGCTCGCGCCTCAACCTGTGGCGGCACGGAGACATCACCGACGACGACGCCGTCGAGTTCGGCGCGCGCCGCTAGCGGGACGCCACCGCCTCGCCCTCGCACACCCTGCACTGTGCTACCTGCACCGCGCTACACATACAAAACACTGTTTACAAACTCATCTACGAGTTTCTGTGAACGCATACATATACCTACAGACAGACCGTATTATATACTATACGTAACACTTTACTACAATCGCCTTTCTCTGTGTACCTAGAGTTCAATTGTTGGTAATTCCTTTAAAATTCAACTTTTAGAAATCGTGAAGAATAATGATGGGCTAAACTTTTTAAAACTATGACGTTATTCGGTTACAATGTGATGGTGCGCGCTCGTGTGTCGCGGGCGTCCGCGCCGCCGCCGCCGCGCGTGACATGACATTCATGGCAACGCCGTGCCTCTAAATTGGTATCTCTGCAAATAATATATTATAATTATCAAGTTTTAAGCAACTTATAATAATTATACATAATGTAATAACTTTTGTATGTTTACGTTATGACAAAATAACTATAATAATGTAATAATAATTAAGAGTTCAGTCGTCAAGATGTAGAAAGTTGCTTCTTTACCATGCAAAAGGTCGACTATTTTGAAATGTGTGTATGTTGTAAATGCCAAGATTTATCTGTTTAGCCTTGATATTAGGCAATACTAGCTGATAACTGATATTTAATAACTATTATATGTGTACCATTACTGTCTTTTACATGTCTTGTAAGGTGTTTCTTTCCAACGTGAGTGCTTTTCCACAGTTGAGATTACTCGGCTGCTATATTTGTGTGTGTACTGTGTTGTATGTAGAAGGTACAACGTAGTCGTGTGACGTGTCTGACCGCGCGTCGATGGCGCGCCACCTTTGCATGGCGATACTTCCTGACGATTGGACTGAATGAACTATGATAGATGCAAATTGTTGAAATATTTACATTTTTTACAGTTTTGTATATCTGAAATAAATTAATGTTTTATCCGTTGTTACTTTCATTATTTATTTACTCACGAATGATTAATTAATTATGCATAAAATGATCAACTTATAATCTGATGTTTATACCATTGTTATATTCCTTGTCCTTGTTTTACATGTCTATTTTACAACTGTATATTTGTATCTGTGCACTGACTATGTTTAGTGATATTCATTAAAGTTAGCTAGTGAAGAATTAATATAATGCATGCTCGGCAACTGAATTGTTATGTATCTTTTATTTAATAGACAATTGTACGAGTGTTCTATCGATTTCGAAAAAGCTTTAGCTTGATATTTCGTGCTCATAAGTATACATACTGTATGAACCTACCTCTCTTCGAGATGTTTATAGGATATCATTTTACATTCATTCATTAGGGTACCATACGGTGCGTGGATTGTTAAATAAACTTCGTATATTAAAATAAATATTTTAGGAGATATTTGTTGTTTTTGTAATCCTTACATAAACAAAATATTAATGACAATTAGTACTTGCGTCTTGCCCTTTTAATTTTACTGAATACAAATTATAGCAAAATATTAGTAATAATACTGTAGCGATAGATAATGATGTATGTATTGTACATATTTTAAACAATGTTTATCTTAGATACATAAATGCTTAGGTATATGCCAGCATAGTTATATTAGGAGTCTCTTTGTGATAGTTGTGTGTCGTGCAAATCTTGTATATCTCCAGACACGGGACCAGTGGCGTAGCGTAGGTTTCTGCCGCCCGAGGCCGTTCGGCAATTTGCCGCCCCCTTTTTACCCCAATGTTTCTGCAGAAGTGTAACGTTTTTCAAGTTTTGGTATGTTTGTAAGTATGTCCTTTAGTATGGCTTTACACCCTAAACGGCTTAAAGAATTTAAAAAAAATTGTTTTTTGATTCGTCTTAATTGCACCATGCACGAATATCATAGAGCATAGGGTATTATAATCATTTTTCGGCAAAACGTGGCAGCTCTCAGCGGGGGGGGGCGCACCGTTTGCAGCGTGGCAGTGGGGCCGCAGAGGAATAGGAGATGGGGTGTTGTCAGGTTGCCGTCCTCCCTATCCTCTGTGGCCGCTGGGTTTTAGTGCCTGCGGACGGTGGGCGCTGGGACTGCTCCCCGTCCGACAAAAGGCAAGGAGGCGGCGTAGTGTCCACGGCGCCTCCCAAGAAGACGGAGCCCGCCAACACCAACGGTGAGCCAATCCCAGGCGGGGTCGTGTAAAAGTAAGTATGCTATCCCACAGAGTACCTTTGTATATAGGAGGATGCTATCCGCGAATCGCGTGACCCCGCCAACATACGGGACCCGTACGGACACCGTGGTGATTTTAGTGGGTATGCCCCGAACGCCTGTAGGGGAGAGCCTCCACACACTTCCTCCGCCAGTCCCAAGCCCGGTCGATCACACTCACGGACGGGTTAGGTTTGAGCTACACCTATCAGCACCGCATCGCACTTTCCTATGCTTCTATCCTTTTCTGTCACTTAGGACCGTCATTTACTAGAGCGAAAAAGAGAGAGGGAACGCGTCAGCACGCCGCGGAATCGAAAAGGCGATCAGCAACACAGAAAAAATGCGATAGCATGCTGAGAGGCTACGGAACGCTAACGCGCGCGTCAGAACGCTTACGCGCGCTATAGCATCCTTTCGCCGCCGATCGCGTGCGAACGCGCGCTGACGAACGCTGGCGCGCGCGGCGATAGGTATAGATAGGTGTAGCTCAACCCTTAATTAGGGTTGAGCTACATTTATGTCAGCACGGCATCGCAATTTGTTCCGCCTGTGCTGACGCGTGCTGCAGCACTCTAGCGTGCTATCGTATTTGTGTGCTGCGGAATGCGAACGCATGCGTCAGCCTGTTATAGCGTGCTGAAGCATTCCGCCGCGTTCTTTTGACATTTGTTATGGTCACAGTATAGTTTCAAGTTCGAAATGGATAGCACAGCTGAAGAGAGAGCAGTAGTAATAGCGTGCATTTTGCAAGAAATGCAAAATAACAGGAGTATGCGTCAAGTCTATACGTATCGGCACCAGCACGCGGCAGCACACCGCCGCGCGCGTCAGCGCGCGTTCGCACACGATCGGCGGCGAAAGTGTGTGTGCTGCCGATCGCCTTTTCGATTCCGCGGCGTGCTGACGCGTTCCCTCTCTTTCTCGCTCTAGTAAATGACGGTCTTAAGTGGCAGAAAAGGATAGAAGCATAGGAAAGTACGATGCGGTGCTGATAGGTGTAGCTCAACCCTTATTTTTCGAATTCTTTTCTTTTTACTCTTGTTATTTTGCATTTCTTGCAAAATGCACGCTATTTCTACTGCTCTCTCTTCAGCTATGCTATCTATTTCGCACTTGAAACTATAGGTACCGTAATATGGGGTGAATAGGGACAAATCACGACTTCATGAATAGTTTTAAGACAGTTTTACACAGATATATTGCTGTACCCGCTTTGAAAAGGTTGAGTCTTCGTGGTATCTTTGTTATCGAATATAAAACTGTTCAATTAACATTGCGATTTATCCAAAAAACATTAAAATATATACCATCCCTATTCACCCGGAATTTGGGGTTAATAGGGATGCGAATAGGGTTAATAGAGAAATTCACTAGGGCTGCCACTAGTGAATTTCTTAATTAATCAATTTCTAATTTTGACTACATTACATTACACATGAGGTATCATGTGTAATAATGTAAAAGACAGCAAGGGCCATGACGGTCAGTCGCAATGAGCATCAAACATTAAATAGGTACTGATCAGACGCTCAAATAAAATGCACTCATTACTTCCATGGTTTATTTCTATTAAAATCAAAAACAATAAACATTTAAATTGTTATTTAAATTATTTAACATTTCAAAATCAACAAACTTATATCAAGTTATTATAAAACATGGCTTTAGCAAATAAAGTATTAAAACGTTAATTATAACATACTAATTCAAGTTTACATAAAGTGGTTAGCTTATAATGCCTACATCATGTTACTGTTATGAGACTACACTTTGGAAAGACTAACAATAAAAAGAGCTCAAAGTCGAACGCTTAAGTACTAAGGATATGAGATCACACAAGGTTTATAGTAACCTTGACTATAAAAACAAAAAATATATAAAATATTTTAAACGTCTGAAAATAAAAACTGAAATAAAGACCACACACTTTGGAATGACAAAAAATTCAAAAAAGAACTCAACATTGAACGCTTATACCTACATATTCTAAGGATACGAGATCACGCATGGTCTGGTATGAAACCTTCATTATAAAAAATTAAAATATTTTAAACTTCTAAAAATAAAAACGGATCTATAGAAACAACAACTAATCGAAATCTTCAAGATCCATCAGATCTCGAAGAATTTCAATATCATTCCTATAAAAACTAGGTCTTCTGAGACCACTAGTGCTAGGCTGAGGTTTTAAAAACTCGTTACCGGAGCTTCTCAGGCTACTCGTAACAGGTTTAGGTTTAGAAAGTTGGGTATCGTCCTCACTGTAACTGAATCCTCCACTAGGTTTAACTTTTAAAGGCATTTGACTCTTGTATATAATTTTTTCATCGGATAAAATGCGTATTCTTTTTCCTTCAGGTAGGGTAAATACGTTAAATGTCGGCCACCTTACGGTTTTTCTGTTTTGGGATCGGTCTGGCACCATCAATTTGCAACAAAAGGATAGCTTCCGATGCGGTTTTGGATAGTTTGATAAATCTATTTCATGTTTATGGGCATAAGATTGACATTTCTACTACAAGGAAAAAGTTCTAAGGTTTAGTTGCGTCGAGAACGAAAAAACCCTAAAGTCGGCCATTCACGGTCCATTGTCGGTCGCGTTTTTCCCAAATGTCGGCCGGGTATAGGATGTTTTATATTAAGACTGACAAATATTATTAATATGATTTATTTTGGCAGGAGTCTCACTAAGTATACGTTATTAATCTTTATTGGTTTAATAGTAGGTAAAGTATTTTTTTTATTTGCACTTAAATAATGTTAGGTATTACAATTTTTATCAAAGTAAACATCACAATAATTATAATTAGTTCTGGATGTCGTTTCAAAAATACTTCATACCATTTTTGGCCCGGAGGATCATCATTGACTAGATTTTGCCTGATTTCGGCTGTCATATTTTTTTTTACACTATGAATTAAATCTGTTTTTTTTTTCTTGGGAAACCGCACTTCGCGAGTTGTATTAGCCATTGAACTAGTATTTCTTCTTTGGCTGGATTCAAAACCGAAGGACGTCCCGTTTTAAATGTATGTATGTCTATGCGACCAGCCAATCTATCCTGCAACGTCGTCGTTCGTGGGACGCCAAATAGTTTAGAGGCTGCACGAATGGGCATCCCATTATTTATTGCCTCAAGTGCTTCCTTTATTTTTGTGCGATCGTAACTGCATAATTTTCTTTGTTTTCGTGAAGGCCCTTGATCTCCCTGCTGTCATTGTAGTACCTTAAATTAAAAGCATTAATTCTAAGGGCAGCTTTTTGTGACATGCAGGTTAATTAATTAATGAAATATTCACGACCAACCATTTATATTTTTAAGCTAATTAACATGGGTTAAGGTAGCAAGTTCCAAAGAGCAATGTATATCTTATATTCCCATACCATAATAAGCTACCATAAATGTTTTCAATAATATCAACTCCTACATTTAAACTTAACTCTTTATATTATTAATAAATAAATGTATAATAAATATTTTATTTTGAGAAAATAAGAAAAAGTAATCAGCCTGTATAGTTGGGCTCGAATTCGAGGCTGGTCGACATTACGATCTTTAATGTTTCTAAAGCCGGCCCCTATTTTGTGTACATTATTTCTCGAGATTCAACTAATATCACCCCGGCCGGTATTTGGCGATTAAACGTAAAATAGATTTATTTGCCTATATGCGTTGCAAGTTCTCTTATTAAGCCAATGGAATAAGTACAATTTGAATTTATAAAACAGACTGTATTTACTTTAAGTCGGCCACGGCCGAGAATCCGGTTTTAATTCAAAATTGGTATTCTATTGGCGGCCTCCTATTTTCCCTTTAAAACAATACGTAAAACATTGGGAAAACTATCTCAAAATATAGTAAAAATCACTAGTTACTGATAATAAAGCTTAAAACAAAAAAAAGGAATGTCTGACCGTTATAATATCAATCCCCGAAGTGTGGACATTCACAGCAAGTAAGGTACTTTTAATATAAAATTGACACTTCGACGGCGCAATCGCTACTGACGCTCAGTGTGCGAAGAGTGAGTGGCGTAATCGGAAAGTAACGGTTTGTACATATAGAGCATGAACTAAGGTTGTAATTCGAGTGGCAAATTTGTCACTTCATTACGTTTTAAATGAACGCAAGCTAAAAATGTGCAGACGGCCGAGGTTTGGGGGGGGGCCGACGTTTAGCGTATTTACCCTATATTGTTTTTAATGGTTTTTGATTCATCACTAGGAATCGTTATTTCTTCTGTTACAAGGAATTCGTCTTCCAGAATTACAGGCATTCTATCAATGTCAATCAGATCTAAATTTAAATTTTCCTGTTCTTGTAATATATTTTCTTCTGTAACTTCAGAGCTTTTAGTTATTTCTTTGCTGCGTTTTCGCGGTTTTGATTTTTTGCCAATACCCTTTTCTTTTGCAGAGTTAATATTTTCTTTTCCTTTTCGTTCTTTAGGTATCTTTTTTTTAGTATTTGTTTGACTCTGAAATCCAATATTAGTTTGACTCTGAGATCCCTTTAATGGGTGAGTAGTAGTGGGTTTTGGATCAATATCAGATTCTCCATTTGAGCTCGAAATGTCGCTTTCCATGCAGTTACTATCTTCTACACTTTTTCCGGGTACAACGTTTATTTTCTTCATTTTATTAATTGTTCTTGTATTTTGCGATCCATACCGCATTTCTTTCAATAATGATAAAACTGATTCATCAATGGCTTCTTTTTCTTCCGTACTAAATTCATGTCTTGTGTTATTCCCTGGTAATCTGCTCAGAACTTTTTCTTTATTCAGAGGGCTAATTCCCGCTTTCGTAAATCCAGCTAAAATGTTTTGATTTATATTTGGTTCCATTTTCTGTAACATTTTTTTTTAGTAATTTGGGAAATACATTCTTCGGTATTGTGGGTAGTACCCGGCCTTTAGTTTTTTTCCATGTAAATAAAATATCACGCCACGCAATCTTCATCGGCCTAAAAAAGGCTACATCGAGTGGCTGTGTCAGATGGGTTGAGTTTGGTGGAAGAAATATAAAATGTACATTATGTTCTTGACATTTCTTGATTATTTCTAAGGACAGATGCGAAGAAAGGTTGTCCCCTATCAAAATTTTTTTTCCGTCTTTTTTGCAGAAGTACGGAAGTGCCACGGTTTCCACCCAGTCTTCAAACGTATTGCCGTCAAACCAACCTGAGCTAGTGCGATTATATCTACAGTTAGGGGGACCATTTGAAGTCCATGTATTGTAAATATGAGTGGCTTTATATACTACATAGCAGGGCAAAAGTGTACCATCGGCGGATGCCGCCATCATCAGTGATGTCGACGATTTTGTATGGTTCATTACCCTTTCAGGGTACTTCACGCCTCTTTTAGTCAAAACTTTCTTTTTTCCAGGGTCGTCAGCTAAGTTTGACTCATCATAATTGACAATATTCGATAAAGGTACGCCCTCTATGGAATTTTGAAGTTCCGTAAAATAATCTTCTATAATTTGTGGGGATACTGCAGCTCTAGACCTTTTGATATTCTGGCTTATTCTTTCTGAAATTTCTTTTTTATGACGCTTTAAGAAACACTACATAGTCCACACCAGGTAAATTATTATTATTTTTTTTAATTTCGATTCCAATTCTATCTAGATATCCTTTTATTATTATCCTCAACTCATAAGTATCAAGCGGATACCCCCATTCAGAACAAGTGTTAATATATTTTATAATATATTTTTCAGCTTCTTCACTTAGGGATCTTTGTCCACCTTGACTTTTCATTATTCTTGTTACATGTCTGTGCAAAACAGACTTCGCTTTATTAAATTGCTTAGCTATGTCAACTAGAGATTTATTTCCAGTCTCATAGGCTTCTACTGCAGTTTTTAATGTTAAGGGATCATACCTCTTATAAGGCTTTGAGCTTTTTGAAATATACACGCGAGGCATATCTGAAAAAATAATAATGAATAACTGTTCATATACTAATTTATTTTAAACTTTTGCGATAGGTATATATCATACAATTTTATGGAAAATGAAGATGCAAATAGAAATAAAAACTAGTGAGGGTAGCTGCCGAAACCCGCACTTCGCAAGGACGGCGCTGAGACGACATCAGTCCCGCCGCGACCATGACTGTTATAAGACGGCCGAAACGTCGGTAAAACAGAGGTATTTTACCTTAAATTAATTAAATATCGCGAATAAGACCTGGTTCCATAAAGTTGTATGATGTTCATGTAGGTACTGTCACACAGTAGATAACATCGATACTAAAATCTTCTTCTTTCTCTTAGCATTATCCCAGTTTCAATCTGGGGTCCGCTTACTAGTCTAACCGGATTTGGCTGAATATTAGCTTTTCCACAGAGCGACTGCCTGTCTGACCTCCGCAACCCGAAGGGATAGCGATATTCCATGGTTACTGCTCTTGACGGCGAGCCCGCTCCTCCTTGTTGCGCTGTAGCTGTTCCTCCAGGCGGCGCGCGTGCTCCTCTTGACGGCGGGCCTGCTCCTCTTGACGGCGGGCCTGCTCCTGCATGAACGCCATCAGAGCCGCAATGTCGGGCACCGTTTCGCAGTGTGAGGCGCTTGCAGGTTCCACTGCAGCCGCGGAGTCGCCTGGTCCACCAGACGATGGAGAAGGAACGTCTCCGAAGCGTCTCTGGTCCAGGTCTTGCTGGCGCTGGTTCCTGGTACGCATCCCTTCAGTTTCTTCCTTCGGCATAATCGGCATAATTTATCCCTTTCTTCTGACACCAATTTGTTACGAGCTGGGTTCGTGATAAATTATATACACTATGCCAGAAAAACTGCACTTTATTCACTAACACAATAACACTAGATACACACACTTAATTTTCACTTCACTAATAAACACACTATTCACACCACTAGAACAACACTAAATACTTCCGACTTATTTCCTTCGCTTCTTGTTGATCGCTTCGATATTCAATTGTAACTGTGTCCGGTCCGTTCGCTTGCGCTCCATTTATACTGGCCGGATAACATCACTAGAGCATTCTAGATGCTTCTACAAAACTGTCGAAATAATCTCGAACAGTCGATTACTCGATACAGCAACGCCATCTAGTACAGAGTAGCTGAATTACCTTTAAACCACCGATACATTCAATCTCTTCTAGTACCCCCATTCACCGATAGATGGCGTAACACTGCCCCCCTCTTAAACGTGTTCGTCTCGAACATCGTTGGACCCATAGTAACGAGCCAACGACTCGGACGGAGTTGCAATCTGTCGGTATCGGCATTAATAAAAAAATGAAAGGAATTTATACGAGTTAAAAGGCAAACTTTTGCAGTTCGTGGATGTCTGCCTGAGAACTGCAAGAATTTCAATTAGCGTTGATTCCGAAAGGGCCTTCTCAGCGACTGGTTATCTGGCCAACAGAAATGGAAGCCGTTTAGCAGACGATTCTTTGGACATATAATGGCTTGTGATTTGAACTGAACCAATCTTTCCTTTGATTGGTATATTTTGTTAATTAGAATCTGTAATTTCTAAAAGTCTGTCTAATTGGTATATTTTGTTAATTAATCTGTAATATCTAAAAGGTCTACTGAGTAGATATAGTTTTATTTACCTAATTGATAATAATACCTCAGTTTAGTAGGTAACATAGATTTTTTGACCTCTCGTTGTTTTGTTTCTTATAAAAGAAATGTTTTATTACTAAAAGATTTTTGTTTGAAATTAGAAGCGATGACTGGTTGTTTCTTTCCTTTCTTATTTGACAGATCTGTAGCGGCTGCTGACGCTACAAATTATATAAAAGGCACGCTCTTGTATAGTTAGGTCGTCTCCCTTCCCTCATACAGTTACGTCGTACATGGTCATATAGTATATTCATAATTATATTTGTGGTACCACAGTAAAACATATTATATATTGCAGTATGTGACTTCTTTCTTTTATCTCTCGACACACCATCTTCTCATACCCCACATTGGTGACCCCGACAAAGAAAACGCAACCTTCGGCTCAGCTTCGGCAATGCGGCATCGACGCACGTGCACATGGTCAGCGGTATCAAACTAGCGCATGTGCAGCGTGGCAACAGCGTGCAGCCAAGCAGCCTGAAAACGGAGGCATCCTGGACTCATGGGAGACGACTCGCCCTTTTTCTACGACCAAAAGTGCTTACGACCTAACTGTGGAGAACATCAGAGTCAGGACACGTGCGTCCCAAATTTGGAACAAGGTACACGACGATCTACCGATAACAGCGATCACGGCAACATGGGCAGCAGAGAATTCCGGAGCGGCACACGACGGCGGCGGCACTCTGCAGGACAGTGCGTAAGTCGAGGCATGAGGCGTAAGGCGTGTTGACCTTGGTAGCGAGGCAGCATTCCGCACCAAGACGGACAATACGCAGCTTACTCCGAGGACGAGGAACGACATGGGACCGGCGGTGGCACTCTACGGGCTCTACGGGATAGTGCACGCGTCGATGCGGCTGATCACACTTGGAGGCGAGGATGGATACCGCTCAGTGTTGGATAGCGCACCCTGTCGTCCCTCAGTACGGCCCAGGCAGCATACGAAGATCGCTGGCAGGATAGATGAACGTATTTGCTTCTTCATACGACCAGCTCCCAGTACAAGCGGCTTACGAAGAGCAAAAGGAAGTTCGACAGTAACGGTAGTTATGTGCAGTTATATTGTGGTTTAAATTAAAAGTTATTTTATATCGGTTCTAAAAATAAAAATTCTTAGTTTATAGTTATAAAGAGTCCCACATGTGGCATCCGTACAGTATTTTTACTTAGTTTGCTTTCTCAGAACTAGCGCTCCGGTAACTCGATACATGTTAATGATATGACGCGATTCGCGAGCGCTAGCAGAAGTTATTCATTATTCTTTTATGTTTTTCTTTTTTTGTACCTATTTAAATATTGATCTCTAGTATTGTTAAATTGTAAAATGTTTAGTTTTCTTTTTAATAAAGGGGGGAATATTGCAGCGGCTGCTGACGCTACAAAATATACAAGGCGCGCTATTGTATAAGCGCAGCGCGGCTGTCGTCTTCCCGCCCGCATTTAGTTAGGTCGTACTTATATACACTGTATTTATATTAAGCTGGTACCAGTAAAGCATATTTATCTTTGCCTATTTCGGATTATTTATTCCTTCACACAACAATATCAACATACCCCTACAGATCCGTCCGTAAAAGTTTACTTCATAAAACTTTATTAAAAAAGTTTAGACAGGTAGGTACCTACGTCAAACAATGTTTGAAGCATAAAAGTCTATTGAAAAATTCGTGATAAATCATGTTTCCTATAATACTTAAAATGGTTATTATTTTTGTCCTAATTAATCAAATATTGCGGTTATTTACAAAAAAAACATCCATATTGCCAATCTCGCGAGATCTCGAAATTGGCGAGATCTCGCTAGATTGGCTTCATACTTAATCTCGCGAGATCTCGCTTGAGCCCAAATCTCGCGAGATTTGCATTCCCTAGCAAAACGGAAAATTCGAAAATATGTGCGTGCGAAGCCGCTGGCGACGACTAGTTTGAAATATAAGCCAAAAAAATCTTGAGAAATTAATTAATTTAATAGTACGAGAACACGAAGTATCACTTTGCCGCACACTGGCGAAGTACGAGCGATCGTGTCACACAGACACACACAAACGCATTAGTCATATTGAACTGTGTGTGATTCCCGCCCTCCATAGAGTATAGTAATCTAGTGGGAATAGAGAGCCGACTCGATCCTTTTTTATGCCAACTTCTAATGTCAATGTTAGTAGTGGCGCCATCTATTAACACTATCTTTAAATAATGTGCCTACGTATATAGCTAGGTATAGCATGGCGGTTTTTTTAATTTTAGTAGTTTGCTGCTGTTAAATATCTAGCTAAACCTTTACTAAATATTAGAAATATGTCTGGCTCTTCCTGGAGCCAGACATATTTCTAATATTTAGTAAAGGTTTAGCTAGATATTTAACAGTAATGGGACGGTAGAAATAAATAAAATGCAAATATTGAAAATTTCATTTATTATGCATACGCTTTAAATGATACACTTGTGCTGCAACTTTAATTTCATCCTCACCATCATATTTTATTTTGCCAGATAAGATTCTATTGACCGTACGGCACCAACTGTATAATAATATGTTGATAACTGTGTTATCAAAATATTTTTTTAATTTATCTTTGTGTTCATTGCAAGTAAACGGGTATTCTACCATAATATCTCCAAGCATTTTAATTTTATCTTTTATCTTATTCTTAGGTATATTTTCTTTGAGAATACCCGTTACTATTTCTTGTAATTGTACAAAACATGTTTCCATACCTTTTGAGGGGTAAACAAGATATTGGCTATTTATTTTATATTCTTTAGCTTTAATATATGCATTTGAAGTGGCATTTTTATCACCAACCATGTCTTTTTTACAATCTTTACAAGATTTAGTAACATTTTTCATACATTTCCCGAGGACCCATCCACACACATAATTTGCCTGTCCAACATCTTTTGGCTCACAATTAACATTTATTTGAGGAACTACTATTTCGTAGTTTTCATTAGTTGGATTCTGAAATAGCAGTGCCTCATCATTGGGAACATTAGATCTTTTTAGAAAGAAGTCCAATGTATGTAAAATATCATTGTTATCATTTTCACAATTACTTTTTATAGAGTGTGGTGTATTAAAATTATTTAAAAGTAATGATTTATAGGCACCCTCAAAGTTAATAGTATTGGGTGCCGTATTTCGTATACCATAACTTCTAATGTTCCCAAAAAAGTTTTCTAATGGGTCCTGGTTAAAATTACGTGTTAACATGGCATCAAATGCATATTTTCCTGATAATATTTGCCACAAATATTGTATGCCCTCAATAGTACGGATAAAATTAGTGATTGATGGTACTATACAATCAATAGATTCGTTATTTTGTTTACATTTAATAAATTTAATAGTCTTTAGCATTTTTAATGCATCAATCCATAACTGATGGTGAGGTGAATTTCTTTTAACACAACTTTTGTATATTTTTCCGTTACATGGATAAAACGTACTGGAATTTAGTGAGTCGAAAAGATTGTCCATAACTTTTGTAAATTTAATTATTTGTCGACATTCCACTGGGCACACGCCTCTTGCAGTGAGGTGTTCAGCTGCCACAGCAACGCTGTGGCTGAAAACTTGGGCAGCCGTTTTCACCTTCATTTTTTTAATTTTCTGCGGGTTTAGATGCTCTTCTGTTAATTTTTGAAGTAATTTTAATTCGCCGTAGCTTTTGTCTGCTGCATATACCTGTTGGTAATATTCCCATTTGACGATTTTCACCACCTTTTCGTCAAAATCATAATATTTTAAGTCCTTTGTGAGGAGATTGTTCCTCACCCCTTTCAGCAGATGAGGAACATCAAATAAGGGCACTATTTGTTTGCCACCAACTTCTATAACGTCGCGCCGCCACTCTTCATTTTCTTGTAGGTATTTCTTTTTCGTGTCTGCTACTAATTCGTTAATTGCACTCACGTTTGTGGTGCTTTGGTCACAGATAGTACACAAGATTGTTAATCCTGTGCCCTGTACATATTTGATAACGTTTAACGTTATTTCTTTTAAATCTGCTTTCTTCAGACAATGTGTGAAGTAATATGCCACTGGCTGCTTAAAATTTCTTTTTATTCCCTTAACCATGTATACAAGAACATGATCAGCAAAGCTTTTGCTGCGCCAAGCAAATCCTCTCAATTTATCTTTAGCAGCATCATAGTGGATTTGAGGCGTTATTGACATTTCGTCAAATAAAAGACAGCACAGTCTGTCTTGAAGAGCCAGGTGCTTCACAGTGTCTTTCATTTTTATGAATACAGCTTTGTTTAAGCCACTTTCAATTTCTACTTGTGCTAAAAGTCTCTTCAGTGATTTTGCTGAAGGTAAACAAAAGTACGAAGACAACAGGGTGTAGCACTTAGGACTCTTTTTATACATGGAAAGAGATAACACCTTTTCCTCTAATGTAAATCTTCTGCCTTTAGATTTTTTGTGGCTTTGAGAACATTGCATTTTTGTGAAAATTTTGGCAGCCAGTGTCATATTTTCCGTGATTTTCTGCATGGCACTATCCATGGTTAATGCTTTAGCGCTGGCAAGTCTTGTTTTAAAACTGTCGCTCCTTTTGCGTAGACGATGCAGTTCTGACTGCAGGTTTTTCAATTTTCTTCTGCTCGTTAGCAACTGCTCCCTTATGAGAGGTGGCGCAAACTCCATATATTTGGATCCTGAAATTATAAAATAAATATGTTAATAAACATAATTACAACTCAGTACCAACTTTACTATGGGCCTTCTTCAACTCAGTTCCATTTCTTTATTACAGTCCTGTGTTGTATTTGAGTGACGGTAGCTAGTGGGAGAGGAATAGACCTCAATGTAAAATAAATAAAATGAAAATCGTTTATTCATATAGATTAAAATTTATAACACTAATAAATGTCAAAATTTTCGTAAATTAGTAATTTTGTATCTACATTTATAGACCAGGATAGATAATTTTTGAAACGATAGAAAATTATAGTAGGATGAATCTCATTGGAAAAGAAAGAGAATATAGCAAACATTTAAGGAGAAATAAATTACGGGCGATATGAGATCGGGAATGGCGATCTTACTTTTTTCGAGTAATTAAAGTGTTAATTTTAATAAATCACTCAAAATTGTACATTATGATTTAAAAAATCGGTCTCGAGGTTGTTACATTTCTTTGCATTTTCTGAGAACGTTTACCTTTAAGTAATGTATATTTTATTCACACCATCAGAAAGTAGAGATTTCAACGAACAAAACGCCGAACAATAAAAAAAAACTGATATATTGACGTGAGAATTTTCAATTGAAAATTAGGGTTCTATTTCGATATTAAGTCAAAATAAGGCGTAAAAATAAATATTTTAAATAAAAAAACATGAACAGTGTGTTTGGAACATTAAAAGCAAGTTTTCACCAAATTTCGTGTAAAAGAAAAAACTATTGTAATAGTTAAAAATAAAAAACCAAAAACTTGGTTATTTGAATTTTTCACTTAAATTATGACGTTTTGTGAATAATGTGTAAATACGAAAGTTGTAGATCTCTTTATTATCTACAACTTTGCCATTGAAGTTTTTCCCGTAGGACTTGTAGTTTTGCTAGCAATCGAGATAAACCCTTTGTTACCCATAAAATCGCAACCCCATCCACTTCCCGACCTCAAATCGCCCGTAATTTATTTTTCATTTAATGATCGCTATATTCTCTTCCTTCGCTAATGGGTCTCATCCTACTGTAATTTTATTTTACTTTTTAACGTTTTCTAACGTATCTGCACTGTTCTATTACTGCCATGTTCACAAACCAAGGGTACTTCAACTATTACTTCACTATTTATACATAAATACTGAATAACTTATTATAAGGCAGCGATAGCCTAGTGGAAAAACCAACAGACTGCCACGCAGAGGGTATCGGGTTCGAATCCACGGCACGCATCAATGACTTTTCGGAGTTATGTGCGTATTGAATTGTTAATTATCGCGTGTTGTTGCATTATTGCTTTGTCTCGGAGAGCACGTTAAGCCGTCGGTCCCGGTTGTTATGAAGATCTTTGACGGTCGTTACAAAGCGTCAGAACCTTCTAAATAAACTGACACTGGTCTAAACCATGGAATATCGCTATCCCTTCGGGTTGCGGAGGTCAGACAGGCAGGCGCTCCGTGGAAAAGCTAATATTCAGCCAAATCCGGTTAGACTAGAAAGCGGACCCCAGATTGAAACTGGGATAACGCTAAGAGGATGATGATGACTGAGCAACTTATAGCACTAAACAGGAATGTATGAATGCTTAGATACATACCTGCAACTGTTTTAGTGGATTCTTTTGAAGGTGGCAGTGATACGGTTGTCAGCGACTGATGTGAAACAGGAGCATGCACAGAAGACACTTGCGGTGAACACAACACATCTGCAAAAGTGAAAAATTACAACTTTATAATTATGATAGTAGTACATGCTGCAATATTTATATATTAATACGTGAAGCGAAATTTTGTGATCCCTTTTTACGAGAAATACGCGAACGGAGGATTATGAAATTTGGCACACTTATTGCTTACATGTGGTAGATGTGCAGAATGCTATTTTTTATATAAAATATGCATTAGAAATATAAGATTTTAATGAAAATAAAGTTACCACTACTACCATACATTTCGCACACACGTACACATAATTAAAATCGTATACGTATACAATATTACTTTTTAATTTACAGTTATGGACCCACAGACGTTTACACTGAAAAGAGGTTAATAATACGTGTATATTTATACTTTTTGTTCAAGGTTTGTCCTATTCTGCCTAGGCGAGTTTGTACTTTTGAAGTTATACCACAGAAGAATACACTACTTATATATTTATCTTGGCAAATATTTTTACACGTTCGATAAAGCACATAGGTATATTAATATAATAGGAATAATCCATTAATAAAGCAATTATTATTTAAATAAGGGTTTCAAACTGAAAATTGATGAAATAATTATTACTTTTATGTAATTTTTTGTTCAAGATTTGTCCTATTCTGCCTTATAAATTTAGTATTTTTCACAATACATATATTTATATTTGCGTATAAAATAATAAAAGATTTACGCTTGAAATATACACTTATTAGTTATTACATTATGTATGGTATTTTATTAATAATTATTATAAATTTCTGACAAAGTGTAAAATAAATATATCCGTAGGAAAAAACAAAATTGCGGATGTCATCAAGCTTGAATTCAGAACGGAGCGCGCGAGAAATTTTGCTTTCATTCTATGGATGTGTAAATTTAGTTGAAAGTATATTAATGCGCATGTATTGAGCTATTTGTGAATTAAGACTGATATAATACATTTTCCATCTATTGGTTTAATGCATCAATGTGAGATCGCTGGTATTGGTGAGTCTTCAGACTTTTAGCGTTTCTCATATTTTCAAACTATGTTTATATAGTACTTGCAAATGGTCATACTGCAATAGGATTTTGGCATGATTGCAATAGGATACTGAGCAATAAATACTGATAAATACTGAGCGACTTATAACACTAAATAGGAATGTATCAATGCTTAGATACATACCTGCAACTGTTTCAGTGGATTCATATGAAGGTGACAGTGATACAGTGTTCAGCGACTGATGTGAAACAGGAGCAGGCACAGAAGACACTTGTGGTGAACACAACACATCTGCAACAGTGAAAAATGTCAACTTTATATGTATGATAATAGTACATGCTGCAATATTTATTTATGAATATACTGAGCAACTTATACCACTACTAGCCGTTTTCCGCGGTTTCACCCGCGTCCTGAGGAAACTACTTCGCGTACCCGAAAAACCCAAATATCTTACGGACCCCTATTTTTTCTAAAATAAAATATAGCCTATGTTACTCGCCGATAATGTAGCTTCCTAATGGTGCAATATCTTTTGAAGCGGTTCAGTAGTTTTTGAGTTTATCCATTACAAACAAACAAACAAAAATACAAATTTTTCTTCTTTATAATATTTTAAAGTATAGAAATAGGAATGTATAAATGCTTGGATACATACCTGCAACTGTTTCAGTGGATTCATTTGAAGGTGGCAGTGATACGGTTGTTAGCGACTGATGTGAAACAGGAGCATGCACAGAAGACACTTGCGGTGAACACAACACATCTGCAACAGTGAAAAATGTCAACTTTATATGGTAGCACTACATGTTGCAATATTTATTTATGAATACTGAGCAACTTATACTACTAAATAGGAATGTATTAATGTTTAGATACATACCTGCAACTGTTTCAGTGGATTCATTTGAAGGTGGCAGTGATATGGTTGCCAGCGACTGATGTGAAACAGGAGCAGGCGCAGAAGACACTTGCGTTGAAGACACACCTGCAACAGTGAAAAATGTCAACTTTATGTGATATTGGAAGCAACAAACAACTAACATTATATTATTTTATTAGCCATTTAGATGTTTGTTTATGCAATTGTTAAAATTGCATAGAATAAACCTCTTTGTTGCTGAGGATGTATCTAGGAGAAACGCTAGGATGAGGAATCCTAGCGTTTCTCCTAGAAACATCCTCAGCTTTTCGCTTCGGAGCCCAGGGTACGCTAATTCTGATCTAACTAGATATGACAAAATATCAGCTTTTACACAGAGCGAGTACCATCTGACCTCCAAATAAACCTTCTTGTATTATAATTAATAAAATAAGTAACATTAATAAATAATAAGTTATCATTAAGTAATGAATCGAATTTTTAATACAGAGATTCTACTAGGCATTGATTTTACCATTAATCGATCTGGGATTCTATAGAGAATAGGGTTGCATATTATTTATCAAAAAATACTTAAACCCATACTAGTAGTATTATATTATCTGTGTTTTAACTATGTAGGTTGAAAACAAAAAAGGCATTTTGATTTTGAAATCAAGTATGGTATGTATTGTAACTTTTTATGTTTTAGTCATACTAATTTATAGGAGACTAGATGCCCGCGGTTACACCCGCGTTATTTAAGGCTACTGCTTCGCTCCCGTCGCTCATAGCGTGATGTTATATAGCCTTCCTCGATAAATGGGCTATCTAACACCAAAAGAAATTTTCAAATCGGACCAGTAGTTCCTGAGATTAGCGCGTTCAACCAAACAAACAAACAAACTCTTCAGCTTTATATATTAGTATAAGATAATAATGACTTTAATAATAAGATTAAATAAAAGAATTTACATATTATTATACACATGATTTTAGAACAAATTGCACTTTTCTGTTCGCCTAAATGACCACTTATTATTTTAGTAACTATTTTATGAACAGTGAATACATTATATAGACATGATAAAAAAGTTTAAAGCCTTATAACCCAACTACATAAAAAGTATCTAAAAGTGCCAAACAAGAAAATAATTCAGATAGACATCCAGAAATGCATGGGCACAAAAAAGATCAATGTAGACCCATGTCACACCTGCTGTATATCTTCTATGATTATATAGATACCAGGGATAACTTCATTTGACAGACATGGTGGGCTCCACCATAGTCAGGCAACAATATCACTTCTATTGTGTCACATTTACTGATCTCAAAGTGTTCATAGTTTGTATGTTTATACTTTGTTCAAACTTGGTCACAAATAAATTCATAAAGATATTTTGCTTATATCAGACAAAAATTTTGAACATTATTATACTTAACAATTGTTACTTACCATGAAGATGTAGTGTAGGAATAGCCATATAGTTTAATCGATTATTCCGATTCCTGTCACAGTCACGGAAATGAATGTCACAGATGACCTTTTTCTTATAATATTCATAATCCGATGGTGCTTCCAATTTGCCACCAACAATTTGAACCCAAGCCTTAAATCGTTCAGGATTTCTTTCCATATGCGGAAATTGATGGTACGGGACACCTGAAATAAATACAAAGGTACCTATAAAATAAGAAGAAGACTATAAAAGAGGAATGTACATCATCTAAATACAATTATAATGAACTGAGGCACTTGCTTACAACCAGTTGTGCACACTATTTGGTATAAAAAATAAGTGCATGGGTGAATGTTTTTCTGTAATTAGTACCAACTTATCTTACTTAAGCATTAATCATGATCCAGAGTCAAAATGAATGACAATGGAGTAACCTTGGAATATGGCTACGACTAATATATATATCATGCAATTTTTCTATGCTTACAATTTTGCAGTTATAAATATAATTATTTATTGTTGCTTGATATGTTAAGCCATCTGTCCTAGTTTATTTATTTATTTTTAATAACAAATTTTCGCATTATGTGTGAATGTTTTTCTTATTGTGATTAACTTAACTAAATTTACAAAAATATACTAACTAGATTTAATCATAAAAGTATAATTAATGTCAATAGTATGGAAATTTAAAGTCATTTGTAGAATGATAATATCCTTTAACAAGAACAGTTTCAGTTTTGTGAAAAAAACTGGTTTATAAATCATTGCTTTTAAGTCTAATATGGCAGCATATTAAATATTTTAATTGATCTATTGTATGTAGATTGCTTTACTACAAGTTGACATGAATATATGTGGTGCACATTATGGGGAAGTTAAAACCTTGATCCTGACACTGGTCTACCTTGGAATATTACCTCTGGATTTTGGAAAATTAGGTAGCGGTCACTACGAGTAAAGGCATGTATTCTGTCATATCTGATTAGATCAGAAGAGCAGAGGCTACAAAGTGAAAAAGTTGACAATGCAATTGGGATCAACGGTAGGATGATGATACTGCATAACGAACTTGATGTGTAAGTAAAAAGATATAATTAATTCATATGAAATTAGTTAGAGAAAATATTTTAAGTCTGTCTGATTAGAATTTTACTGGTAACCTGGTTAAATGAGGAATTATCATGCTAGTTGAAAGAAATGTTACATATCGTATTATCACTTACCTGGTGGGATTTTACACCCCAAAGCACATCGTTTGGGCATCCTGATACACGTAATTACTAATCACAAAAACTAAAGTCACAGTATAGGTATTGTTCGTAAACACAAAACAGCTGAAGAAAACTCTTCGTAAATACCACACACTTATAAGCGGAGGAACCGGAGCTCAACTCAACGCAGATCAGCAGTGAATTTCACGAAGAACACGATATAAACGACAGCTACACAATCAAGCGCATACGCCGGTTGCAAGCAATCGCCATATTGTAATTTGTTTATTGACTCCTGATTTGACTTTTGATCACGTGTAAATGTTGCCAGTTGAAATATTTTGTATCATAATAATATATAATTAAATAATTTAATTATCAATTTGTTACTTTGTCACATATTTTTATGCAATTAATTATTTCTACTTCGTTTCTAATTTTTATGCTAACGTAATTAATTGAATGATAATGCCATCTGTTGGACCTTAAATAAACTAAATGGCTTGGTAATTTGCGGATGCTGTTATTAGATGGCGCTATTATCATCAATTGACAGGTTCGTTCATGTGTCCTCCCACTGCCGCCCTCTCCGGTCCCCGCCATGCGCGCGCGCCACCCTCCGCTGCAGGCCGCCAGCAGGGGGCGGGGGCGCGGCGGGGTGCGGCGCGGGCGCAAGTTGACCTTCAGTCTTAAGAAATTAGGTCAATGGGACAGTCGTATATCACGCTCCCGTCACTCTGTGTCCGTGTTACGTAATAAAACTACAATCGTGGATCCTTACAATACTGATGTGTTCGCTAGTGGATTGATAGGCCACAACCTGACCGGACTCCATAGGGTATTATTAGTGGATCGAGGTTATAAGATTTGTGTACAAAGAAGAAACGGAGTCGCGAGAACGCGTTGTGATGTAAGCAGAAAACTGTAAAGGTAAATGATTTGATTTATTGATTGTTGTGAATACCTAAGTACGTGGATAACATGTTTTAAACACGCCAGAAATAAGTAAATACCTAAATTCGGCTTTTACTAGTTATTGAAAATGATTATGTACCTACGACTAATACGTAACTAATAATAAGATCTTCGTTCTTTCTTCTACTAGTTTATTATGATTGCGTGAACCCACAGCTTATTTCTGTCGACTTACGAAGGAATAAGTACAGCTATTTAGTTACATGTGTTTATGAAGATGTCATCGTAATTAATTTGTGTTTTGTAAGTACGTTAATTAGGTATCACTATCCATCCGTACTTCTTAGTGCTGTGCTGACTGATACGTGTTTTATGTGTAGGTAGTTACCTACTGTTAAGGCCGTGCCACACGTGCCGTGGCAAAGCCAATTCGATTGAAAATATGATCAGTGGTGAAATTGTGCCGTGTGGCAAGGCCTTTACACGCGCTATAGGTACCTAAAACAGCTGTTGACCTCGCCGCGCGACATCTACAGCTGTTCTACCTACAGCCACGGTAATAATATCTAACAGTATTGTAACTCCATACAAACGCACGAAACTCGAGTTATACCTACGTGCCTCGAGCAAAGTACCCATTAGACCAGCGGTCGGCAACACGTGGCCCGCGAGGGTCCTACTTGCGGCCCGCGAATTTTTTGTAACAAATGTCTTATAAATTGAACTAAAGCGCCCTATGGCTTAAAACAGCACAACTGAATCGATATTAATGAAAAACTTCAGACAGCCTTCTAAGACTCTACAAATTCACTCTTCATGCATGCTACAAAAAGATCTGGAACTAGAGGCGTAACCTCTGAAGCTGGAACACTCTTTTCGTATTAGGGCGATTAGGCAAAATAAAGAGCCGAAGTTACTGGGCAAGAGCCTTCCGACAAAGCTGACTACCTCGAATAGTGGTATTATGTATGTCTCGTATGCCCTGACGCCTCAACCAGACACCGGCGAGCTTAGAGCTGAACTTTGAAGCTAAGTTTTTCCAAGCAGAGTAGTAGCCTTTCCCTGTGTAAGTATTGCTCAGCATACTGCGGTTCCCAGCGTGGTATGGGACTATGGATCAAAACTCCCTATGAAAGAAACAGCTCCTAGTTCCCGGCCGCCTTACTGTTCCAAGTCACGGCAGTGGCCTTGGTCGTGGCAGAATAGGAGGTGCTAAGAATCCCCGGCCTACGGACAGCTCCCAACACCAATTGACCCTGGCTACATACAATGGACGTAATTTACGGCTTGAAGAAAGCCTCCACATTCTTGAGGTAGAATAATAGAATTAGACAAAATACGAACCAAAGATAGAGCCAGAACATGTACTGAGTCTATCAGAAGTCCGAAGAGAAGGGGAGGACACGATAAACTTTGCATCAGGCCTCTATTCTACTTCAGGGAGGGAGCCCAACGATCCCAAGGTGGCGTAGGGTTTCTCTTTAACAAAGCCCTTCGTGAAAACGTAACAGATCTGTAGCGTGTCGATCCGGATAGCATACCTTGTACTGAAACTGACCGAGAGATACTCTCTTAAGATGGTACAGGTATATGCGCTGACATCAAGTAGCTCAGATGCAGAGGTGGAGGACGTATACAACGATGTGACGAAGGCCATACATTGCTCCATAAATACACATTTCACTATATTTATGGTGGACGCAAAGGTACGAGCGCGGCGAATCGTGTTTGGGTACACATGCTTATGGGAGCAGAAAACTAGGGGACAAATGTTGGTCAAATTCCTCAGTACGCAGGGATTGTTACCATTGCTGCACAAAGAACAAGATTGGCTTCATCATACATAGATAAGAAGCATATATATATATATATCTCTCTATATATACATCTCTATGTCTCGGTGATCAATAGGTTCAATACCGGCAGCGACCACCGACTTATAAGAGGCACTCTAAATATCTATTTCAAGCATGATGAGGTCTGTTCTTAGTCCAACTGTCCCGATAGCGGGACATGATACGTTTTAACTGAAACTGAAAAACAGATTTGCTGCACTTTCTATACTTTTAAGCGAGACCCTGAAACTGATGTGATTTGACGGGAAGCACCGGTGGCTTTCCGAATCTTAGTAAATCATGACCTTGGTAGCTGGAACACTCGCCTCGTATAGAAAGCGATTGTGCAAAATCGTGGTCAAAAGTCTTTTCCAAAAGACTGGGAAGGGGTCACCTGACAAAGCTGAATATCTCGAAGGATAATACCGTATTAACAGTCCCAGAGATCCTCGCTAAAGTTGAAGACTTCTATGGCAATCTGTATGCCAATCATGCACCGAAGCCTGCACCAAACACGACCGATCCTAGAGCCCACTTACCGGCCACTATACGGAGGATTTTCCTGACGTAGATGTCGATGAAATCGAAGCGGTTCTAAGACAGCTTAATAATAGTAAGGAGCGCGGGGAAGATGGAGTGGCCTCTTAGCTCCTAAAGGCTGAAAGAAAAGCTCTACTCGAGGAGCTTAGAAGGCTATTTACTTCTGTAATAATCAATGGGACTAAAAACTCAAAGGCATGGAGCAGATTTGTTGTAACGTTGTTTTTCAAGAAAGGAAATAAAACTATCGGCAGATCATATCATTGAGCCACGTACCGTAGGTATCGTGGACCACATCCATTCTGTCGGCAGTTTACCCAGAAATCTTAAGAGTACAATCACTGTGTCTGCCCTTTGAGGACTACGAAAAAGCCTTAAACTCATAAAAATCTGGGCTGTTCTGGAATCTTTGCAGCGCTACCAAGTTGATCGAAAATAAGTGGAGGTGCTGAGGAGCTTCTACCAAATGGCAACAATGTCCATTCAAGTCCAAAATTACGAAGCAAGACAGGGTGATGTTAGAGTGAGGGTGATATATTTTTAGGGTGATGTCCTCGAAACTCTTTACCAACGCGCTGGAGGATCTCTTCAAAACACAGCTGTGGTATGGAATGGGAATCAATGTCTATGTGTAGTATCTTACGCATCTTGGTAATTCTGGCAGAATCGCTGCAAGATTTGCACAAAATGCTGCCCCGTCTCAATACTGCCTGAAGACGTGTTGGGCTCGGGATAAATCTAGAGAAGATTGAGCTCATGTTGAATAAACAACTCGTCTCTGAATTTATATCGAAGGTGTAGCCCTCGAAGTTTGCCAGAAGTATGTATAAGTATACCTGGGGCAAAAGTTATAGCTAGGTAGAGACAACTTTGAGAGTGAATTCATCCGAAGAGTGCAGCTGGGCTGGATAGCATTTGGGAAGCTGCTTCATATCTTCGAGTCATCTTTGCCTCAATACCTAAAGACCAAGGTGTTCGGTTGAATACCTTAGTCTTGCCAATGTGATCTGTAGCTAGTGTGCCAGTCATGACGTAAAGAGCTGAGACGTGGTACATGACGGTAAAGCTAGCCCACCGGCTACATGTCACTCAAAGAGCTATGGACCGGTCAATGCTGGGGATCTCGTTGAGGAACAAAGTCCGGAACAAGATTTTTCGGCAGAAGTCTACACTATTGACATAATTCAGAGGAATAGCAAAATGAAGTGGCAAGTGAAGTAGGCAGGTTCTCGAGTGGTGGCTACTTCTTGACAAGCGTAGTGTTGGACGATCTCCCACCAGATGGACTAACGACTTGAGGGTAGCTGGTAGTGGCTCGATGGCGAAAATGCGAGATCAGGTCTTGTGGCGTACCCTGCAGGAAGCTTACGTCCAGCAGTGGACTGCAACAGGCTGATATGATGTGTGTGATGAGGCAGAGAAGCTTTTTCATCTGGATTTTGTGGATGCTGAAAAAACTTTTGACTCCATCGAAATCTAGGCTGCACTGTAGTTGTTGCAGCACAGCCATGTGTATTGAAAATATCTGGAGGTGTTAAGAGAACCAAATGTCAATAATATCTGTACGAGCCCTGAACAAAAATAAACCATCCAATATTTTCAAGAGATAGCACGAAGTGACGCAACATATATCCCCGAAACTCTTCACCAACGCTAGAGAAGATCTCCGCTTTGCTGATGATTCAGTGGCAGAATTGCTGCAAGACTTGTAAAAATGCTGTCTAGTTATTACCAAAAGTGCCTTTAGTTTATTTTGTCTCCTGGCCCTTGCCTACCAAAAGGTTGCCGACCGCTGCATTATACTGTGCGGACTGTGCCTAAAGTGCCCACAGCCGCGATCAGAGAGGTTGGACGTTTAGACTAGAGAGAACATGCTCGCCATATTTCCTTATACCGAACGTGCAACATGTAATGTCAGTTGGTCTTAGTTGGTTAATCATAACGTCAAATAACGCGTCTCATTTAAAGAGGCATAGACTCCTTACAGACTCATATCTTTAACTGCATTCTCTAAATAACCGTGCTGTCAAATCCCATTATTAAGGAGTGATGGGATTTGACAGTGAAAGGAGATATCGATGATTTTTTAATTAGGCATAAATACGGAAACAAACTATCGGACATCATATTTTCTTTTGACATTTAAAATAACGTAATCAAAATTGATACGTATATGCACTTATAAGAAACCATTACATAATTATAGCCCATCATGTTAATAGTGTTTGTGTTTTTTCAGTCAATGGTTAGTTGTGCAATGCACATACTCTTGATATTACTCGTTATAATCTTATGTAATATATTATTATTCCTAAATTGACATTCAATAATATTTTCTGACATTTTAAATATATGACATTTTATTGTTTAAATTTTTATTATTTTTACTTATTGTTTGCAACATGTATTTTACTGTGTATGTAAGTTGTGAGAACGATGTGGGCATTATTAAACATATAAACAAATAGTTGTGGCAACCTGTCTGATGGCTTAGGCTGACATGCTTATGCATACACCTTCTGATGGCGTGGAGGCATAGTGATACAGGTCGTGCTGGCTCCCTCAATCAAGGTTGAGCCGTACGATTGCTGTTGGATGAGGGTCATCAGTGGGCCGAGTCAGTCAAAAGCGTCAGATAATTTCCTGCATTGTACTTGCATACTAAACCCTCTTTTTTTGTCTGGACTTTAAAAGATGAAGAAAAGACTAAAGAAATTGAAGTGACAAAAAAAACAATGATTCTGAGTTTGTTTCGGCCTTTCTTCTCAAGAAGTCATTTAGCTAAGCTATAGGAAAAGCAGGCATCATCTAGAATAGGGTTTTGACATGTATAAGTGTTGTAAACAACCAAAATGCAGAAATAAATATGTCTTTATGACATGAATGTAAAACTGAATCGTACCCGCAAGCTTCGGCGTGGCAGTCGGTTGCACTCACGCCAACTGGGTTGTCAAAGTAGTTCACTGCTGTACTAATATTTACATAAAGGCGAATCATTTGTGCTGGCGGATCACAAATCGGATTACCTACAACACTAAAAAAATCGAGCAGTGTCCTACGTAAGCGATAGCAAGCAACGTGATATGATGCGATGCATACAAATTGCCAAAGCCTGCCGCATTAGCCAATCTGGTATAATTCGTACAATACATAATCTAAAAGTGACAGTTTCTTAGCATCGCATCGCTACGCATCGCTCATTAGTTTATGAATACTTTTTGTCAATAGATTTTATGGCTAAAACGAACAATTAAACACGTGAAATTTTTTAGTACTGTCTGTCTGGCAAGTCTTTGCAAAGCACTGTTCGGCGTCGACAGCAAAAACTACAATTTCAATATTTTAGGTGTTTACTTCTACGACACATACTAAAGTTAGACATTGGACCAAAAATATTTATCGATAAATCATCACTGTTACGAACAACACTCGGTTTCCTAACTCTATGTTTTGTCTACGGTTTGACTACCACGGGGCTGCTATAAGAGCGTGCTGCTAAACCTATCGACAGCTCTTTCTATCTCACTGCATGTGCCATTAGAAAGAAGATATCAATCATAGCAACCGCTGTTGTTATTTAGTGTTACTTCTATGACTTAAGGCCCGCACAAACTATCTGTCGCGACTTACTGTCGCGAGTTACGGTCGCGACAGAAGGGTATCTGGACAAGGAAAATCCATTCAAGTGTGCACACTATCGGACGTCTGTCGCGGACGTGACCTTGAGCGTTCAGACGTCCGAAAGCAATCTGGGAAAATGACAGCAAACGTCCGCGGACGTTTACAAACGTCCGCGGACGTTTACTGTCATCCGTATATTGTCCATGGTACGGCCTTAATATTGATTTTATACAGAATATAGTCAAAAAATGTTAAATTCACTTTCAATTCAACAGTTCTGCTTTACTTCAAGATCTACCAATAATATAATCTAATAGTGCTAACTGCTAGTGCCCTGAATTAAGAAAATAAGCTCCTACCTAGCCATAGTGTATCGCATAGACAGCATGGCGTGTCTATGGTTGTATCGGACGCGGACGCGACAGAAAGCCGCGTCCGAAAGGGTGTGCACACTATGTGTCGCGACTTACTGTCGCGACAGTAAGTCGCGTCCGAACAGTTTGCGTGCGCCTTTAAGGCGCACGCAAACTGTTGCGATACACTATGGCTAGGTAGGAGCATATTTTCTTAATTCAGGGCACTAGCAGTTAGCACTATTAGATTATATTATTGGTAGATCTTGAAGTAAAGCAGAACTGTTGAATTGAAAGTGATTTTAACATTTTTTGAGTATATTCGGTATAAAATCACTATAAAGGCCATACCATGGACAATATACGGATGACAGTAAACGTCAGCGGACGTTTGTAAACGTCCGCGGACGTTAACTGTCATTTTCCCAGATTGCTATCGGACATCTGAACGCTCAAGGTCACGTCCGCGACAGACTTCCGATAGTGTGCACACTTGAATGGATTTTCCTTGTCCAGATACCCTTCTGTCGCGACTTACTGTCGCGACAGTAAGTCGCGACAGATAGTTTGTGCGGGCCTTTAAGGTTATATTTCTTTGGCCGCGATCGTGCCACAGCTCGCATGCGGCGCGTCTGGTAGGTAGATATATTATTATAACTCACGAAGACGGCCGAGTTACAATACTGTTAGATTATATTACCGTGGTACAGCGCACCGAGCGACGCGCTCGATCGAGTCGTGCGTTACTACTTACTAGCTTACTACCTATTTTCAAGAGTTATTGATTTTTATAACTTTTTTATTTTACGTGGTAGGTAAATTTTGAATATGAATAAGTACTTAGCAGATATTTTTTCCAACGTGAGGTTTTTTTTTCTAAACCAATAAAAAATCAGCGTGTATAGAACTAATTCCTACATTTAGTTTATGATTAACAATGTCATAGGATAATAAATTGTAAATAATAAAGATATCTGAATACTCTGCGAGTGCTGTCTTATTAAAGTTTTTGACGAGACTATTGAAAGTGTAGTAGATTAGGCGATGTTTTACAGCTCTAGCTGTTCGTACGTAGATCTCGCTTAGTCTCGTTGGTACTTAGAACACGTCGCAGAGAAAGTGAACGGCACACAAACCAAAACCTATGGCTAGGTAGGAGCATATTTTCTTAATTCAGGGCACTAGCAGTTAGCACTATTAGATTATATTATTGGTAGATCTTGAAGTAAAGCAGAACTGTTGAATTGAAAGTGATTTTAACATTTTTTGAGTATATTCGGTATAAAATCACTATAAAGGCCATACCATGGACAATATACGGATGACAGTAAACGTCAGCGGACGTTTGTAAACGTCCGCGGACGTTAACTGTCATTTTCCCAGATTGCTATCGGACATCTGAACGCTCAAGGTCACGTCCGCGACAGACTTCCGATAGTGTGCACACTTGAATGGATTTTCCTTGTCCAGATACCCTTCTGTCGCGACTTACTGTCGCGACAGTAAGTCGCGACAGATAGTTTGTGCGGGCCTTTAAGGTTATATTTCTTTGGCCGCGATCGTGCCACAGCTCGCATGCGGCGCGTCTGGTAGGTAGATATATTATTATAACTCACGAAGACGGCCGAGTTACAATACTGTTAGATTATATTACCGTGGTACAGCGCACCGAGCGACGCGCTCGATCGAGTCGTGCGTTACTACTTACTAGCTTACTACCTATTTTCAAGAGTTATTGATTTTTATAACTTTTTTATTTTACGTGGTAGGTAAATTTTGAATATGAATAAGTACTTAGCAGATATTTTTTCCAACGTGAGGTTTTTTTTCTAAACCAATAAAAAATCAGCGTGTATAGAACTAATTCCTACATTTAGTTTATGATTAACAATGTCATAGGATAATAAATTGTAAATAATAAAGATATCTGAGTACTCTGCGAGTGCTGTCTTATTAAAGTTTTTGACGAGACTATTGAAAGTGTAGTAGATTAGGCGATGTTTTACAGCTCTAGCTGTTCGTACGTAGATCTCGCTTAGTCTCGTTGGTACTTAGAACACGTCGCAGAGAAAGTGAACGGCACACAAACCAAAACGAAACACTAGCTAGTTTCGAAACGTTCGTGCTGTGTTCAATGATAAACATCTATGAACTAACCGTCTTGTTATTTAGCCGATGATCGTGAAATACTATTTGCAGCCCACGTTAGCTCAGAACAGTTCAAATTGCTTGCAAAATTAATTGTTTTGGAGAATCCCGTCATATCTCCAGATAAATAATAATCCCCATCAAACTTATCTAAGATTCGTTTTAGTTAAATGCTTGTACTATTCTCTTTAAAGTAATTTGTTACTTGATGGTTACACTTTTTATGGGCAGGTTTCTTCATGATCGATAAATAAAATGAAGCGTCAACATCATAATACATCAGTGAGCGATTAGGTACCTGGTTGTGGTTTTACATCAATTGCATGAATTTAACATGTAAATGGTGAAAACCATAGATATACCTATAATAAACAAGGAGATCACAGACATAGATCTTCATAGATAGATAACGCAAATTCATGCACTTCGCGTGTCTGAACTCCGACCAAGCGTCGAGGTTGGTCGTCACTAACTTCAGTCCCCGCGCGTCCGTTTTACCGTTAAGGACGCGTTTACAAAATTAGTAGGTACAAAATCGCGTCACTACAGCGACACGGCGGCAACAGTACGTACTACGTACGGTAACTTGCGGAAATGTAGTTCAACTAAATAACTTTGAGACTTAGAGTTTTTTGTGATATGTATCTATGTGTTATAGGCCTGGCTGTGCGAGTTACGTACAAATAAGTTTCTTATTTTTATATACCTAAATGGACATTATTACTTTATTTTTTCCATTATGTTGATTCAGGATATATTCCGGTATTTAGATATTATTTTGTTTCTTGCGTTGAAATCTGGTAAGATTATGTGGACTGATGGTATATCATCCCATTCAAGTGTTGCGACTGGAACTCATAAAAGAGTAGACCTAGTTATGCCAGGTTGGGGCTCATTTTATTTGTTTTAGTGAGACCCTACCACTGGTACTAGTGAAGTAACCTTCCAAGGTTATTCGATGAGTCTTACTAGTACTCTTATGTGAGTAGAGCTAGGCATGCCGAGTTTGGGCTCATTTTGTTTGTACATAAGAGACCCTACCACTGGAACTTATGAAGTAACCTTCCAGGGTTATTCAAAAACTCTTGCTGGTACTCATGTGTGAGTAGAGCTAGGCATGCCGAGTTTGGGCTCATTTTGTTTGTACATAAGAGACCCTACCACTGGAACTTATGAAGTAACCTTCCAGGGTTATTCGATGACTCTTGCTGGTACTCATATGTGCGTAAAGCAAGGCATGCCGAGTTTGGGCTCATTTTGTTTGTACATAAAATACCCTACCACTGCAACTTATGAAGTAACCTTCCAGGGTTATTCGATGACTCTTGCTGGTTCTTATATGTGAGTAGAGCTAGGCATGCCGAGTTTGGGCTCATTTTGTTTGTACATAAGAGACCCAACCACTGCAACTTATGAAGTAACCTTCCAGGGTTATTCGATGACTCTTGCTGGTAGTCATATGTGAGTAGAGCTAGGCATGCCGAGTTTGGGCACATTTTGTTTGTACATAAGAGACCCTACCACTGCAACTTATGAAGTAACCTTCCAGGGTTATTCGATGACTCTTGCTGGTGCTCATATGTGAGTAGAGCTAGGCATGCCGAGTTTGGGCTCATTTTGTTTGTACATAAGAGACCCTACCACTGGAACTTATGAAGTAACCTTCCAGGGTTATTCGATGACTCTTGCTGCTTCTTATATGTGAGTAGAGCTAGCCATGCCAAGTTTGGGCTCATTTTGTTTGTACATAAGAGACCCAACCACTGCAACTTATGAAGTAACCTTCCAGGGTTATTCAATGACTCTTGCTGGTTCTCATATGTGAGTAGAGCTAGGCATGCCGAGTTTGGGTTCATTTTGTTTGTACATAAGTGACCCTACCACTGGAACTGATGAAGTAACCTTCCAGGATTATTCGATCACTCTTGCTGGTACTCATATGTGAATAGAGCTAGGCATACCGAGTTTGGGCTCATTTTGTATGAACATCAGAGACCCTTCCACTGGAAGATACCTAGCTCTACTCACATATGAGTACCACTAAGAGTCTTCGAATAAACCTGAAAAACCTGAAAGGTTACTTCATAAGTTCCAGTGGTAGGGTCTCTTATGTACAAACAAAATGAGCCCAAACTCGGCATGCCTAGCTTTACTTCCATATGAGTACCAGCAAGAGTCATCGAATAACCCTGGAAGGTTACTTCATAAGTGCCAGTGGTAGGGTCACTTATGTACAAACAAAATGAGCCCAAACTCGGCATGGCTAGCTCTACTCACATTTGAGAACCAGCAAGAGTCATTGAATAACCCTGAAAGGTTACTTCATAAGTTGCAGTGGTTGGGTCTCTTATGTACAAACAAAATGAGCCCAAACTCGGCATGCCTAGCTGTACTGACATATGAGTACCAGTAAAAGTCATCGAATAACCCTGGAAGGTTACTTCATAAGTTGCAGTGGTTGGGTCTCTTATGTACAAACAAAATGAGCCCAAACTCGGCATGCCTAGCTCTACTCACATATGAGTACCAGCAAGAGTCATCGAATAACCCTAGAAGGTTACTTCATAAGTTCCAGTGGTAGGGTCACTTATGTACAAACAAAATGAACCCAAACTCGGCATGCCTAGCTGTACTGACATGTGAGTACCAGTAAAAGTCATCGATTAACCCTGGAAGGTTACTTCATAAGTCCAGTGGTGGGGTCACTTATGTACAAACAAAATGAACCCAAACTCGGCATGCCTAGCTGTACTGACATATGAGTACCAGTAAGAGTCATTGAATAACCCTGGAAGCTTACTTCATAAAATGCAGTGGTAGGGTCTCTTATGTACAAACAAAATGAGCCCAAACTCGGCATGCCTAGCTCTACTCACACATGAGTACCAGCAAGAGTCATTGAATAACCCTGGAATGATACTTCATAAGTTCCAGTGGTAGTGTCTCTTATGTACAAACAAAATGAGCCCAAACTCGGCATGCCTAGCTCTACTCACACATGAGTACCAGCAAGAATCATTGAATAACCCTGTAAGGTTACTTCATAAGTTCCAGTGGTAGGGTCTCTTATGTACAAACAAAATGAGCCCAAACCCTGCATGCCTAGCTCTACTCACACATGAGTACCAGCAAGAGTCATTGAATAACCCTGGAAGGTTACTTCATAAGTTCCAGTGGTAGGGTTTCTTATGTACAAACAAAATGAGCCCAAACTCGGCATGCCTAGCTCTACTCACATATGAGTACCAGCAAGAGTCATCGAATAACCCTGTAAGGTTACTTCATAAGTTCCAGTGGTAGGGTCTCTTATGTACAAACAAAATGAGCCCAAACCCTGCATGCCTAGCTCTACTCACACATGAGTACCAGCAAGAGTCATTGAATAACCCTGGAAGGTTACTTCATAAGTTCCAGTGGTAGGGTTTCTTATGTACAAACAAAATGAGCCCAAACTCGGCATGCCTAGCTCTACTCACATATGAGTACCAGCAAGAGTCATCGAATAACCCTGGAAGGTTACTTCATAAGTTCCAGTGGTAGGGTCTCTTATGTACAAACAAAATGAGCCCAAACTCGGCATGCCTAGCTCTACTCACACATGAGTACCAGCAAGAGTCATTGAATAACCTTGGAAGGTTACTTCACTAGTACCAGTGGTAGGGTCTCACCAAAACAAATAAAATGAGCCCCAACCTGGCATAACTAGGTCTACTCTTTTATGAGTTCCAGTCGCAACACTTGAACGGGATGGTATACCATCAGTCCAGATAATCTTACCAGATTTCAACGCAAGAAACGAAATAATATCTAAATACTGAAATATATCCTGACTCAACATAACGGAGAAAATAAAGTAATAATGTCCATTTTATACAAAAGAAATTTACTTGTACGTAATTCGCACAGAATACGAGAAGTATCAAATTGATTTTAGCGAATATTTTGTATTCGTATATTGCTTTTTTCGTCTTCGGGCTGCAGCGACAAGCGACATAGAGTCCACTCCCGACGGCGCTCAAGCGCAGACTGAGATCTCATTGCAGAATTTGGATATATAAATCAAGAAAGTGGCTAAATAAAATGAACCTTATTGCCACACGTTAAGACACACGTATGCGAGCAAAATAGAAGAAAAATGTAAGATGATTTTTTGCATTTTTTGAGTCAATTTACAATATTTTGAAAAAAAATATCTAATTGTTTTTGAGTTGACTATATTTACTACCCTATTCTATCTTTGAAAATCTAAATAAATGTAAAAAATTGAGAGAAAATTGTACCCAAAAATAGCCGTATATGCCTATTTTTGATTTAAGAGGTCGTTTCGAATCGATTTTACATTAATATTAATTAAATATTTTTTATTTATTTTCAAATTGATTTATAGATAAAAAAGTAATCAATTTATCGTAATCATTAGTTTTATTAGTTATTATCTAAAATTGTCGTAAAATGTACCGGAAATATGTGGTTTTTTTATACAAGCGTAAACGCGTCCTTAAGTAAACTTTATTCACATTACGTTGCCGCGTTTGCTTCGGACGTTTGATCTGACGTTGTGTTAGGAGACGATGAATATCGCACAAGCGATACTGTCGCGCATCGCTTCGACTTTGTGGTACAGGCAACGTCACAGTAGGTATTAAAAAGTCGGCACGCTTGGTTTCAATACAAATCGTGATAATTGCGTTATCTATGTAGATCTATATCTGTGAAGGAGATACATACACTCGCATTTTTTTAATCAAAACTTCCAAATACTCAATTTTAAACCTTATCCTATCGACTATAGCGTGTATTTAAGCAACGTTCAACTTACGCAAAAACATCGGCCACTATCGTTTTGCAGGCTCACAGCGGCCGTACTACGCGATGCATTCCCTTAATAAAGTATCGTTTGGTCATAATTACATTGCTTGTCCAGTTGCTTCGCAACAAATTTGTGTGCGTTCGCGCAGCGGAATGTTGTTGAATTTAAAGATTTTAATTATGCAGATATTTAGTGTATGACGTCGTATAATTGTGTATGGTAAAAAAAAATTTGTGCATGCAGCCATTGTGGAGAAATTCACCAAAAACTGATTCCGCTGGGCGAACGTTGTCCTGGCGGAACTTTTTTTAATTCATTGACTTTCGAAGAAAAGAGATGTGTCCAAAAATTAGTTTGTATTTGTGTGTAATTGTGTATGTATGAATAAAATTAGTGCATGCATAAACTTCGGAGAAATTCAAGTTTCCGCTACGCGAACGTTTGGCCATTAGCTAGTTTTCATATAAAGCGCTTACATAGAGAGCTGTAGATTTTTACATACGTTATTTTGAATTTGTTTATATTTGTTTAAAAAACAGATTTAGAAAAAATCGTAGGACTTAAAAGATAAAAATATAAACGTAAAATACGCTTATTAGGTCTTAGTTCTTAAAGTATGCACTTTGGGGTCTAGATTTTCACGTTTGTACAAACCTTGTAAGTGTCTGCAACATGTTGCCAAGTATCAATGATGTTCCGTTAGTAATTAAAGAGTTATAGGACAATTTACCATGAATAGATCACTGTTTACAAAGCAGTCAAATATCACGACGTTCTAAAGGAATTGCATGGTAAAATGTATGCCAATAATTTGTGTATTCATTCAACTATTCGCATGCAAAATTTCATGTCATTAAATTCAGTAATTAAAGAAAAACAATTATAATACTAACAAAGCATTGAAAACCTACATAACCCGACCAAGTTCGGATGGCTACAAAAAAGCGGCCGTGCCATATATCTAAGAAACGTTCTTAACCTTCCAATATAGTATTTATTAATATGGTACAGTTGCGTACACAAGCGTTAGGAAAAAATAAACCAATTGCATTTCTTGAATGAAACATATATTTTTAATAATAATGCCACTATCTACGATTAAAATAAATCTTCAATTAACAAGTACTTCTCTATTTAAATATCCGTGTGCAAAAATATTTTTAATTACATATAAAACTTAATTATGTAACTATAATAACGTTAACAAACGGTTGCAACGACAGCAATGGACTTAAATGTGTTTTAACTAAAATAGGTTTAATAAACATATTGCCCTCTCTTTTCTTCAAGGATGGAAGTACCGTTTTAAGCGGGAAGCCGCCTATCGCTCGCTGCGCGCAGCGCGTTGTCTATTTTTTCACACTAGAATATTTTTGATTAATTCATAACTACAATACTTAAGACTATTTAACCAAAGAACTATCGTACCGCTTCGAACAAAATAATTCTGCATATTTTGGTGGGGTGCATGGGAACACGCTCACATACATAAGTCACTACCAGTACAACGGTATACATCAATAAAAAAACGATTCAAGAAGTAGTTTTTTTTAAGTTATTAGATTGTTTGATCCACTAAAATTGCAAAGGGGAACGCTCGTGCATGCCTAGTCCATTGGTTAAATAGTGTAATAACTAATAAGCTACAATATGATAAATATTTACCTAAACAGTAGTACTTACATGTGGTAATTATTTAATTTACCTAAGGGATCTATAAGTTAGAATCCTGATCCGTGAAATCTTCAATAGAAATTAGCTGTATGAATTTTATATGTCTTAAATAATATATCTAGATTATATCTCAAGTCTCAAGCGCATACTTAAATAAAGTACCTACCTACGTAAATAGTACCTACTTTCTGTCATAGTCAAATACATTTAATAACGTAGGTGTACAAAAGTAAATGACCTATAATATCGAAACAACAATTGTGTTATCACCTATACCAATTCAATACCGGTATTATACTGTAAATTTTGGGATGTTACCTAAATATATTGCACGGCCGCTTTTTTGTAGCTATCCGAACTTGGTCGGGTTATGTAGGTTTTCGATGCTTCGTCAGTATTATAATTGTTTTTCTTTAATTA
The DNA here is from genome assembly GCA_944739405.2 of Euclidia mi. Lineage (NCBI taxonomy): Eukaryota > Metazoa > Arthropoda > Insecta > Lepidoptera > Erebidae > Euclidia > Euclidia mi. The sequence continues at coordinate 26,440,918 of OX123199.2, read as the reverse complement.
CTGAATTTAATGACATGAAATTTTGCATGCGAATAGTTGAATGAATACACTAATTGTTGGCATACATTTTACCATGCAATTCCTTTAGAACGTCGTGATATTTGACTGCTTTGTAAACAGTGATCTATTCATGGTAAATTGTCCTATAACTTTTTAATTACTAACGGAACATCATTGATACTTGGCAACATGTTGCAGACACTTACAAGGTTTGTACAAACGTGAAAATCTAGACCCCAAAGTGCATACTTTAAGAACTAAGACCTAATAAGCGTATTTTACGTTTATATTTTTATCTTTTAAGTCCTACGATTTTTTCTAAATCTGTTTTTTAAACAAATATAAACAAATTCAAAACAACGTATGTAAAAATCTACAGCTCTCTATGTAAGCGCTTTATATGAAAACTAGCTAATGGCCAAACGTTCGCGTAGCGGAAACTTGAATTTCGCCGAAGTTTATGCATGCACTAATTTTATTCATACATACACAATTACACACAAATACACACTAATTTTTGGACACATCTCTTTTCTTCTAAAGTCAATGAATTAAAAAAAGTTCCGCCAGGACAACGTTCGCCCAGCGGAATCAGTTTTTGGTGAATTTCTCCACAATGGCTGCATGCACAATTTTTTTTTTACCATACACAATTATACGACGTCATACACTAAATATCTGCATAATTAAAATCTTTAAATTCAACAACATTCCGCTGCGCGAACGCACACAACAAATTTAGGTAGTAGTTAGAGAGCAATGTATTTATTGAAAAATAATACAGTCGTTGTGATATTTGAAAACAATAATAACATAATAACGGCCATTTGCTTGCGATATGATCACTTTGGGCATCTCGCGCGGACACCGACACGCCCCCTTGGCACTTCTTCTCTTATATATATTTATATGGTGGAAAACTATACTTACGTAAAATAAATTTTAATTTTGTGGGAATGATTTGAAAGGACTATGGGCAAAAATGTATGGGCTCCGTCCCCATATACCAACACACATGGAACTGATGCCAATGTGTAGGTACCTTAAGTACCCACTATTTGATTAAGATCCTTCTTTTTACTTAAATCCATGGGATATATTATCCATAAAAAAACAAATGATTATTATTAAGTAACCCATATTTTCATTTTACACTTGCACGTTATTTTAACATTATGGTTATATTACAGTACAAAACATGATTTAGTAACGACACAAAATAAAATAAATGTATTTTTAATCATATTCTTACATTTAAATGATTATGAACGTATAATACGAAAATAAAAAAACTAAAGTTGAAGATGTGGGAAAAAGGCTGCTAACCTTAAATGGAACTGGGCGGGCCATGTCAGCCGTATGCATGAGGATCGTTGGGCGAAAATCTCGACACTGTGGGTGCCAGAAAATGGTCGTCGTCGCCGGGGTTGGCCCCGAAAACGGTGGCGAGATGACTTAGACGCCTACCACAAGAGTTGGCTTGAGATTGCAGGCGACAAGAGAGCGTGGAAAGATCTGGGGGAGGCCTTTGCCCAGCAGTGGGACAGCACAGACAACTAAAAATAGAACATAACGAATATAAATGAATGAATCATTTAAATTCATTGTCTTCTAATATTCATTCTTACAATGCTCATAGTAGGTAAAAACAAAATTAATAGAGTGTTAATATCACTGGTTTTTAGGGTTCCGTAGTCAACAAGGAACCCTTATCGTTTCGTCATGTCCGTCCGTCGTCTGTCCGTCCGCAGCCTAGCTCAAAGACGCCTGGTGCTAGAAAGCTGATATTTGACATGAATATAGACATACGATATTGTAACAAAACTGTAGAATAAAACTTAGGAAAATATTTTTTTTAAGGGTATCTCCCCTACATATAGTAGTGCGGTTGAATTTTTTTTTGGTTGAGTACCCCATTGTGTGGGGTATCATTGGATAGGTTTTAAAAAAATATTATTAGTTTGCTCAAATCATTTTTCGATCAAGTGATTGGTTTGTCAAATATCGAGCTTTTAAGTGACAAAAATTGTTAAACTCAAGTGTCCCCCCCCCCCCCCTCTACCGGATAAACTATTAATTTGGAAGAGGTGAAAAAAATCACAAGTACATATAACGAATTTAAAAGGAAAACTATCACGGCTAAGTAGACATCACTAGTTTACGAGTAATCGTCGGTTAACTTTTAATACCTATTTCTGTGAGTTTACATTGGGAGCGCTGGCTTAATCTTAAAGATGCCCGTTTTAGTCCCATGTGAAACAGAAGTTATTATCAAAGATGGCCATTATGGTCAACTACGGAACCCTACATTGCGCGTGGCCCGACACGCACTTGGCCGGTTTTTTATACACTATATTGACGACCGGTTGATGCCGCGGCTGCTACGCCGAAGGTCGCGGGTTCGATTTCCGCACAAGTCAAACATTTGTGTGCATGAACATGGATGTATCTCTTGGTCTGGGTATTTCTATATATAATATGTATGTATTTACAAAAAAAGAAGTAAGTATATATGTCTGTTTATACATTATCTAGTACCACACATATTACAAGCTTCTGCTTAGTTTGGGGCTAGATGGTGTTGTGTAAACGTGGTAGAATGTACCATAACTTCCTATAACAGATAAATGAGTAGGTATTTTACAATTAATCGCCAATAATGCGTCAACAAAATATTTCTTTAAACGTTAATTACTATGACAACCCCATGCATTTGGGCAACGTCGCCATAGTAAAAAAATATCATCTTGCCAAGATGTATCGATTGAGCTACATTTCATTTCTGTTGATGGGTGGGGACGATTCCGCCCATGGTCCTTTGTATAAATCGTCATGCTGATATGCTGGGCATGTCTTACATTTTCTCTGCAAAGAATGTCTTTCATTTTGAAGACGTCATTATTTTAAGTATTATCTCGTCAAGTTCCGCCGATGCACTGATAAGTGCGAGACAATAGATTGTCTATTGTGTCTGGTATTGCTCCTTTCAAAAGCATATTGCACAGGTGTATAATTGTATAGTAAAGCACGAAGTTCTTGGATGTTAGGTTCGCGATGATGCAATGAATAAACACGGTGTTTCCTTTTGGTTGACTTTTGAATCAATGTTACTTATATTTCGAAATACATGTTGTAAGTAGGTAGATGTCTGTATTGTAGTAGTCTATACTTGCATGTGCCCTTTGCTCGCACACTTACCTACTCTGTCGCCTAAAGTGATCCCTTTCAGTTTTCACTGTTCTAGGTACTTAGTTATGTAGTTATTAGTATGCTGTTCGTAAACCTCAACACATTCCTAACAATTATACACATATACTTACAGTACCTAGGCACACAAAATCTAAAATAAGGTTGGTATACAAGCTGATTTTGCAATCATATATTTTTTTCACATATAGGAGCATAATTCTACTGAACATACAGGAGCATCACTGTTTTTACTATGATAATTATAATTATAAGAGCTCACGTATTGTGAGTCTCTTCAGTTTCTTCATAATTGCAAAATGCCTTTGATTTTAAAATGTATAGGTACGTCACCGGAAAATAATAAGAACCGTACTTAAATTTATAAATTTCCTTGGAAATTTATATACTTTCGTAGGATTCTAAACGAGAGATAAATTTTATAACCTACTTTACGCAAACTTTTCCGTAAATTTATCAATTTGCGACGTCTCGTCGTAAATGTATAAACTGACGGAAATCCATTCGTAAGATTCTACACGGTGCGACCAATTACAGAAGAGCTTTTAATTTTACGCTTCTTTAAAATACGGCAAATAACACACTGCTCCTTGATTGGTCGGTCGGTGACTTCAGTACCTCGACGTATCCATAGTCGAGTTGGCGCCGTTTGTTGGAGAGATTGCAGTAGCAGGTAACGTCCAGACTTTCATATAGTCCACAAACGCCAAGCAAAGATGCTGGTTATACTCCTCGGACTTTTGTATAACCTGCCGCAGCGTATGTATGTACCTAAGTGGTCAATGGTACTAAGTATAGCCTTTACGAAAACAGGTTTGTTCGGGAGGCTGGGAGTCGTCTAGCTTGCTCGCGAGACGATTCGTGAAGACCCCCGAAAACAACATAGATGTGGCACAGAAGTGAGCTGGATCTGCAGTTCTTTAAAATATAACGGCTTTCTTTATTAGACAAATATTCAATAACTCGTAGGGTCATGTACAAGCGTCCCTAGGTACGTTCCTAGGGACGCTTGTACCTTGAGACTTAGAATATATTTTGAAAAGTACCCACATTAAAATTACGAAATTCTACGAAACGGGTAGTATTTTTCCTACTTGGCAACACCAGTGAGTGGCGTGATTGTATTGACATCGGGTGAAGTGTGAAATTGTTGTGAATTTTTTTGTGTTCAAACGTAAGTATTTTCATGTTTTGATTATAGATTTATATACGACATGCATGCACATATTTAGTACAATAAATTAATTAACATATCTTTAGCTAGTTGCGTTTACAATTCTATAACTAATAATACCGCATTTTAACCTACAAATCAAGATAATTAGTTTTTTTTTTGTATATTGCTTTGGTTGTACCTTTGGACATGATTCTGTCTGTACCTTGGGACACGTCCGGAGGTACAAACAATGTTTGTACCTATGGACATTGTTTCATGATGTTCCATTTCTTTTTGCCTGCAGTGTCAAGGAGTAAAACTGGCGTGAAAAGGAAAGGAATTAGCCCAGAACGACTAAAACAAGCATTACACTGTGTAAAAAATGGAGGAAAAGTGCGTACTGTTGCAAGAGAATTCGGATTAAAGAAGTCTACTTTCCATAGATATGCCAAGTCTATTCAAAGCGGTTCTACTATTGAAACAATAAGTAGCCCAAATTATGCAGTCAAAAAGGTATTTTCCGAGGAGGAAGAAAAACTGTTATTGGAATATATAGTAAAAGCAGCTAAAATGAACTACGGATTATCAGCAAGGCAAACATGTATTTTAGCGTATCAATTTGCTGTTGGAAGAAAACTAGCAAACATTCCTGAAGCTTGGACTCGTGATGGAATGGCTGGCCGGCAATGGCTATTCAGATATCGCAGCAAATACCCTGAACTATCATTACGTAAACCAGAAGCAACGAGTGTAGCGCGTGCAATTTGCTTCAATTAAGTTCATGTCCAGAAGTTTTACAATAATTTGAAAGAACTTTATCAACGTTATGAATTTAACCCGCAAAACATTTCTAATTTGGACGAGACTGGATGTTCTACGGTTCATAAGCCTGAAAAAGTTTTAGCTCCGAAATCATTGAAATTATTAGGAAAAATGACATCAGGTGAACGTGGCGAGAATGTCACAATGATTGCTTGTATTAACGCCGCCGCGGGAAACTCCGTGCCACCGATCATAATATTCCCTAGGGTCCATTTTAAAGATAACATGATGAAAAATGCCTCTCCCGGATCTATTGCTGAAGCAAACCGTTCTGGTTGGTCCACCGAACCTATTTTTAGAAAATATTTACAGCATTTCATCAAATGTGTTAAGCCATCTCCTGAATATCCTGTGCTTCTTATTTTAGATAATCATGAAACCCACATATCATACGAAATTATTAACATTGCCAAAGATAACGGGATTCATATACTTACTTTGCCTCCACACACGTCACATCGTTTACAACCCCTTGATAAGACCGTATTTGGTCCTTTTAAAACAGCATATAATAAAGCAGCTGCAAATCATATGATAAATCATCCCGGTACTCCCATTACAATTTATGACTCCGCAGAACTAATAAAAAAAGCATTTGAAGCTTCATTTCTTCCAAAAAATATTATAAACGGATTTGAATCTACAGGAATTTATCCTTTCAATGATAACATCTTTACAGAAGATGATTTTGCCCCTTCTTCAGTCACAGACCAGTCAGAACCACCAACAAACGGCACAATTGAAGAAAATTTTGAGTCTCAGCCAGTTTTTTCTATTATTGAGGAGAATCAAGAAGAATTGATTCTGTCTGAAAATCAGCCATCTACTTCCCGAGGATTTATATCAAATAAAGATGAAGGAAATGCAACTAAACATTCAATAACTCCTGAAATGATACGGCCATTACCAAAATTGATTAGAAAAGAAAGTAAAAGAGGAAGGAAGAAAGGAAGTTCTCGTATTTTAACTAATACACCGGAAAAAGACGCGATTTTGAAGCAAATGAAGGAGAAAGAAAATAAAGGGAAAGGCAAAGGAAAAAGCTCTAGTAACCTTCAGCTGAAACTAGACGCTCCTATAGCTGTTAAAACAACGAATGTTCATGCGAAAAATATTTCTTATATTATAAGTCTTGCAATAAAATAGATCTTAAAGATAAGGTCCTACAATGCAGCTTATGCAAGTTTTATTACCACCAAAGGTGTTGCCCTAAGAACTACAAAGGAAACATTCCAGACTTTGAAGATTCTGAGTTGTTTATGTGTGCAGACTGTTTTAAATTGGATGACAGTGATGATGAGTCTGTTGAAGAAATATTTAAAATTGTTCAATCATCCAAGTAAATGTTCCTATTATTACCTAAGACCACTTTTTGATTTTGTTTTATAACTAGCAGAAGATATTTTGTTACTTTTTAATATGTTCTATTATCTAATTTAATGATGATTAAAAGACTGATTAGACAGAAATCTTTGTCTTTTGTTTCGTCCCAAGGTACATACAAGGCTGTCCGAAGGTACAAACAAGTAACGTACCTGAGGACAAAACACCATATTTATAATTATTGATATAAATTTTAAAAAATGGCAACACTAAAGACATAATAAAAATACCAGTAATATAAGACCGTATGCCCTACAATATAAGATCTTAACTATTTCTATACTTTGGGTATATACAAAGATACGTCGTTTCAAATATTAGGTTGTCAAAAATGTCCATACTGTACGTTACATGACCCTACCTTTCATAACTTAGTGCAAAGGTAAGTTTTGAATACAAGGTGAGATAATTAGAAGCACAAGCCCTTGCGGCAGCCAATCGATGACCAAGTATTGATTTTGTTAACAACTTGTCAATTACGATATACAACGAGAAGTGTCACAAAAGCATTAACTATTCTTAGTCGAGGTCAGTGCTGTATCTACGTAATAAAATATAAATGAGTCGTCACAGCAATAGCGCCATAATCCCTTACTCTGCAGTGTAGTAGGTAGTACGAAAATAAAAAACATCATTATAAAATATTATATATTTAGGTAATAAAATCAGAGCAGATAATTTCCAATTAAAACTTGCTTTTCTGTGTTATGAGTAACCATAATTAAACAGGTTATTGCTCTATACAAACATTTATAAATAATAATTATCATTATTGGAGAGAAATGCTAACTAGCTTGTTGTCAAATCATATTTTGGCACTAAACTACCTAAATATGTTTATCAAGCAGCTATATTCTAATGGTAAATCACATGAGGTATTGCGAGTAGGCAATAAAGTTATGATTAAGTTTAGAATATGTAATTATGTTATTGCTTTTTGTGCCTTATTGACTTAAGGTAGAATAATGTTCTAGTTTATTTATCACAATCTATCAACAATATTAGCATCAACGTATTCTAATAACATTAAATTGATGGAAAACAATTACTGAATGCAATATGTATAAAACAATCCGAAGCATGCACACTCGTGTATAGGTACATCTATTATTTATTACATCTATTGGTCCTAAGTTCTATTGCAACATTTGACTTCTTATCATATTTAAAACGAAAGTTGGTCTCATTGTAATTAAAGAGTACTAACTAATTTACAACAATACAAAATATGAACATTGAAAATTATATTTAATATTGTTTCTAACCGAAGAATTAATACATACCGTGACTAATTAAAATTATTATTTCGTTTACAAAATTCATATGGTAATTAATGTTATCTACATCTTACTGTCCTAAATCCTATTGATAATACTTTGATTTTGGAGCATAGTTCGGGAAGCATTTATTTAGTGATCAGGTAGCACAAATTATTTCACGTCATTCGTATTTAAATCTTTAACATTTTATAGAATATTGCTATATCCGTGGGTTGCGGAGGTACGACAGCAGTCGCTTTGTGGCAAAGCTAATATTCTGACAATTAATGTGGTTAAGCCAGTAAATGGCTCTTGGCCTACAAGACGGACGATGTAACATTACCTAGGTATTAATTTTATTTTAGAATTTGCATTACCATAATTATGGCAATATTAAAATATATGATCGATGAAGATCTCTAAAATGAACCTGACACTAGTCTAAACCATTAAATATCGCTGCCTTTCGGGTTGCAGAGGTCAGACAGGCAGTCGCTCCGTGGAAAAGCTAATATTCAGCCAAATATGGTTAGACTAGAAAGCGGACCCCGGGTTGAAACTGGGATAACGCTAGGAGGATGATGATTAAAATATATGATCATGTATTCGTTAGGACGGTCAAAGACAAATATTTACGGAATTCTACAATGCAAAGTAGTACCCGTGGTAGTACGATATAATTCAACTTAATTTAGAGTCTAATAGATGGGCACTATATGTAAATAAAGTGTAAATTATTTTCTAACAAAACCCAATAAAACACATAAGCAAAAAGTAAATATATAAACTAGCTTTAGAGACAAAATGTTACTGAAATATTTACAGAAATAATTCAATATCGACTGTGAACTGGCAACCGGTACTATCTCAATTTTGACGACTTTAGAGCAGGAAGAAAATAGTAGATTGTATGACAAGGGAGCAAAATAGTATTTTTACGGCGAGGGCGCTACTTTGAGCCACGAGCGAAGCGAAGGATTCTAACGTAGAATCCTGAGCGCAGCGAGGGATACAAAGTACATTGCCCGAGGGAAAAATAATTTGTACTCGAGTCATATATTCTACTTCTCATCCCCTTTCTATGAGAAAATAAATAATTTCGTAAATTTTCGTGGCAAATAAGTTTTGTATGACGTTGTTAGCTTCTGTAGTTATTGTTTAAGGAGTTAAAGCATTGTCACTTTCATAACGCGACGTATTACTCATTATTTTTGCAAAATACAATAATAAATAATAAAGTATGAACTGATAACAAGAACAGAGACGTAATTTGTCCGCTTCTGTTTTTATTTTTAATTAGCGCGTGTCCCACGCCCTGCAGCCAACACACCAGACAGTTAAGGTAGGGACAAACTGAGCCCACGTACGCAACGTATGCTACGTATTATGACATCTAGACCACGAAAATTCTATGAAAATAAATGACTTGTAAACACACTTGTCATAAGCAATGCTGTCACACGCGTCCTATGCAACGTTCAACTTGTCGCGCCAGATCGGCGTGGGAACGTGGAGGGGATAATCATACGCTATTCCACGCGTGCGACTAGTATGTTTCTAGATCTTTCGTTGATAGCGCGTCAGACACGGATTAGACATTGCGGTAAATACCTTCGATAAAATGGGAGACGAACAGCTCATTGATTTGGTAAGGCGATATGCAGCCATTTATAATATTAAATGTATTGAATATCGCGATTATAATTTACGCAATGCAGCATGGGAAGAAATAGCAAAACTGCATGGCAAGTCTGGTAAGTACCTACCTACTTATTACTGTCGTTTAGTTATAAGTACTATTTAAGGATTTAATGGCAGATAAGTTAAACACAAATTCCATTTATTAAACGGTATTTAATATTTTCAAGTAGGTAAATAGCAACTAATCATTTTCAAGTAGGTATAGCCCGCACAACGCGTTTAGAAGTTTGACCTTAAGAGGAAACACCACGGCCGTTTTTCCATACAAACGTAGTTTCCTGTTTTCTCCCTGGATAATGCTAGTATAGCAATTATTTTTGTCCAAAAGATGTATGGCCCCGATTGGCATGTCCCTATGTTTTCCTTTTTCTCATAAATTAAATATTAAAAAAGATATGAACCTTCAAATATCTCAAAAATTGGCCAGATTTTTCGCTGTGTTCAAACATCCAAAAAACTAATTTGGCTAGATTATTAAAAAAAAGGAAAACATAGGAACACGGCCAAAGCCTTTCTTTAATTTAATATGAAAAACTAGTTAAATCGATGAAGTTTTGGAGAAGGAATCAGGGGAATACGAAACGTTGATTTTGTGTAGGTACATTTAATAGGTATTTTTTGTCCAGCAGTAGCGTTGTCTCTATCGCGCTCTGCGGGGGGAGGCTTGAGGCTGCGCGACAGCAATAGATTTTACAAATACCTATTTTTCAATTCTCTCGCCCGTAGTGTTTCCTCTTAATGAATGCGCAGTAGTCTGCTAGTTGGTCTCTCTGACTTCGCAACCCCTCCACCGCACCTGCTCAGACTTACCTATACAGGGTTATTTGTAATATACCTCTTAGAGGGTGATTATACTCATCATTATGAACAACTTTTGCTGTGGGACTTTGTCAAAATCGCGAAAAAAATATCAGCTGTTCCATACATTTTGTTGGGGTCAACGTCCGATTTTGTGAAACAGCTGACTTTTTTTCGCGATTTTGGAAAAGTTTCAGAACAAAAGTTGTTCATAATGATGAGTATAACCACCCCCTAAGAGGTATTTGGTATATTACAAATAACCCTGTATACCTACCATGAAATTAATCATTTTCGTTTTGTGTTCCTTGCGTTCCTCTTCTCATCATATTTAATTGCCACGGCACCGAACCCTCACGTGAAACAAAATATTGTTTGAACTTTTCTCTAATGTTGTAAGCATATTGCGTGTAGTTCCTTCTAAGACCATCCAATGTAATTATTGATCGTTGTGTTGTATGTTCTGTAGATATTTCATCTTGCAATTCAAAAGTTGTGCCCAAATAGTTATGAAGGCAGCATGCTGCTAGAACTACTTGGTCCACCATTTCTGGTTGTACCTGAAGAGGCCCTTGCTCTTAATATCCCAAATGCATTTTCTACAATTCTTCGGGCCCGAGACAGTCGATAAGTAAAAATGTTATAGGATTCATTATTAAGCAAAGTGTTTTTGCTGTAAGGTCTAAGTAAATAATGTTTAGGCGGAAATGCTTCATCACCGATTATAATATACGGTAATGGTTCTGATCCAGGTATAAGAGGTTGATCTGCCCGTACGTTTAATTTCCTCTGATGTAATAGGTTCCCTAGTGTCGATTTTTCAAAAATACCTCCGTCAGTATTTCTTCCATAAGAGCCCACGTCTACAACTATAAATTTGTAATGGGCATCTACCAAAGCCAAGAGCACTATGGAATTTTGACCTTTGTAGTTCCAATAATCTGAGCCACCATTAATTGGACACTTAATGTTTACGTGTTTTCCATCCAGATCGCTCATGCAATTTGGAAAATTCCAAAAGCGTTTGAAATCAGTTGCTGTTTGTTTCCACATAACTTCTGTTGGATGCGGCATCACAGTAGGACTAAGATTTTTTCAAATTGCTTCACAAACTTCCTTCACTATTGTACGTACAGTAGAAAATCCCATGCGATAGCTAAATCCGATACTCCGAAATGAATTACCCGCAGCCAGGAATCTGAAACAAATAAGATTAATAGAAATTCTTAAAACATTCTAATACAGGTTTTAATGTTTATTGTTGCAGTTGATGAGTGCAAAGAAGGTTGGAATAAGTTGCGTAATTGCTATAATAACGCTATGAAACGGCACCAAAGGAAAAGTGGCCAAGCTGGCAAAAAAATTGCGCCCTGGCGGTTTGCAGAACAAATGTCATTTTTGAAGCCATATTTGGAGGGCCGTCCTGGGATAGGAAATCTTGATGCTAATCTGTTTAATGCAAATTCCCCTCTTCCATCTCCAGAGAGTCCATACACTGAAAGCCAACTATCACCTGAAAGCATGCCATCCCGCACCAGTACTCCTTCATCAAATATGTCATACAAAGGAAAGGCAAGTTCTAGTACTGATGATTACTTGGCTGATATGATAGATACGATGAAAACCTCTCAAGAAAATAGAAATAAAAAGCAGGAACTGTACTATATAGATACATTCTTTTTAAGCATGAGCAAAAGTATGAAAAATCTTCCAAAACTGGATCAAATTCGAATAAAAATGGATTTGCTAAAAGCTATAAGTGAAGCAGAGGTCAAACAAATGGGGTCACAACAAAATATTTTGGAAACTCCAATTAGTGTAAGGAGCGATAGAAGGAGCTTGAAATGCCGTAACGTAAATACTACATCTGGGAGTTTGGTACAACCTCAGATGTCATATTCTTCCCCTACTTATATAGTTGAACTGCCCGATACCCAAGTATCATCAGATGCGACAAATAATGTGAAAAATTCTTCCCCATCTTATATACTTGAACTGCCCGATGCTCAAGTTTCATCAGAAGCTTATGATGATGAAGAAACTGGTGAGGTTGACAATATTCGCTATTATTATGAAAATATCAATATGTAATAAAATCTTTCATAAGCATTATTATTTGTATTATTTTTAAAATACCCAGCACGCAAAGTAGTAATGTCAGCAATGAATTAAAACAGATAAAACATACCGTAGACAAACTGCCAGTCGCTCTCTGGTACTATTTGGCTTCCGAAGATGTGTATGTTCTTTTTTTATGTCACTTTCAATAATACTATGAATCTCTTCAAACTGTACTTTAGACATGCGGAAGTACATAAAAAAACGTTTTTGAGCACATAGCAATTTCTTTAATAACGTATGGTATTCACCAACATTTTCTTTCTTTATTTATCTCATGAATCCAATATCTTCTTTTCTTAACTCTTTATTTTTTTGGCGCGGATATATAAATTTAAAATAACAAACGTAATAAATCGTCTTCAAATTCACTGACCGACTCAGAAAACATTGCATTAGTCCATATTCTATGGACGAACAACAGCGTCTGACGCCAAATTCGCGTTGCGTAGGTACGTGGGATAAATGTGCACGTATGCTCTCCCACGTCGCACTGCATACGTTGCGTACGTGGGCTCAGTTTGTCCCTACATTCATACAATTTGCGTTCGATTTCTATGAATGATATACGTTCCAAATTCAAATCACTTTTCCGCCCGCTAAAAAGTTCTTAACAGAAAAGAGCTATTTTGCTCCCGCTAAAAGAGGAAGAAAGCCACACTTTTCGAATAGAAGGGATGAAAATTCATAGATATTATATTGTTATTATTTGTTATCGATCGCACGAGCGAGCGAGTACGGCGTGCGCGCGTGCTTGTTGCAGCTCTGCGCGAGCGTCACTGGCTCACTGGCTGTGGCTGACCCGCGCGTCGCGTCACAACTAGGTCTTGTAATTCGAATATTCGAATGTTCGAATAATGCGAATATTCGTTCATTTTTACTATTCGAATATTTAGTGGTGTTAAATTCGAATATTCGAATGATTTATAGTTACCTTTTTTTAGATCGCATTACCAAAGTTTACGTCAATCCCACGAATGATTATTGTGATTGCGGTGTGATTTATGATCTCTCATTTAACTTTATTTAATTAAAACTTATCATTGCTTACTATTTCGGCATTCTTCTCAGCATTGTTGGCAAATTGTATGTAAAGGTACTGTAAAATATGAGATGTTCAAACGGGATTCGAAAAGGGTATGGGCCCGGGTGTACGGAGCAGGGTTTTTCTTGCGCAGCATAGCCGAAAAGTTTCTGGCCAAAGGTTAAAAGGTTTATTGCGCATTCCTAGATTGTGAGAAGGCTTAGATACGATAAAGTGGCGAGGAATGAAATGTGGTCGGTACTGTCAATGTATGGAGTGAACAGCAGCCTCATTCGAGCTCTGAAATTTCTTTATGAGGATTTTAGAGCTTGTGTGTGGATAAACGGGGCATACACTGACTGCTTTACCGTCGAGACAGGGGTTAGACAGGGATGTGTAGCGTCGCCATGGCCGTTTAACCTCTTCATGGACAGTTTTTTGCAAGATCTAAAGTATAGTGACTGTGGATTTAAGGATGAATGGGTAACTTGTCAAATGACTCCTCTGTGCTGATGATCAGGTACCTAATACTGGCATCTTCAGCGGAGGAGTTGCAGGAGATCAATCAACAATCATGAGTGGTCCTTTACAGAAAAAGGGAATGTAAGTAAAATGAATTATGGTTTTTGTAAAGGAGGAATCCGTTACGGCTTGTAGTGCTATGATTTATGATCGATGGATAACGAGTGGAGCGAGTTAATGAGTTCGTGTACTTAGGTACGCTATTTACAAGAGATGGTAAGAATGAACAAGATACTGAAAGAAGGGTTAATGTAGGTAATAGAGTGAATGAAGCTCTGAAGGCATTTATCAACAACCAAAACGTGTCCATAAAGGCGCGAATAGAGAGAGAATAGTGAAAGTTCGGTATGGCAGAAGAGACTAGAAAGTAGAATAAATGCTGTAGAAATGAGCACTGAGAAGTATTTGTGGTGTATTTTTAATCGATTGAGTAAAGAGTTGTGTGATAAAAGAGTGTTGTAGGGAAATGGAGAGGATGGATGACGAAAGATTGACAAAGAAGATATTTAGGGCAAGTGCGCATGGGATAGGATGAAGGGGAAGACTTAGGCGGACGTTCAGATAGATTGGAGACATCCTAAAAAAAGGAAGATAAGAAGTGCCCTAAGCAGAAGAACTTGATGGGAGTGAATGAAGCAAGAGAGATATGTCAAAAATTACGCAAGCACGATTTGATCTCATTAATTCTCAAAATCCTAAGAATTTAAGACTTTGTTATGTTAACCCACGCAGCGAGTGTTATTTTTATTTAAAATATTTTTGTTTGGTTTTGTTTTGAATACAGTTTATTGCTTTTTGTTTAATTAGAATTCCAAAGTATGTATGTTACAGAAAGGTGATTCAATTTTATATAACAAATAAAAATATTCAACTGTCACTTGTTTATTAAGTGTGTATGCATGGTTTTATAAAGGTTTAAAGGAATCAGCTGATATTCGAATAATATTCGAATAATTCGAATACTTCCTGTAAAAATATCGAATATTCGAATTTCTAAAAACATCGAATAATTACAAGCCCTAGTCACAACACAAGTCATGGGCCGAAGCTACATGAGTAGATAATAATTAATAATATAGCCGTGCCTGCGGTGGCGCCAGCCAGCGAGAAATTTGCGCGTCTTACTTCTTTGTTTTTGTCTTTCTTTAGCTTTTTTATTTATTCCTGTAATTATTGTCATAATATTGTGTTGGTGCAAATAAATTCATTCTTATCTTATCTTATCTTAAAAATATCTCTCATACCTATGTTAAAAAAATACGTAGTTAATAATATTTTCGTTGCACATGTATTTAAAAACAAAAGTAACATTAGGTATATACTTCCTTCCAATATAAAATCGAGGTAGGACAATATAAATCAACACAAAAACAAACATAGGACATTTTACTTGGAACATTATGCGCGATCCCAACAAGATTGTCAGTCCACCTTGCAGGAGGCCTAGCTCTGCTACGACGTCCGGTGCGTGGCTACCATTCCAGAACCTTTCTGCTTCAACGGCCATCGGTTCTTCTGGCTATGTACCCTGCCACTGCCACTTCAGCCTGACTATTCAGAGAACTATGTCGGTGATTTTGGTTCGCCTGCGGATCTCCTCATTTCTGATTCGATCTCGCAAGGAAACTCCGAGCATAGTTCTCTCCATCGCCCTTTGAGTGACAACACTGGCATCACACACTGGTCAAAGGCTTTCGTCTGGAGACACTGCGGGATATAGGACGTGAAGATATCTATAGGAGCAGGTACGACATGGATGTTATACATGATTTTCGTCTTGTTCGACCTACTTGTTGGGAGACTCTGCAGAGGCCACCGAGCATTGTGCCGAGGTCATCCACGGTCTCAACCATGACTAAGATATTGTCAGCAAGTCGAAGGTGAGTGATTTTACTCGCGGTTGATGTTGATACCGAGTCCTTCCCAGTCCAGAACCTTGAAGACTTCTTCAAGCGCAGCGGTAAACAGTTTCGGAGATATAACATCTCCCTGCCCTCGCTGTAGACGAATAGGTTTCGAGTTTTGGTCCTGGAGGCGGTCTGACATGGTGGCGTCTTCGTACAAACACTTCAGCACTTTGACGTATCGGTACCGATCGGTCGATCTGGCACCGTTGGAGAGACTACAGCACTGCCCAGGTTTCGATCGAATCGAAGGCTTTCTCATAGTCCACAAACGCCAAGCATAGAGGCTGGTTATACTCCTCGGACTTCTATAATTATGTGTTCAGTATGTGGTCTATAGTACTTACTATTAGCCTTTTCGGAAACTGGCTTGTAAGGAAGGCTGGAAGTCGGAGTCGTCTAGCTTGCAAGCGGGACGATTCGTGAAGAACCTTAAAAACAGTTTATAGACGTGGCTCAGAAGTGAGGGCTCATTCAGACAGAGAGCGGTCACGCGGTCAAGCGCTCAAGCGGTCTGTTTTGCGTTCTTTGTGTTATATTACGTTACATAGGGTCCTATCAGACAGAGAGCGGTCACGCGGTCTATGTAACGGAATATAACACAAAGAACGCAAAACTGACCGCTTGACCGCGTGACCGCTCTCTGTCTGAATGAGCCCTGAGATGGGTCTGCAATTATTTAAAATTGTCGCCCTTCTTGAAGAACAGCACCACCACACTTCTGTGCCACGCCTCTGGCGTTTTACCCCCATGTATGACGGTATTAAAAAGCTTACGAAGCATTTCTAAAGCGGGTATGCCGCTAGCTTTCAAAAGCTCTGTCGTAATTCCGTCATCCCCCGGTGCCTTGTTGTTTATGAGCTGTTTTAGGGTCACACTAATCTCGTGCATGCTGGCGTCCGGGATGTCTTCGCTATGGTGTCGGGTCAATCCAGCTCTAGGGTCGCGTGTGGTCGCGGGGTTGTGTACCTATAACTTTCCATAGAACCTTTCGATCTCCTCTAAGAGCTAAGGTCTGGATGACACAACACTGCCAACCTCCGTCTTCACCTTTGTTAGCCGACTTTGCCCGATAGACAGATCTCTCTGGAATACATTAGAGCTTTTGTTCCGCTCGATCGCCTCTTGAACACATTTGGTGTTGTATCGGCGAAGATCGTGGGTCGGATACTTAGATATCTGTCTATTGAGGCGTCGATATTTTGGCATGTCGCAGCCAATATCAAGATGGATAAATCATTTGTAATCACAAATAATTTCCATTATTATTTATGCTCTATCGAACCCAAAGAGATTGGATAATATACATAGAGGTAGTCCTAGTACTCCCAAATTGAACACAGTCAACTGACGTGTAAGATACAATTTAGACAATTTATGCCATCAAATTATATTACCCTAGTGATTTTTCTTTTATAACATGATTTTGAATTTAGCCGTATAATATTTATATCGACTTTTCAAGTGTTGTAAAAAATCTTATCGATATGTCTATCCACCGTATATTTTTACCTCGTTATTTTTTAGATTCTATGTGCACGTAATAAAGATTTATAAAATAAGTGGATTGCTGCAGTATGTCGTGGAGAAAATTGGGTGCCTAGAAAGCACCATAGAATTTGTTCCAAGCATTTTACTGCGGAATGTTTTTAAGATATCTCCTCCCTTCTTATATAATATATAAGAAGGGAGGAGCCATCTGTCAAGATGGCTCCTCCCTTCTAAACATATCAGTGTGAGGGTTTAAATAATTACTTGCTAATAATTAAACTATCAGCAACAGTAGTGAATTCCGAAGCTTGTTAGAATCCATCATATAACAAAAAAAATGCACCTATAGAAAAAATCTGATCTTTCTTTACAAAGACAGTAATATTTAAAGGACAGTAATTTGAAGGTTTGATAAGAACTGTCTGCTTTCATAGTCACGACTACCGAGTGGTTATGCAACAAAATAAGGGAAGCTTCATTTAAAAGAAATTTTGTTAAATGTCATCTACCCAGAGACCAAAACTTGGTTGTTCTTGTTCGACTAGTGGACTAATAATGTGCCGATCCCAAGATAAAATCGAAGGGCTAGTCTAGCCACAATTTTTTTCTCTCTAAATATTCTGTGTGTCACATGTATGATCGAAAAGTGTCCGATCCCGCACATACATTTTTTTACACATAGATTTGTATTACCTACACTATGTAATGAGAAAATGTCAATAAAAAGTGATTATTGTTGATAACAAACTTTTGGGGACTATTGAAGATTTTCACTATATTATTTATTTTAACTTTAATTTTATGTTTTGATACAATAATCCATGTCGACCATGCCTTTTCTTATAATGTGTCGAGTTGGATAATATATGACATTTACAGTTATCATAATGCCTGAGCATGCTTTATTCTTGATTGTTTACTTTCTCTAGCAAAAATGTGTAATGTGGCCAAATTACACATTTTCTAAATATTCTGTGTGTCACATGTATGAACGAAAAGTGTCCGATCCCGCACATACATTTTTTACACATAGATTTGTATTACCTACACTATGTAATGAGAAAATTTCAATAAAGTGATTATTGTTAATAACAAACCTTTGGGCACTATTCAAGGTTTTGTCTGATTTATCTATTTTAAGTTAATTTTTATGTTTTTTGCTTGATAAAATCCATGTCGACTATGTCCTATCCTTGTAAAGAATTAATTTGGATATGCCATTCTCAGTTATCATTATGCTTAAGCTATGAGTTTTGCTTTTTTCTTAATTATTTGCTTTCTCTAATAAAAATATGTTATTTGGGGGTGATGATTTATTTATTTAATATTTATTAATCCCACTTACAGCTGAAAAACTAACTATAAATAAGTATAAATAAACATTTATGCCGAGGGTGTCGTATGAAGCGACTAAGAGAAACACAAGAGAAGGAAATCTCGAAATAAAACCCTATACGAATACGTCTGGCTAGTGTGGTATAATAGTAGGCCAAACCTCCACCACGGAAGGTTTAAGACCAGCAGTGGACTGGAAAAGGCTGTTGATGCGTAAAGAAAAATACCATGAAAATTAGCAAATAATGCCTCGAAAGATTATGTGCTACTGAGTACCCATTTGAAACAAAAATATATAAGTTCAGTTTAAAAATGCAAGTTTGTGTAATAATTATTTAAAGACTGTCCATCAACTAGGGTTCTGACTGCTGTGGACACAAAGTTACGGAATTTAAAATGTATAACACATAAATAATATACTTTACAAGTCCGTTTGATTTTGAACCTATATTGAAACTTTAATCGATATCGATAGCGGATTTGCTCAGTCACTATTAAATTAAAAAGTTACGATATTTGTGTTCAAATTGTCTTTAGCCCTAACAGACAAACATAGTGCCATCTTCTTCTGGCAACTCTAATTTATCATATGAGTGAAGAGTGTAGCTATATTCAATTTGTTCTTAAAAATATCGTTCCTTCCATGCTTCAGTTATTCTTCTGTGATCGAACCCAACCAAGCAATTGGCTATTTAGTCATGAGGCGGGTAAGCAATCCCTAAGCAGCAAGCGACACATGTGTGACTCGATGGGCTAGAACATCAAGCCGTAAATGCTGATAACACTTGAATAATACCTATGTCATTAACAACTTATAGCTGAATCGTGCAACTTAAAAGCATGCATTTCATCGTACGTATATGTATTGATAAACCAAATGAAAGGTATTTTTGGTTGATGTTATACTTAGCTGAATAGAATCAAGAAGTACTATCAGTAAATAATTCCAATCTGCCAAAAGTTTGAACGGCAATGCATAATGTACTATCTCGATTTATAGATTATTACGTAGAAATCTTAAATATTAATAATAAATTTATAACAAAACCTACCATTTTAGCTTCTAGAAGTCCTCAATAATCTCACATAAAACAGTTATTTGTTTCAAGAGCGCGCGAAATCGCGTTCCTATCCGTAGGTACATGTTTGGCGAGGTAGGATAAAATGCGCGCATTCACTGCGCGTTGCAGTTAGTACAAGTTGAATGAAGCGAATTCTGGCGCTAAATTGAAATGTTTTTAAGTAAGGATTTCTTGCAACGATGTGGAGTAAGTATTAAATGGTATAAATTGGCATTAAAAAGTGAAATCTTCAAAAAAATTACACAGGACCGGTTGCCAGTTCAAAGTCGATATGTCAGTTGGGGTTTTTTTTGTAAGTGCACAACTATTTTATTTATTGTTTGTAAAGCATTATAACTAGCTATTACTGTTAAAAAATGGTTCTTGGCTTCGATGCTACACTGCCAGATTTGATCAAAACATAATCAAAATAAGCATATTTCTCAATATACTCTCATAACTCTTAATATTGTGATGTATGTGTATCCATTTTTGCACAGCCAACTTATCAGTCTTGAAGGTGACGATCGCTGTGAAAAGACAGTAGGTAGCGATAGTCATCTCAAATGTACTGCATAATATCTACTATTACTGGGTTTTGACAAGTTCGTAAAATGTATAACAAGATTACAATCAATTTTTATCAACCAAATTAGGATCTTGTCGTTCTGTTATTTGTATTCCTAATAATTCTAGTACTCAACACATCGGAACCGTAATACACGGTACACACGATAATAAACCATTCGAATTTACTAACGATCGATTTCCGAGGCGGATCCAGAATTAAGTTGTGGAGGCGAGAGGGTTATTTTGTTTAGGCTTGAACCTGAAAGATAGGTTTTATCAAGAGAAAAGGGGAAAGAGTTAAACTTGAAGCCCACCTAACTCGTCCATCTGGATTCGCCTCTGATCATTAACTAACTTCGATCATGATAGCCTAACAACATTTAGAGTTCCGTTGCAACAGACTTTGTCGATTTCAGAATCACTGTTTTAACCCCAGAGGTTCCCAAACCGCTAAGGCGTTGCGGCGGCCAAGGGAGAATGCGCTGCAGAGAATACAGAGTAATTGAAATCTAAATACAAAAAAAAATGTACACCATTTCAAACTTACTGGGGTGCCGCCACCGAGACAAAACACGAAAGTTTAAGAACCCCTAGCTTAACCGGTTAATCGAGGTCTAATAATAATGCAATTAAGAGTAGTATAGCAATAAAGCAATAATAGCAATAAAGAAGTATGCAATTTTTCATCAATGTTTTCTTATGACTAACGTCATAAGAAAACATTGGTTAAAAATTGCATACTTCTATGAATTGAGTTAAGGGGGGAAATACGTGTAAAAGGATGTTTTCATGCTGATTTTCAAGGTATAAAAATGTATATTATTTATTGAAACTATTAGGTTATTTTATACATATATATTCATGAGCTTTTTTTCATATTGTACAAAAATATAACTTAAAAAGTAGCGGAGATATCAGCTGATAGGTACACATCGTAGGTTGTCATCCGACTTAGCAGTTGGTGTACACACTGTACACGATGGAAGCCACATTTTTTATCCGAAATCAATGGCACAGAAAAATTACTTTCTTTTATAAATGTGTCTTCTAGGTAAACCTCAATTTCAAAAAGAACCAAATTTTTATGAGGTCTATAAAATACCTTATAAGTCATGTTTTTTACCATTTTTCATATATTGTTGATTATAAAAAAGTAGTTAAAATAAAAATATCGCTTATGACCGAGGTTCATATTCAGCACAATTATGTAAGGAAATTATAAACTAAAGGAGATGTTTCCTTTTTGTATGGAACTCTGGCTACAACATGTACCATATTAAAAATCCTAGGAAATTAACCCATAAACATAATTAAACTAAAAATACCCACTTTAAAATAGTTTTGAAGATGTAGAAAATAAATAAAATAATATTTGACGTCTATCTCAACAATCATGGCGGAATATTGTGACCAAAGAAATATAACCTTAAGTCATAGAAGTAACACTAAATAACAACAGCGGTTGCTATGTTTGATATCTTCTTTCTAATAGCACATGCAGTATGATAGAAAGAGCTGTCGATAGGTTTAGCAGCACGCTCTTATAGCAGCGTCGTGGTAGCCAAACAGTAGACAAAACCATGAAGTTATAGATAAACATGGAGACCGCACTCCGAATACCTACTTGAAGCTCAAATGATGTATCGCTATCTCGCTCACTGTGGTCATACCATCTCTTTTCAACCAACCACTGCCATATTGACAAGATTTACTTGACATATGGTGGCCAATGTTGCCACATTACCAAATCCTTAGGAAATGGGATTATAATTCACTGTCTCGCCAACCATGATTATAAGCGTTCGAGACCTACAATATTGGGAGTTTTAACAAGTGATTGGATTTCAACTCTTGATTTAAATACACATTAATTGACCGTGTAAACTTCTGATTTGCTTAATATGTCGGCTCTTTTTAAGAGCTTACTCGGAGATTTTAATAAGAATATAGCAATACTAAATCCACGCTAAAATGAGAGGTCAGACCACAGAGAGTGAGATAGAGAAATGTAGGTATTTGACTCAAGGCTTTGTTGCAGCTGTGGCCTCCATGTTTATCTATACCTTCATGGACAAAACATAGAGTTAGGAAACCGAGTGTTGTTCGTAACAGTGATGATTTATCGATAAATATTTTTGGTCAAATGTCTAACTTTAGTATGTGTCGATATATTTAAGCCGTAGAAGTAAACAACTAAAATATTGAAATTGTAGTTTTTGCTGTCGACGCCGGACAGTGCTTTGCAAAGACTTGCCAGACAGACAGTACTAAAAATTTCACGTGTTTAATTGTTCGTTTTAGCCATAAAATCTATTGACAAAAAGTATTCATAAACTAATGAGCGATGCGTTGCGATGAGATGCTAAGAAACTGTCACTTAGATTATGTATTGTACGAATTATACCAGATTGGCTAATACGGCAGGCTTTGGCAATTTGTGTGCGTCGTATCATATCACGTTGCTTGCTATCGCTTACGTTGGACACTGCTCGATTTTTTTAGTTGTAGGTAATCCGATTTGTGATCCGCCAGCGCAAATGATTCGCCTTTATGTAAATATTAGTACAGCAGTGAACTACTTTGACAACCCAGTTGGCGTGAGTGCAACCGACTGCCACGCCGAAGCTTGCGGGTACGATTCAGTTTTACATTCATGTCCGATACTTTGTTTCCATATTTATCCCACATTCAAAAAACATCGATATCTCCTTTCACTGTAAAATCCCATCACTCCTTAATGATGGGATTTACAGCACGGCTATTTAGAGAATGCAGTCAAAGATATGAGTCTATAAGGAGTCTATGCCTCTTTAAATGAGACGCGTAATTTTACGTTATGATTAACCAAAGAGATTGGATAATATACATAGAGACCGTCCTAGTACTCCCAAATTGAACACAGTCAACTGACGTGTAAGATACAATTTAGACAATATTATGCCATCAAATTATATAACCTTAGTGATTTTTTCTTTTATAACAGTTCTATCATGATTTTGAATTTAGTCGTATAATATTTATATCGACTTTTCAAGTGTTGTAAAAAATCTTATCGTTATGTCTATCCACCGTATATTTTTACCTCGTTGTTTTTTAGATTATATGTGCACGTGATAAAGATTTATAAAATAAGTGGATAGCTGCAGTATGTCGTGGAGAAAATTAGGTGCCTAGAGAGCACCATAGAATTTGTTCCAAGCATTTTAGTGCGGCATTTTTTTATAGTAATGACAGATGGCTCCTCCCTTCTAAACATATCAGTGTGAGTGCTTAAATAATTACTTGCTATTATTTAAACTATCAGCAACAATAATGAATTCCGAAGCTTGTTAGAATCCATCATATTACAAAAAAAATTTATGCAACTATAGAAAAAATCTGATCTTTCTTTACAAAGACAGTAATATTTAAAGGACAGTAATTTGAAGGTTTGATAAGAATTGTCTGCTTTCATAGTCACGACTACTAAGTGGATATGCATCAAAATAAGGGAATCTTCATTTGAAAGAAATTTTGTTAAATGTCATCTACCCAGAGACCAAAACTTGGTTGTTCTTGTTCGACTAGTGGACTAATAATGTGCCGATCCCAAGATAAAATCGAAGGGCTAGTCTAGCCACAATTTTTTTCTCTCTAAATATTCTGTGTGTCACATGTATGATCGAAAAGTGTCCGATCCCGCACATACATTTTTTACACATAGATTTGTATAACCTACACTATGTAATGAGAAAATTTCAATAAAGTGATTATTGTTAATAACAAACCTTTGGGCACTATTCAAGGTTTTGTCTGATTTATCTATTTTAAGTAAATTTTTATGTTTTTTGCTTGATAAAATCCATGTCGACTATCTCCTATCCTTGTAAAGAATTAATTTGGATATGCCATTCTCAGTTATCATAATGCTTCAGCTATGAGTTTTGCTTTTATCTTAATTATTTGCTTTCTCTAATAAAAATATGTTATTGAGATTAGAGGGAGAGTAGGGGGTGATGATTTATTTATTTAATATTTATTAATCCCACTTACAGCTTTCATTACAGCTGAAAAACTAACCATAAATAAGTATAAATAAAGATTTATGCCGAGGGTGATGGGTATGAGGCGACTAAGAGAAACAAGAGAAGGAAATCTCGAAATAAAACCCTATACGAATACGTCTGGCTAGTGTGGTATAATAGTAGGCCAAACCTCCACCACGGAAGGTTAAAGACTAGCAGTGGACTTGAAAAGGCTGTTGATGCGTAAAGAAAAATACCATGAAAATTAGAAAATAACGCCTCGAAAGATTATGTGCTACTGAGTACCCATTTGAAACAAAAATATATAAGTTCAGTTTAAAAAAGGCAAGTTTGTGTAATAATTATTTAAAGACTGTCCATCAACTAGCATTCTGACTGCTGTGGACATAAAGTTACGGAAATTAAAATGTATAACATATAAATAATATACTTTACAAGTCCATTTGATTTTGAACCTATATTGAAACTTTAATCGATATCGATAGCGGATTTGCTCAGTCACTATTAAATTAAAAAGTTACGATATTTGTGTTCAAATTGTCTTTAGCCCTAACTGACAAACATAGTGCCATCTTCTTCTGGCAACTCTAATTCATCATATGAGTGAAAAGTGTAGCTATATTCAATTTGTTCTTAAAAATATCGTTCCTTCCATGCTTCAGTTATTCTTCTGTGATCGAACCCAACCAAGCAATTGGCTAGTTATATATAATATATATAATAACTGAATTATTCTTCTGTGTGATTAACCAACTAAGACCAACTGACATTACATGTTGCACGTTCGGTATAAGGAAATATGGCAAGCATGTTCTCTCTAGTCTAAACGTCCAACCTCTCTGATTGTGACAATTGTAAATGACGTTATAAGAAAACATTGACTTATAATAATTGTCAAGTGTTAACATCAAAATGTCAAAATGAATATTTTGTTCCGAAATGCACAGGACCTGTAAGACCAGTGCAGTTTTAAAACAATTTTTTACCTTATGATAGGTTCATAACGATAATTCCAAATTATTTTTATTGTAGTCACAGTATGCTGCAGTTGAGGTATACATAACTATTTTTATTTTACCTCTTTGTTTTATTTACCTTCTGTCATTTCATCTCGAATAATTTCTGAACGCATTAGGTATCATGCTACTATCCAATAAACCGCCATATTGAATATGGCAAGAACAGAGAAATATTTTTATTTTCTATGATCTCAAATATGAGTAAATTCTTGAAATAATAATTTTCCCTGATTTGATATTTTCTCCAATTTTTTAAGATATGGTACATTTTGTAGCCAAAAATGAAACATCTCCTTTCAAGATGATTGGTTTAAAACTTTTTAAGCTAGAGTGTACCTACACCGAAAAACTTTGTTTGTGCTGTATCGAAGGGCACTAATAGTCCAGTCACTTTAGGCAAAAAACGGGGTCAATCTCGGAATTTGAGATAATAAGCTGGAAACTTGTATCATTTTGGCGTTCTAAAAGTTGTCTCAAAAGTCTCATATTATCTCGTGTCTGCGTCGTAAGTTATTTGAGGTCAAAGGTCACGACAATCGGTTTTTTTGCAATTATCTCCGTTTCTATGGTTCCAATCACTTCAACACCTATTATGAAAATTGAAGATAAAAAAAATTGCCAAACTTTTGTCTCAACTCTTTTTCTGTACGCTCAACCCTTTTCGAGATAAAGAGCGGAGAGCACCCAGCTCTCAGGCATTTTATACTGTTATACAAGGTCAACTGTGAATCTCGGTGAATAATACCTTGTATAGAAATAAGTCAAGTAAATATAATTTAAGTTAATTTTTATTTAGTAGCTGTACTTTTGTTACAATTAAAATTAAATGTACATTTAAATTCTTCAATAACTTAAAGTTCAAAAATATAAATTTTCTTCTTCTTCTTCTTCTTCTTCTTCATCATCATCTCCTGGGAAATTGAAAATTTCAATTTCATCTTCATCATCTTCCTTTACCTGCATGATTGTCTCCAAACCTTCTAAAATTTCTGGATCAAATGCAGTTTCTTCCTCAGGATCGTCTTGCAATACAACAGCATTGAGACAAGCTTGCCCATTGCATTGTCCGCAAGCTAAAGTGCATTGCAAGCCCGATTTTCTGCATCCGCAGCATTACCTTGTATAACAGTATATATGCCTGAGCGCTGGGTGCTCTCCGCTCTCTGTCTCGAAAAAGGTTGAGCGTACAGAAAAAGAGTTGAGACAAAAGTTGTGGCAAATTTATCTTCAATTTTTATAATAGGTGTTGAAGTAATTGGAACCATAGAAACGGAGATAATAGCAAAAACCCGATTGTCGTGACCTTTGACCTCGAATAACTTACGACGCAGACACGAGATAATACGAGACTTTTGAGACAACTTTTAGAACGCCAAAATTAAGCTGTATACGAGTTTCCAGCTTATTATCTCAAATTCCGAGGTGAAACCCTAAAGTGACTGGACTATAATTACTAAATCGCTTATAACTTCTGAACGCATAAGAATTTTAACTTGAAATTTTAAATCTATATTTTTGAATAGTTTTACAAGCGATTCATGAAAAATTTTAAAGCCTCTAAAAGTTGAAATCTTTTACGCCTCTACACGTATTCCCTCCGTAATTGAAAATTAAATTTATTTCGATAAATTAACATTTATTTGCACTCTTTTATGCTCGTGTATGAAAATAAACTTATTGACGTGTTCCCTAACTGCTATACCATTTTTAATATTTTTTTTAACTTTGTCAATCACTAGCTGTGAAGCAGAACGCTCCTTCTCCAAGATGTCCTATGTAGAAAATAAATTCCATAAATTGTGATCTAACAGAAGTCTTGCAATGTGATGACTGATGACCAAATAAAATAATTTGCAGCACAAAAATGCAGAAAGGTTGATTTATAAATTATAATTTATATAACATAACTGTCACACACACAACCTGTCAATTTCTTTTAGTAATTCATAATCATAATAAATAAATAAAATTTTATTGTTTTTTTTTTAATATTCTTATAATTATATATATCACTATTTCGGTTTCTCTCTCACCCAAAGGTTGCCTGGAAAGGATTGCTACCACAGCAATAAGGTCGCCTTTTGTACTGTTATACTTGCGCAGATTTAAGTAATATTTATGTTTTTTGTGCAATAAATAATATATAATAATAATATATCATTATAGAAACAGTTTTTCTCATGGCTATTAGTTGAGTACTTAGATAGGGGCCTATCCTAAGTAGTTTCAGCCCAGGGCCCCACAAATTCACGATCCGCCCCTGACTATACTATTTCGTCTATTACAAATTGTGTTTTATTTAGCGTACATACTATGAGCATGCAAGCCGACTGTATTGTTTGTAACAGCGTATCGCACAGTAGGCTGGCATGCTCATAGCGGCTATATACCACTATTACGTGTATGTCATCGTATACTATTTATATATGCGTTCGCCTCTAAACTACAACTTGCTAAATATCCATAAAGCATTGTATCGAATTGATATAAAAAAAATGATTGCTTCGATTATAAAAATATTTTAATTCTATAACGAATTGATTTAGCTACGGCCCCTACTAAGGCATATCTTAATTAAACCGTTACTTAATAATACTGGCGACATAATGAAATCAGTCGAACGCAAGGCGAAGGTAAGGCGAAATGCCTCTTAAATACTATGGATTTGTGCACCGTTTCAAAAATATGTATATTACTTAAGTAGTTCGATTCTGAACTGCTTTAAATTGACTAAATCATATTGTGCTACTGAGCATATGTATACTGTATAATGAAAAACAAATTCATACCTATTCATTTCATCGCCATTTTGTACCAAACACATTGGAAATCTTGGAAGTTTCATTCACAGGAATAAATATATTAAAATATTCATTTCTATACAAAAATTTGTAAAATTATAATTACGTACTAAAATATTTTATCTAATTATATTACGCTGTATATGCTATACTGTATGTACTATGGTATGTCCTATGGCGGGATTAGCATCTTTGTCAAAAAAAGGCCCAATTTCATCAGGTAATGGTGGGACATTCACTAGGAATTGTTGTATGGATGTATAATAGTCTCTGCACCTCCAGGTATCGTCATGTCCGCCGCCGGGCATTACCACCAGCTTCTTACAGATGGCGCCACAACGCATGTACAGTTCTTTCGCCATCGAAGGTGGCACCAGCGCGTCGTTCGAGCCGCAGATCACTAACGTAGGCGTCATTATGTGTCCCATTTTCTTCAGAGACATGTACTGTAAAAGAAACATGGTACAAGTTGCAACATTTCAAAGCAAACTAACACAATTTAAAAATCATTTAATATTACAATTTAATTAAGTACCTTGTTTTTGTGACAAAACTGTGGCAACCACTTGAGACATTTCCACTTGAGAATAACCTGGGCCATGTCTGGTATACTGGTGAACGTATTTTCTACCACCAGAGCCCATATCTTATTTCTATACTCCAGCCTTGATGCTATGTCAATTGCTACAGCTCCACCTGGAAAATATATAGAAATACACAAGTCAGACCTCTACAAATTTAGATACAAGTGAAAGCTCAAGGCTATCAGCACCGTAAGGGCACAATCCAGAAGGAAAGTATACAAGAAATTATGTTTGTGGCCGTCATTTCATTTTTGAGGCCAAGTTCTTTAGTTTATCTACAAAAGTAAGATGCATGGTGATCTACCATGACTTAGGAAGAGTTAGCTGCAATACAGACAGACTAGAAAAGTAACACGTTTTGTACTATGTTGCCTTATTTACTTCCTTACTTTCTTGATAAATTATTGATCTCGCTTATCCTTGCAAGAAAACCTGCGCGAATTGGCGTACTTGAGCCTGTCACACTGACAGCCGTGTCAATTCCACATACCAGATCCCTACAGAATTAAATTTTTAAAACATAAAATTATATTGACCAAATACGCCATTCAGTGTTACTGCGAATACACGAATCAATTGCCCTGTACTTGAGATTTTAATAATGTGAATGTATTGGAACCGACCGAATGCGCTACCATCGCAGTGTCAAATCTATAATAATAATTTCGTCAAGGGTTACGGTAGACTCGAACGAAACCTTACCTAAATAATAAAACATTAAAAAATAAAGATTTCGAGTCGACAACATATATTAAAAGGCAAAATTCGGATTGTCGAGTATTTTGTTAATTTTAATGGTTATGTATGACAGACAAATCGCAGTCGCCATATTGGCCACTCTATCGAAACGTCACTGATACCGGATAACTGCGGATAACATTTTGAGTACTACTAAGTCTTAGTACTAACAAAGTACTAAGTAGTTTGTATGTGTAAATACTTTTTGCAGTTATATTTCTAAACAGTTAAAACGACAATTATAGAAGTATCCATTCAATAAAGGTGATTTGTGTTACCCCAAATGTAGATGATATACTATAACTAGAGAACACCGATTTTACGCGAGCGATGCCGCGGGCAAAAGCTAGTTTATTATATATTTAACGTATATATTCTGTGAGACACTGATAATAATAAAAATTCGGCAATATTTTAATGTTTTCGGAATCCATTATGCGATAATCTGTCCATGCTGACAGAACACGAGATAATGCATTGCAATCTGAAACACCATCAACGAAGTGTAATTAGGTACCATTTTGCAGTTAGTAGTACCTGCAGAACAGTAGCAACAAGTTTTGCTATGTAACAGCGTGTGATATGGCATATTATGCAGAATGCTGCCACAAAACTGAGATTTTCTGTGATTTGTTGCTGTATGTGAATAAGTTGGTGTACTAACAATGTTAATGTAAAAATAATATACAAATATTTAATGTTACTAACCTAATGATCTGCCAAAAATGATTAGTTTGCTGATATCAATGTCAGTTCTCTGCATGATGTAGTCAAGTGCTGATTGTGCATCAACATATAAACCTCTTTCAGATGGAGTACCTTCTGATAAGCCATAACCTCGGTACTCAACCATTAGGATATTTATATTCAGTTTGTGGTAAAAACCAGACACATTAGACAATCTGAAAATAAAGAAATATTTTCTTTAGTAGATATAATGAAATAATGATCTTTTACAGATTATGAATAGCAAGTTCACAATTTAAGATGAAATTTACATCTTCCATTTTAAAAAGCAGTGTACACCACCATTTTATAAATCAAGTAATAAGGAAAGAGGCTGTAAAAGGATTTGTTTGCAGTTGCAGTAGGCCCCATTTTCATTAAGATAGGCATCCATTTCCTCCATCTGTCTAAATTGACCAATATGACAGTAGCAAAACATTTTACATGATGCTATTCACAATTACAAGATTACAGACAAATACAGATCGAAAGTAGACAGTCCCTCTTAGCAAGAATAGAATTTTATCAATATAGGTCGACAATTGAAAGCATTTAATTTTCTCTAGTAAATTAAACACAAAATTGTGACATTGCATATTGCAATATGATTCTTAAGTAAAATTCGCAGAGAAAATTCACAATAGCTAGGCCATGACACAATAGATATAATATACACATACTATGTAAGCAATATAGACATAATAGACACTGATGAAACTATAGCATAATTTCGCAATAAGCATTTTGGAGCTTTGCTATGATAAACAGTCTTTTTTACACATTAAAGTGTATGATAAAATGGCAATACTAGCAACACATTAAATTACTTTTGGCAGGATACACTTGATCCCATCAAAGTTAGTGGCATGAACTTTGCAGTCAGATTTTTTAACAGTAATTACAAACTCACCTTTGTCCCATATTACCAGCGTTTCCATGGAAAAATATCATTGTTGGTATGTGATTACTGTTTGATGGTTGTTTAATAAGGAACATGTGGATTTTAAAGCCATCTTTATTGTTTATTTTGATGCTTTCATATGGAAGTTTGTAATTGCTTGGCTGGAGTACAAACACCCTTGAGTCAGGTGGGTCATTTGGGTAATACAGCAGAAGATCTTGGGCGCTATACAGAATGCCTGTTACAAAAATATAAGTATATAGAGCAATTAGAACACAGTAAAACACTGAAAACAAAATAATATGATTAATGATGAGTTCCAATCATAGAGTCAATAGGTTATGTCTCGACTATAAAAGTTAACAAATCTTTTCACAGAATTTTGCTATATTGAGAAGCAAAATATCAAATAATACACTACACTTAGAAGTATATTGATGAACATAATTATTTCCTAATTTTCACCTAAACGCAGGGAACAACGTAGATAGTGTTGTATAATTTTATTATTAATCAAATTACCGATAGAACAATCTAGTAGTCATACATGCCATAAACGGTACGTACCTGAAATGCCTACAGTAAATACTAGAAATGATGTGATAAATCCGTAGAACCAAAACACAAGGACACTGGACAGTAACGTTAATGCCGACACAACCCACAATCTATACAAAATAATCCTAAGAATATGATACATCTTTCAAAAGTATAAAATGTATTTTGAATATCCGTTCATGTTTTAAGGAACTATATGTACCTAAAGGACTACTATCAATTGACTTTATCACATACAAGGAAAATTTGGTTTTCTTTGAATTGCGATGCCGTTAGCATGTTACCAAATCATATTGAAAAAGTTGAAACTAAAGAAATTGTGAAAAAGCTAGATGAATATTCATAGATCAGAGATCTGCCGACTGTCCTGTCACAGTGTGACAGTGCCACAGACTATAAGGGATAGGATACTACGTCACAGTGTCACAGAATCACAGACAAGAAACAAGTCCAAGCACAGGTCACTATATTGCTCCTTGCTTTATATATTGTCACTACCTACCTACAGTACTCGCCAATGGCCGCTCCGAACCTAGCCGCATTAAGGCCCGCACAAACTATCTGTCGCGACTTACTGTCGCGACCGAAGGGTATCTGGACAAGGAAAATCCATTCAAGTGTGCACACTATCGGACGTCTGTCGCGGACGTGACCTTGAGCGTTCAGACGTCCGATAGCAATCTGGGAAAATGACAGCAAACGTCCGCGGACGTTTACTGTCATCCGTATATTGTCCATGATACGGCCTTAATATTGATTTTATACCAAGTATAGTCAAAAAATGTTAAATTCACTTTCAATTCAACAGTTTTGCTTTACTTCAAGATCTACCAATAATATAATCTAATAGTGCTAACTGCTAGTGCCCTGAAACGTTCAGTGCCCAGGACTCGGATCCGAGTTCAACTATTCATATATTCCTATGCCCAGAACTCGAATCCGAGTCGTGTCTATAAGTAGTTATGGCCGACTTCTAACAATGCCAAGAACTCGGATCCGAGTGCAAGTCGAACAATAGAGATACGCGTCATTATTAACTGAGGGTTGTCAAATCCAAACCATGCGACCAACTGAGCATTTTTACCAGTTATTATATTATTTGTACCTAATCTTCCGAAATTATGTACCTATAAGCGAAGTTTATGATTATACGTGTTACTTAATTCAGAAATAATAATCATGATGATGAACAATTACTGAACAAGTGCCGTATCTACACATCGTACACACGTAAATAGGTACGCGCAAATATTTCACTTGAATGTTCATCATTAAACGTTTGAATTATTTGATGTTGTTTGGCGTCGATAAAATATAATTATGTATTCTTATTGTTCGTCTATGATGTAGATTCATAACCTACACGCATAAAACTTAGTTACGACTAGCGAAAAATAGTATAATAATATCATGATTATTTGAGTGTTCGTATTAGATTTGCATTTTATGAGGTACCTACTTACCTATACCTATATCTAAAAACAAATTCGTATCTTATTTAAATAATTGCAACTTGTATTTATGATTTTAGAATATCTTTGAAATTACTAGGTACCTACCTACAATAAAAAAGACGATAATACCAAAAATAAATACATATAAATAAAATTGGAGTGTCTGATTGTAATATTAAAATAACCGCTTTTTACTAAATGCATATCGATGTATACACGGTACATACCTATACCGAAATGTAATTTTTAAAATTTTGTCTGTCTGCCTACTTGGTTTCGCTAAACTCTGAAACGGCTGGACCGATTTTGACGGGACGTTCACTGGCAGATAGCTGATGTACCAAGGAGTAACTTAGGCTATAAATTAACCCATACACGAAGGAGTTCTCTCAATTAACCGGGTACACGAACTAGTTCCCTCAGGACGCGGGTGAAGCCGTGGGTAACAGTTAGTTACTGAATATTTTTGCGTGATTATCACCCACTTTGAAATGTAGGAATGTATTGAAACTTCGTATATTTATCAAGAATCGGTGACAATAAAGTAGGTAAGTATTTGAAAAAAAAG
The DNA here is from genome assembly GCA_944739405.2 of Euclidia mi. Classification (NCBI taxonomy): domain Eukaryota; kingdom Metazoa; phylum Arthropoda; class Insecta; order Lepidoptera; family Erebidae; genus Euclidia; species Euclidia mi. The sequence goes on along the minus strand of OX123199.2, from coordinate 26,407,193 downwards.
GACGAAAGTGCAAGAATAAGTAAAGCATGCACAGGTCACAAAGTATCGATCAACAACACGGTTCCAAACGTAAGACAATCAGAGTCCAGGAGGAAAGCAAGTAACTAGTCGTCAATCGAATCACACAGGACGCAGAGAAAACGGAAGGGAGTAGATATCTGATATAGATCTGGCCAGAAGCGCAAACAAATATCGAATGAGATAAATAATTTTGCACGCAAATCAGCAGACAAAATGATCATGGTATGACCCAGAAGTCATAAACAATATTTACCTGTGTTACTAGTAACAAAAGGACACGCGCTTAATTTTTTAAGTACATAACAAAGGACGCCGACGCCGACAAAATATTTTCAAGTTTTAAATTTTTCACACGACTTTTAAATGAAAACAAAGCACTTCGGCGCCTTTGTTATTGCGGCACCTAATCCTAGATAACGAAATGTTTAGATTGGGTCTAAAAATTGTCACCTAACGAAGACAATAAATACCGACAAGCTTTGTTCTATGATTTCTATTTTATCTAAACGTTGTAAGTCTTTCTCGGACATTTTCAATGAAATCAAGAACATCGTTATAATTGTCGAGGAAACAGATGTTCGGCGAACGATCTCAATCAATACCGACAAGCTTTGTTATAAGATTTGTTACCCTAAAAACTAGGAGTAAATGAAGACGAAAGTATTTGATTTTAAAATATACTTTTATAAATAAAAACATTAATCATTTGCTGTTTATTTCACTAGAACAAAAATAAAAAAATTACACGAGTCATTTTGGACAGCCCTGCGCTCGCGCTTGTGAACTCGAATACGAGACCATAGGCATAGCGGTTCAGTTACGACGTCGTCGTGCCGATGCCGCCCTGCCGACTCGGATCCGAGTCGTTATGTATTACTCCCACAAATTACTGGGCATATGTATTGACTTATAGTATAATGACTTGGCAGTGAACGTGTTAAGAAAAATATGCTCCTACCTAGCCTTAGTGTATTGCATAGACAGCGTGGCGTGTCTATGTTTGTGTCGGACGCGGACGCGACAGAAAGTCGCGTCCGAAAGGGTGTGCACACTATGTGTCGCGACTTACTGTCGCGACAGTAAGTCGCGTCCGAACAGTTTGCATGCGCCTTTACGCTGCGCAGAACACAAAATCAGGTATCAGCGGGACGCACGCGGGGCGTGGAGGCAGGGCACGCCCGCGCGCGCTGTCTTTTCCACCCGCTAGCATCCTGTCGCCTCCCGCGCGTTAGTGTGAGTGCTACGTTCGTACACCAATCGTACACGAATACATATACGCGGAGTTCTGACCATAGAGATATTAAGATAGAGTGGCAGAGTGGGGCCTATTCGTGTCCGCCGGTGGGAGAGAGAACGCAACATTTAAGGCCCGCACAAACTATCTGTCGGGACTTACTGTCGCGACTTACTGTCGCGACAGGAGGGTATCTGGACAAGGAAAATCCATTCAAGTGTGCACACTATCGGACGTCTGTCGCGGACGTGACCTTGAGCGTTCAGACGTCCGATAGCAATCTGGGAAAATGACAGTTAACGTCCGCGGACGTTTACAAACGTCCGCGGAAGTTTACTGTCATCCGTATAGTGTCCATGGTATGGCCTTAATAGTTATTTTATACCGAATATAGTCAAAAAATGTTAAATTCACTTTCAATTCAACAGTTCTGCTTTACTATGCTCCTACCTAGCCTTAGTGTATCGCATAGACGGCATGGCGTGTCTATGGTTGTATCGGACGCGGACGCGACAGAAAGCCGCGTCCGAAAGGGTGTGCACACTATGTGTCGCGACTTACTGTCGCGACAGTACATACATAGAACATATTTTCTTAATTCAGGGCACTAGCAGTTAGCACTATTAGATTATATTATTGGTAGATCTTGAAGTAAAGCAGAACTGTTGAATTGAAAGTGAATTTAACATTTTTTTACTATATTCGGTATAAAATCACTATTAAGGCCATACCATGGACAATATACGGATGACAGTAAACGTCCGCGGACGTTTGTAAACGTCCGCGGACGTTATCTGTCATTTTCCCAGATTGCTATCGGACGTCTGAACGCTCAAGGTCACGTCCGCGACAGACGTCCGATAGTGTGCACACTTGAATGGATTTTCCTTGTCCAGATACCCTTCTGTCGCGACTTACTGTCGCGACAGTAAGTCGCGACAGATAGTTTGTGCGGGCCTTAAGTCGCGACAGTAAGTCGCGACAGATAGTTTGTGCGGGCCTTTAGGTACTGTTCTGCCACTCAATCCCTTATATCTCTATGGTTCTGACAGTATCGTCGCGTTCAGAATAGTTTCATGGTGTTACTTCTTTGTTTTTTCTCGTTGCTATCGTTATTGTTTCTTGTTGTTATTTGTACTGATCTTAGACAAATGATTGCATCGCTTCGCTATACTAGACCCCGCGCTTCCTAAGAAAAATAGGTCCGTAAATGAGGCAACTCATTATGACAGTGTGTGTCAAACAAAAGCATCAAGACGCATGCGTGAAGAATTGTGTTGTCAGCTTCTCAACAGATACCCGAGTAAATGGGAAAATATTTTATCCTGTGGTCTAGTATAAGTTATTGGTCTCAAAACCAGTTAAGAAAAGTCTTAAAAATTACAATTCATTAAGAGCATCAATATATTTGTGTATAAGTTAGGCGTACCGCGTAAGTTCCTTTATGAGAAAAATGGTTGGTATATTATCCAATGATTAGACCTCATTTTATTATGATGGTTTGTTTTATGTAGGTACTTATAGTATTTTGCAAATTATTATTAGAAATAACCATAGAGGAAATAAGGTGTTTCCAAAACAGTGCTTTCTATTTCCATGCTATTAGTCCATATAAATGTAGTTAGACATTATTAATTTAACATGAATAGTCGTGAAAACTACTTTGAATAAAACAATAATCTTACACACTTAATTACACATATGATTAGGTAAACCATGTTTCTTGGGAAAGATGTTCAGTTTCTAACAACTAACATTTTCACCTTATTTGTAAAGGTATAAACATAAAATAATATAGAAAAGGTAAAATATATAATAAATAGATTAAATAAAAGAAATAGTAAAATATAAGGAAATACAATAACTATAGATTCACATAATAAAAATCTCAACTGTGGGGAAGTTGATACTTGTACTAGCAGCAACACTGAATGGCGTTTTCGGTTTTTTGTAATTTTATGTTGATATTTCATAATTATTCTTATTTTACAGATAGTATGTTATACCAGAGTTCTTCTTATTTCTTGCTGAGTTATTTTTACTCAGGATAAAAGCGCAATTTGGCATTGTACAGCGAATTATTTCCATAATTAATTTGGTGGGTAGGTATAAGGCTGTCAGTGTGACAGGCTCAACCATGCCAGCTGGCATGGTTTTTTCTGCCTCATTTTACAAGTATGAGGGCTCCGTCTAGTAGAGCAGAGCGAGACCAATCATTAGTCTATGGTACTGATATATAGTTACCATTTTCTTTGAACCTGCTTCGCGGTCGTTTTAACGTTTTACGTCGCCAAACACGAAAAATGGTGTTTGACGTATTAACTTTTATAAAGAAGGATGCTGAGGAAGACCTTCAGTATAACTAGAAGTCAGTCCAAAAGCGGACTGCAGCAGCTACAGGTGTGTCTGTTGCGCCTTCCACCTTACCATCCCGATCTAAACCCAACAGAAATGGCTTGGGCAGCAATAAAAGGCTACGTAGCTAAGAAAAATGTTACCGGGAATATTAATAATGTCATGAAATTTGTGGAGGCAAAGGTCGATGCAATGGGTGAACATGAATGGATTGCGTTATGTGACAAAGTTAGACGTATTGAGGTGAAATATAAAAAGAGCGATGTTGTGATAGCTGACTTCACCGATCAATTTACTATACACGTGAGCGAAAATGGAATTCTACGAGTATGGAAGATTTTTTTATGAAAGGTGTAGCCCCATTACAAATAAATATTTAAAAAAGAAATCTTTTGTCGTAACCAATGTGTTTTTTTATTTAGAAGTCTCTTCACCAAACTGAATTTATATTAATCGAATTTGATTAAATATGTAATTAAACAATATAATATAGCTAATTTAACAACGTAACTGAAGATTTTAATTTTCAATAATTACAAATATTTTTTCTTGGTTATGAAATGTCCACCCGACTGTACCATGCGCAAGTTCGTACCGAATGGCTACATTCAGAGCGGCCATAAAGATTGGCGAGTACTGTACTAAGCTACTAAATGTCAAAAGTCAAAAATACAGAAAACAGCAAATTGCCAGAATTTATGCTACTTGCAACGAGTGTTGTTGTCGTCAACTCCTAGGTTGTCCAAACTTTCGGTTGACTAGAAATTTATTTTTATTTCATCAGTTGGAGATTTATTGTGGCTTAAGTCCCTTACAGTAGTGTACTGTAATGCACCTAAATAAGTAATTAGTACATTTTGTACACAATTTTTTGTCTAAATAATATGTGTTGCTGTGTAAATAATATGTTAAGTTCCATTTTTACTTATTCCGAGGTTCCATAACGTATTGTATGTACACAGAGCCGGATCTACCTGAGCCCTGCTTGGGCTGCAGCCCAGGGTCCCGAGGTTACAAGGGGCCCCCAGACCCCGCTAAAAACAATAGGCGATAATTTTAATAATTAGAATTTAAAAAATGTTTTTCTGTAAAGTCGGTTTACGGACGATATTTAATTGAGTTAAGGGGGAAATACGTGTAAAAGGATGTTTTCATGCTGATTTTCATTACATTTTTAAGGCATAGATGAAGTAAAATTACGAGATACGTCATCCTGAACAAGCAATTGAAGCCATGTTTATTTACATGTGTTAGTGAAAAGTGTTGCCACACATCATATATAACCGCTTGACCGCTCACCAGTTTTAAGTGCTTACTCAGCATCGACAAGTGCGCGCCGCCAGTTAAAGACGGGCGCGCTCAATTAATTAGTTTTTGTCCGATTGTTAATAACTTGAGAGGAGTGGTGTTTATTTTTCTGCAACCTAATGTATGACTCATTCTAATGGTACAAAACAAATTACGTTTGAATGAAATGTTTACTTCAGGCGAGCGGCCGTAACGTAAACAATGTCGTCTTTACCGACTTACTCGACACTTTTGTTTATCATAATAAAAGTATAAGCTGAATCTGGTTTGCTGTTGTATTTTCATGTACCTGGTGATATTATCTATGTAATAAAATAAAGTTATAGCAATACTTGCAGAAAATTATTTAGATGTAAGCATTTGAAAAAAAAATATTTCGTTGACTTTACATTGTGCGCGCGGGGCGTAATTATGGATTAAAAACATTATTGTAAACAAATTATGTAATTATATATCATACTTTTATGTTTTTATTGTACATTAACTGATTAATTATGAAGTTACAGCAAAAAATAAATAATGTGTATTACTTTAATTATAGACAAAAAATTCTCGTAAAAACGTCATTTTATGTAAAAAACTTTAAATACATGTATGTATATAAGGTTACATTTATGCGTTATATTATTTTTTTATTATGAGTATATAAATAAACCTTTGATAAAATATATAATACTCATATTATTTATGACATATTAGCTATCGAAAATTTTGCCGGGAAGTTCAGTTTTTTGGGCGGGAAAAAGTAAACAACTGTGCAGGTTCCAATAAAAATAATTCTTATCAGATTCTTATCAGAATTGGTTTTTATACTTAGAAATCTAGTTGGAAAGAAAGTTATCTAGGTTTGAATCTGATATATAACATAAAACGGTATTTTAAAAATAAAATATGAAAATTGGCGCCAATTAAAAAAAATTTCTTTGTTTTATTTTATTATGTTTAATATTAAAATGTTTCTTTTCATTATATTTATTTCCTCTAAAAGTAAATTAAAAAACCTTTCTAACTGTGTATAATACTTATATACCTCCCATAATAAAAAACGACGAGAAAAAGGAATATGTCAGAAATATTAAATCGCGCTCAAAAATGGCGGGAAAAAATTCTAATTTTCACTTTATACTGCCCTTGCGTGGGCTTCAACCATATTATATGGTTTTAATTTATATCATAGGAAAGCTCATTTAATTACGCGTCGATTGATATGCAACAATTGGTTAAGTTATCCGAGTTCCACAAACAGATTAGTGCGCAGTGGAAAAGCGTGGGAAAAATGACAGTTTACGCGCTCATCTGTTTTTGCAAAAAGGGAAAATAGTCACTTGTGCGCGGTCAAGCGGATAAAAGGTCTAAATTGTAGAAAATTATAATAGAGAATGCAATAAAAATAACTAAAGTAGAATTTTATAAAAAAATATATTTATTTTATACATTTTGATGTTAAAATGTTTTAAAAACAATTAAGTTTTATACACTATCGTTAACATAGTTGGTACCATTTTCATGTATGTGTGGTTATCACTCTAAATCAAATAATAATCGTCATTGGAAAAGCGTGTAACAAGCTCAAATTATACACATTATAAATTTACTGTGCAGAACATGGTCAACCAATGCGAAATTTAATATTTCGCGAGTAAGTCTACGCCAGTAGCGCAATAAGCGGGAATAAAACACACTATCGTTAACAATATTTTACTAGTTCATTGGATACATAAAACCATAAGGGTTGAGCTACATCTATCAGCACCGCATCGCACTTTCTTATGCTTCTATCACTTTCTGTCACTTAGGACCGTCATTTACTAGAGCGAGAAAGAGAGAGGGAACGCTTCAGCACGCCGCGGAATTGAAAAGGCGATCGTGTATCATCAATGCATCAACAACCCGCATCTGCAACCTCTGGTAGCACACGGAGCTGAACAGCGTTCACGCCACAGCACACCCCGGTGCGTGCATCCCGTCGTAGTCGCTCTGTCGCTCTCACTCGCACGTGGCCTCACGTGAAGTGCAGACGTGCTCGCCATAATTCCGTAACACCGTGCGGTCTCCGATCAGGGTTGACTAGCGCCAAACACGTCTTCCAAGCGCTTGTCGCATCAGTCTTCAGGTCATCATTGGTAATGGCGGCCAAGCCAAGAGACCCATCACTCTCGTGCCATCCGTAGATCCCGAAGTCTCTTAGGGGGCGTTTATCCCACCGCTGCTGTCGGCGATACGCCAGGGTTATCGTGTCCAGACTCCATTATAATAAAAACACTCACGTAATATTACTTGGTTTATTTTCAGACGATTTCTAGCACAGAATTGAAATAAAATGTGACCTACAGTCCTTTTTATACACTAACCGTCATTACACTTAATGTTTAACAACACTGCCACTTCCTTTACAATATATAATTGAAATTACTATACAATATAGTTCAAAAATCAACATTAATATTGTAATGAATTTTGTACAACACCAAATGATTTATTTTATACGAATAACAAATTTATTTTACTAACCAATCGCTGCTTTACAATATTCACCAACAGATGGCGCTATCAACAGGATGTAAATATAAGCGCATGTTATTTACTACCGTAAAAATAAGTGTCAGAATAATTTTATTTAATACCAATTTATTTTACTTTTAAAGTTTCTGGAGTTATCTTAATAATAAAGCGATAAATTAAATACCCAATCTTTATAAAACTGTGAAGCTGTCAATACAGTGTCTAATAATCTAAAGTAGTGAAGTTCTTAGTTCTGTGTTCACAAATAGTTATTTAACTATCAATCTTAAATATTATTAACATTTTCGTAACAATATTATCATTATATATTAATTTGCGCCAATATATATGTTTTCATTTGAAATATCCATACGAAATATCAAATACTTATTTTATTTTTTGAATAAAAGTTGTATTAACCAAATGGGTCGTGAAAAATAATAGAATCATAAATATAACTCAATATAAATACAATAATTTAGTTATTCTCTTAGTTTCGGATATAGACGTGTCAGAACGAACTGTAAAAAACTGATGACACTTATTGAAATCGATTAACTTTTACAGTAATCTTATATTATTCACCAGTATTGGTAACATGACCTTTAATAAAAATAAATAAATGACTGAACAGTTGGTACAACAAATAATAAAACTATAGCGGCTGCGTTATGCATGTATCAGGTCCGAGTAAGTTTAAATAATTTTGCAAAGATAACAAGTGGACAATGATTTGAACACATTAAAATAGTTAAATAAACAAATAATACTGTTCTAAATCTTATATTAAAAGAGCCTGCCTACCAATTTAGTAAATTAATTACTGGCAACATTCGCCAGTCGTTACTTTGGTTTTGTTTATGGTCTTAGAGGCAATCAAAGAAATATAACCTTAAGGCATAGAAGTAACACTAAATAACAACAGCGGTTGCTATGATTGATATCTTCTTTCTAATGGCACATGCAGTATGATAGAAAGAGCTGTCGATAGGTTTACCAGCACGCTCTTATAGCAGCCTCGTGGTAGGCAAACAGTAGACAAAACATAGAGTTAGCAAAACCGAGTGTTGTTCGAAATAGTGATGATTTATCGATAAATATTTTTGGTCAAATGTCTAACTTTAGTATGTGTCGATATATTTAAGCCGTAGAAGTAAACAACTAAAATATTGAAATTGTAGTTTTTGCTGTTGACGCCAGTGCTTTGCAAAGACTTGCCAGACAGACAGTACTAAAAAAATTCACGTGTTTAATTGTTCGTTTTAGCCATAAAATCTATTGACAAAAAGTATTCATAAACTAATGAGCGATGCGTTGCGATGAGATGCTAAGAAACTGTCACTTAGATTATGTATTATACGAATTATACCAGATTGGCTAATGAGGCAGGCTTTGGCAATATGTGTGCGTCGCATCATATCACGTTGCTTGCTATCGCTTACTTTGGACACTGCTTGATATTTTTCGAGTTGTAGGTAATCCGATTTGTGATCCGCCAGCACAAATGATTCGCCTTTATGTAAATATTAGTACAGCAGTGAACTACTTTGACAACCCAGTTGGCGTGAGTGCAACCGACTGCCACGCCGAAGCTTGCGGGTACGATTCAGTTTTACATTCATGTCCGATAGTTTGTTTCCGTATTTATCCCTCATTTAAAAAAATATCGATATCTCCTTTCACTGTCAAATCCCATCACTCCTTAATGATGGGATTTGACAGCACGGCTATTTAGAGAATGCAGTCAAAGATATGAGTCTGTAAGGAGTCTATGTCTCTTTAAATGAGAAGCGTAATTTGACGTTATGATTAACCAACTAAGACCAACTGACATTGCATGTTGCACATTCGGTATAAGGAAATATGGCGAGCATGTTGTCTCTAGTCTAAACGTCCAACCTCTCTGGCGGCAATAACCTCAAAATATTTTATAATGACACTAGCTGACCCAGCGAACTCCGTATCACCTTTTTAAGAGTTTTTATTTAATTCCCTTTTTTCCAAGCCCCATTTAAGTTACCATTGACTTAGCGCTTAATCTCTTATCATTCCAGGGTCTATAAATGATGCAAAAACAAACATAGATTTTTATATAATATTAAATTCCCCATTCCTTAAAATATCGGAGACGATAACCATATCGACTTAAAAAAATCCCGTCCGCCATCTTCGATTTCCTATCCGCCATCTTTGATCACGAAATAGATGTTGTATTTGCATTCACCATCCCTTAAATCATCAGAGACGATACCCATATTGATTTTTAAAATTTTTCCCATCCGCCATCTTGAATCACGAAATAGATGTTGTATTTAGATTCCCCATTCCTTCAAACATCGGAGACGATACCCATATTGATTTAAAAAATAAAACCATCCGCCATCTTTGATCACGAAATAGATGGTGTTTTTGAATTCGCCATTCCTTAAAATATCTGAGACGATACCCATATCGACTTTAAAAAAATCCCGTCCGCCATCTTTGATTTCCTATCTACCATCTTTGATCACAAAATAGATGTTGTATTTAGATTCGCCATCCCTTAAAACATTCCGATGTTTTCCGATGTTTGACGATAACCATATTGATTTTTAAAATTTTTCCCATCCGCCTTTTTTGATTTCCCATCCGCCATCTTGAATCACGAAATAGATGTTGTATTTAGATTTCCCATCCCTTTAAATATCGGCGACGATACCCATATCGACTTTTAAATTAAATCCCTTCCGCCATCTTTGATTTCCTATCCACCATCTTTGATCACGAAATAGATGTTGTATTTAGATTCGTCATCCCTCAAAACATTCCAATGTTTTCCGTTGTTTGACGATAACGATATTGATTTTTTAAAACTTTCTCATCCGCCATCTTTGATTTCCCATCCGCCATCTTGAATCACGAAATAGATGTTGTTTTTGAATTCCCCATCCCTTTAAATATCGGCGACGATACCCATATCGACTTTTAAAAAAAATCCCGTCCGCCATCTTTGATTTCCTATCCACCATCTTTGATCACGAAATAGATGTTGTATTTGGATTCACCATCCCTTAAATCATTAGAGACAATACCCATATTGATTTTTAAAATTTTTCCCATCCGCCATTTTTGTTTTCCCATCCGCCATCTTGAATCACGAAATAGATGGTGTTTTGGAATTCCCCATTCCTTAAAAATATCGGAGACGATACCCATATCGACTTTTAAAAAATCCCGCCCGCCATCTTTGATTTCCTATCCACCATCTTTGAACACGAAATAGATGTTGTATTTAGATTCGCCATCCCTTAAAACATCGGAGACGATAACCATATTGATTTTTTAAAACTTCCTCAACCGCCATCTTTGATTTCCCATCCGCCATCTTGAATCACGAAATAGATGTTGTATTTGGATTCCCTATCCCTTTAATATCGGCGACGATACCCATATCGACTTTTAAATTAAATCCCTTCCGCCATCTTTGATTTCTTATCCGCCATCCTTGATCATGAAATAGATGTTGTATTTGGATTCACCATCCCTTAAATCATTAGAGACGATGATTTTTAAAAATTTTTCCCATCCACCATTTTAGATTTCCCATCCGCCATCTTGAATCACGAAAAAGATGTTGTATTTGGATTCCCCATCCCTTTAAACATCGGAGACGATACCAATATTGATTTTTTAAAATTTTCCCATCCGCCATCTTTGATTGCCCATCCGCCATCTTTGATCACGAAATAGATGTCGTATTTCGATTCTCCACCCCTTAAAATATCGAAGGCCATACCCATATTGATATTTAAAATTTTCTCATCCGCCATCTTTGATTTCCCATCCGCCATCTTGGATCACTAAATAAATTTCATATTATTAATCAGCGTTCCAAAAATCTCGAAAACGATACCCATGTAGATTGTATCCTATTCGTTTAGCCTTTTTTTGCCTTTGACCCAACCCCCCCCCCCCCCCTCTTCTCGTTTGACCATTTTAATATTTTTGTCTGGCCCCTAAAAGTTGTGGCGTAATTTTATATAGCCTATAGCCTTTCGGAATAATTGGGCTATCATAAGCAATAACAATTTTTAAAATCCGACTGCTAGTTCCTGAGATTAGCCGACATTATGTTTTAGGCTTTTTAGCCTTTTGCCCGGCCCCAAAGGGTCGAAGCGTTATGTTATATAGCCTATAGCCTTCCGGAATAACTGGGCTATCGTATACAAAAAGAATTTTTCAGATCCGACCGGTAGTTCCTGAGATTAGCGCGTTCAAACAAACAAACAAACTCTTCCGCTTTATTATATTAGTATAGATAACACATATTACAAAAGCAAGGAGCAAGTATACATGGAGGGAGCATTTCAAAATGAGTAGAAAACGTATATGCATCTCTTTTCTCTTTAATAACAAAACTGCATAATTATGTTCGAGTATGATAGCCATAGTTTTATACAGCCTTGAATGACATATGCCAAGAAAAATTTTATGTCATGTCGATGTTCGTCCAGCTGGAGTGAAAGCCGTGTCGAAATAAATTGCAATTTTAATTGCTACAAAATACTACAACTGTAGATATGACCACTTCTAAACATAAAAAAATTACCATAGTTTGTAATGCCGTTGGATGTAAAAGCCAAATGGGACTATTGACCGCAAATGGTCAAAAAATATCTTACCACCGGTAAGTCATAATAAGTAAAATTGTAGATTTCTGCCGTAATAATTCTACAATGATATTTGTAAAGCTTATACTTAAAGATAAAGATAATGACCACCGTTGACACATATTTTTATTCCAATAGTCACAATGAAATAAATATAATAGAAATATTTCGATAAAAAATATGAGGATAGTGTTGTAATACAATTGTCAGTTAGAAAACCAGTTTCTGAAAGATTTTAATTTGAATAATTGGTTATTAATTGTGATTTTTTGTAGATTTCCAAAGAATGAAGGTTTGAAACTAAATTGGGTCCGAAATATGAGAAAGGGAGAATGGCAACAGTCTAATTCTTCTAAACTTTGTTCGCTTGATTTTGTGTCTGCTTGTTATCAAGTGACTTCGTGTGCGTGGCTAGTGTATTTACAGCAAAATTGACGAAGAAATGATTGCCCCGCAATCGGTTTGACTGTTGTGTTTGGCTTCAATCGTAATTTAGTCCGTGCTCTGTCTGTTCTTTTTATTCGTCTGAGTTTTAAGGTTTAAAAAATGAATATTAGTTACCTATTGAAAGTATTAGGTTATTTTATACCTAGTTTTATACATATATTCATGAGTTTTTTTCATATTTTACAAAAATATAACTTATAAAGTAGCGGAGATATCAGCTGGTTTTCATCTGACCTAGCAGTTGGTGTACACGATGGAAGCCACAATTTTTATCCGAAATAAATGGCACAGAAAAATTACTTTCTTTTATATGTGTGTCTTCTATATAATACCTACACAATTTTTTTAAATGCATTTTTTAGAGGGCTATTAAAGTAAGTCATGATTTTTTACAATTTTTTCATACCTAATTGTTTACTATAAAAAATTAAAATATCGTTTATGATTGAGGTTCATAATCAGCGCAATTTTATTGTGTATCCTTACAATAAAATTGTACTGAATTATAAACCAAATTTCAAGATGATTGGTTTAAAACTTTTTAAGCTAGAGTGTACACCGATTCGAAAAATAAAAATTGTAAATTTTTTACAAGGTAGTAGAGCCCTGCTGATTGCAGCATGAATGGGCCGGCTCGACCGGGGAAGTACTACCCTCTCACAGAAAATCGACGTAAAGTAACAGTACCTAAACTGTTGCGTTTCGTCCGGTGAGTGAGAGTGCCGGAGGCCACATCCCCCATGCCTTCTCCCTCATCCCACTCCTCGTCCTATCCCTTTTACCAACTCCAAGGGGCGGCAACGCACTTGTGACTCCTATCGTGTTGCTTGTGTCCATGGGCGGCGGTAATTGCTTACCATCAGGCGATCCGTCTGCTCGTTAGCCGCCTATTTCCATAAAAAAAACTTGTTTTAAGAAAAACGCGTTTAAAAAATAAGTGACAGAACAGTTCAGATAACAGCGATTTATTAAGTGCCCTTCGGTACGGCAGTACCAATGGCGATAACGACTATTTTTCAACAATGAATTATACTGTTTTGTTATCTTTTAATAACTGTTATTGTAAACGGCTGTCAATTATTCTGCGGTTGACAACAGCCTGTTGTCAATGAATCTGCTATCGCGCGATTTGCTGTTTAGTAATTTATATTGCATTGAACTACTTATTTCCTAAGTCACAATCACTAAATCACAAATACATTTACAGTGTATATACTTACTTTATAAATTAATAACGTAATTATCTTTAACACTCTCACCGCCACCCAAATATATTTTTTTCCAGTGTCGCAGGCCGTGCGGTCTGCCGGCATCCGCAACTTTGCCTACCCGTGCAGGCCGCGGTGAAAAATCTGTAATCTGTTTTGGCGCGAAACGTACGGTGCGCCGGCGGCCCGTACGGCCTGCTGACTCAGTCAGTGCAACGCATAGATGGCGCACCTTACTCGAAAAGATACGTACCGCCGGCGGACCGTATGGCGGTGAGAGTGTTAATAAACAGGTCAAGCTAAATAAACCAAAAATCTAATAACAACAAATCTTGTACGCACTGAACACTTTTACACTCTTGAACTGGCTGACAGTAATAAATAAAATAACACTTATAACGAAACGAAATAATTTGAAAACAACAATAAGTAAATAATATTTTTTATAAAAAGAACTTTAAAGGCCCGCACAAACTATCTGTCGCGACTTAAGGCGCACGCAAACTGTTCGGACGCGACTTACTGTCGCGACAGTAAGTCGCGACACATAGTGTGCACACCCTTTCGGACGCGGCTTTCTGTCGCGTCCGCGTCCGATACAACCATAGACACACCATGCTGTCTATGCGATACACTATGGCTAGGTAGGAGCATAGTAAAGCAGAACTGTTGAATTGAAAGTGAATTTAACATTTTTTGACTATATTCGGTATAAAATCAATATTAAGGCCGTACCATGGACAATATACCTACGGATGACAGTAAACGTCCGCGGACGTTTGTAAACGTCCGCGGACGTTAAATGTCATTTTCCCAGATTGCTATCGGACGTCTGAACGCTCAAGGTCACGTCCGCGACAGACGTCCGATAGTGTGCACACTTGAATGGATTTTCCTTGTCCAGATACCCTTCTGTCGCGACTTACTGTCGCGACAGTAAGTCGCGACAGATAGTTTGTGCGCGCCTTTACTGTCGCGACTTACGGTCGCGACAGAAGGGTATCTGGACAAGGAAAATCCATTCAAGTGTGCACACTATCGGACGTCTGTCGCGGACGTGACCTTGAGCGTTCAGACGTCCGAAAGCAATCTGGGAAAATGACAGCAAACGTCCGCGGATGTTTACAAACGTCCGCGGACGTTTACTGTCATCCGTATATTGTCCATGGTACGGCCTTAATATTGATTTTATACAGAATATAGTCAAAAAATGTTAAATTCACTTTCAATTCAACAGTTCTGCTTTACTTCAAGATCTACCAATAATATAATCTAATAGTGCTAACTGCTAGTGCCCTGAATTAAGAAAATAAGCTCCTACCTAGCCATAGTGTATCGCATAGACAGCATGGCGTGTCTATGGTTGTATCGGACGCGGACGCGACAGAAAGCCGCGTCCGAAAGGGTGTGCACACTATGTGTCGCGACTTACTGTCGCGACAGTAAGTCGCGTCCGAACAGTTTGCGTGCGCCTTAAATCGTGCACTAAAGGTAAATTTACCTTACTTAAATTGTCGCGGTTACTGTAAACATTATCGGGTAATCGTGACTTCTTGAGCAGCGTCAGGCCTGGCGCACTTCGCATTTTAGGTACAAACTTACAAGTACCTCGGCCGACCACGTCGACGTGGTTGGATTTAGTGGGTTGCCGCGCGCCGCTCACATTAGACGTCACGCAACGCAACGAGTGCGACCGCTCCGTATTCTCACGCGCCGTGTTCATACACTGTTCAAATTATATACCTAAACGCCTTTAACAACGAAAATGTATCATCACAAGTATAATGCAAAGTATTGCTCAATTAACTGTGTGTCGAAAACGACTTGAAAATTAGATTTTATTTTATTTATATTACGAGAGCAACTTGAAAATTTGATTTTTTGTTTGTTGAGATATCTTAACGATTATGGTGTCAAATTAAAGATCTAGTTCAAAAACCATTTTATCTGTTTGAATCATGTAAATCGGTCCACGCGTTTAGGAAATAACTAAGAATCTGTATAGTAAAAATGTAAACAACCAGTTTTTGTGGTATTTGTTCTACGAGGTCAAATAGTGGGATAGGATACTTATATGATAATTATTTATTATTAGGTACGTGGTCAAGTAGGTAGATAGACGATGAATAAATATTATAGTTGCAGCGGCAAGTCAACAACCCTAGCGCGCCACCCCGCGCCAGACAGTGACAGCGTTATGTGTTAGAAAAGAAAGGGAACGGTTAGGTTAATATCGCATTAGGCACTGAGTGCTTATGCGAGTTGAATTGCACTTTGTTGCTTAGTAGCAAGAGTCGCAAATTCAATAAATTGGTTTGACAAGTGAATTTTCTGTACGTTAGTACTATTCTTTATTCTGTGGCAGCGTTTAGTCATGTGCTGTCTCTTTTACACATATTGGTAGTTGGGCATAATGCTTGCTCGCTCGCACACAACAGTTGGCGCGCCGTGACTGTTGATTGTCATTAATGTCATTATCAACAAACAACTAGGATCAAAGAAAATATATAACCATATAGGCATAGGATGATGTATCTCTATGGATTTGACAAGCAAATAATAATAACGTGACAGACCGAGATAATGACATACAGAAATACATAAGAGTAAAAGAGACAAAGATAGCATTTTTTGTCTTTGTTAAGGCCTTGCCACACGGCACAATTTTACCACTGATCAAATTTTCAATCGAATTGGCTTTGCCCGTCTACACGACACAATCAAATCACTGATTTTCATTCCGTCCACCCGATTGGTTAAAATCTGGTGGTACCGCCCACCCGATGAACTTGAGTTGGACGGCTAGCGTCTACACGTCACGATTTCATCAAGTGACTTAGTCAAGTTGGACGTAAAATTGTGCCGTGTGGCAAGGCCTTCAGAGTTTCGTTTTTTTTGTTGGTCACACACAACTGAATATTGTGACCACAGATGAGAGAATTAGTATCAGATGGAACGCGCGGCACAGTTGCGTGCGGCCACTAAAGCAAATACAAAATTGAAAAGCGAATACAAACTCGTCTCAGTGCGCTACGACGCATCGTACAGTTCACGCGTCACGATCACTTCAACTTTTAAATTCTCAAAATGCCGTTTTGCGTTCTTAAACACTGTAAAAGTTGTTCCTAAAAACAAAAACAGGAAAATGGAATATCTTTTCACAGGTAACTATTGATAATTTGACTGTTTCCTAATTTAATTTCGATAAAATTCGTATTTGTGCAAGAAATATGTAAGTGTTGCCAGTTTTTGTCGACGCCGTTCTGCCTGAATTAGGGAAAATGCACTTGTCAATTGATTATGTGATAATGATTGTCATGTTAATGAAAAATATATTACCGTATTATAAAAGTATATTGTAGATATATCTTCTTTCTCATAAATATAGTAATAGAATTTCAATTTCCATTAGTATATATCTTACATAATATTGTTTTGAGTTCGATCCCCAAACTATCCAAATATTCGTGTACACCCTGCTACTCGTCAAGCATACACTTTGACCTTTGCACCGTTCTTATGGCGTAAAGAATAAGTATCAAAATCGTACAGCAAATGTTTAGCTTGACTTGGCGCCGTGTGTACATACATACTTATGGCGTAGGGAATAAGTATCAAAATCGTACAGCAACTGTTTAGCTTGACTTGGCGCCCTGTATACATACATACTAATGGCATACATAATAAGTATCAAAATCGTACAGCAACTGTTTAGCTTGACTTGGTGCCGTGTGTACATACATACTTATGGCGTAGGGAATAAGTATCAAAATCGTACAGCAACTGTGTAGCTTGACTTGGCGCCGTGTGTACCTACATACATACTTATGGCGTAGGGAATAAGTATCAAAATCGTACAGCAACTGTTTAGCTTGACTTGGCGCCATCGTGTACATACATACTTATGGCGTAGGGAATAAGCATCAAAATCGTACAGCAACTGTTTAGCTTGACTTGGCGCCGTGTGTACATACATATTTATGGCGTAGGGAATAAGTATCAAAATCGTACAGCAACTGTTTAGCTTGACTTGGCGCCGTGTGTACATACATACTTATGGCGTAGGGAACAAGTATCAAATTCGTACAACAACTGTTTAGCTTGACTTGGTGCCGTGTGTACATACATACTATTTATTTCTCAACTAATCGACGCCAGCGGCTTCGCACGCACATATTTTCGTATTTCTTGTTTTGCCCGATCCCGTGGGAATTTCGAGAAATCCCGTCTTAGTGCACCCCTACGGTTCCCAAGAAACATACATGCTAAATTTCAGCTTCATGCGCCGAGTAGTTTCGGCTGTAGCTTGTCTGTCAGTCAGTCAGTAACGCAAGGATTTTATATATACAGATTTACGAAGTAGTTAAAACTTAACTCGGTACCTACATTTAAGAAATGTATTTATAAAAGCATTAATTAAATCGATGGTAAATTCTTCAAAACCGCAAATGAATATAAGAATATTACATAACTATATGCAAAATACTGGGAGATTATTCATAATCTGGCAACTTTACACACACATAGACGCGCGTGTCCGTACAGTGCCAGTCGCCAAAGGTCACGCACACATAGCTGTCAACGTGCCACACTTAGTTGGACGAATGCGCTCTATCTGATACTAATTATCTCATCTGTGATTGTGACCAACAAACGTTTGAGCTCTCGATCTCGATAATTTCCGCGAAAAATTGTGTTATTATTGTTTTTAATAGTGAATGCTTAGTGAAAATATCATTGGTTCAGATCAATAAACCAAAAAAGGGCTATTTAATTATCACCGCCATGTTAGTATTACACAATCGAATTCAATAGGTCGTTGAATGTTGAGCTAACCAAATGTCATCGATACTTTTTGATTTTACAGCGTTAAATGTTTTTTAGGGATACCACAGAAGTGTTTGGGAAATTACCCACATTTTGGGTAATTTGCCTTTACTTAGTTTCATATGAACCTAAGATTAATTATTTTATTTAATTTGTTTTCTATTCTTTGTAGTAATTAAATTATTTGTTTATAGATTCCCAAAGGAGTGCACTATCCGACTATTGTGGATACTTGCAACAGGACGAGAAAACTGGGATCCGAATAAATATGCAAGAGTATACTCTAAAAACGTTGAACAAATGTGTTTTAGGAAAACCATTTTAACCATTATTCGTTTTTGATTAAAGCTGTTTGTAAAAAGTATTGAATGTGCGTATTCATTATGCCACAAAATCTTTGAGTGATAAAGGAGAGAAAATAAGAAATTTGTACACAAAATTAATTTTATTCAAAGGACAGTAAATTTGAGTGTGAAATAATATAATAAAAGATATATAACTCTGAGCCTCGTGTTTATTTGGCGAGTGAAGCCAGTCCCTCCTATTCGACATTTTTGTCATACATAATAATATTAATAATAATATTAAAAATACTTATCGCACACCTTATGGATGGAATTCAATTCAACTCAATTCAGGTTTGATACAATGTTACTTAAAAGTTAATATGTACTTCGTAGAATTATAGGGTAAACATTTACAATATCTGGTAACACCAACTCGGGATGTACTCTATATCCGTCCTTTACGGGTGTACGCAAATGTCGAGTCCATTTGATTCTTGGTCCTAGGAGACTACCAATCTATGCCATGTCTTTCAATGGAGTGTCAGTGGTTGACCATCGGAAAATCATAATGAGACCATTGTAAAGGCCCGCACAAACTATCTGTCGCGAATTACTGTCGCGACTTACTGTCGGGACAGAAGGGTATCTGGACAAGGAAAATCCATTCAAGTGTGCACACTATCGGACGTCTGTCGCGGACGTGACCTTGAGCGTTCAGACGTCCGATAGCTATCTGGGAAAATGACTGTTAACGTCCGCGGACGTTTACAAACGTCCGCGGACGTTTACTGTCATCCGTATATTGTCCATGGTATGGCCTTAATAGTTATTTTATACCGAATATAGTCAAAAAATGTTAAATTCACTTTCAATTCAACAGTTCTGCTTTACTTCAAGATCTACCAATAATATAATCTAATAGTGCTAACTGCTAGTGCCCTGAATTAAGAAAATATGCTCCTACCTAGCCATAGTGTATCGCATAGACAGCATGGTGTGTCTATGGTTGTATCGGACGCGGACGCGACAGAAAGCCGCGTCCGAAAGGGTGTGCACACTATGTGTCGCGACAGTAAGTCGCGACAGTAAGTCGCGTCCGAACAGTTTGCGTGCGCCTTAACAGTAGACTACCAAACTTGTCAAAATCAACAATTATGAAGTAAGTGATCGACCATTTTGGCACTATTGTAATACCAGACTTGAGGCCCAGGATCCAATGATATGTTCACTAAGCATTCACAAATAATAATAATAACACAATATTTCGCGGCTATTATAGAGCTCAACAGTTTGTTGGTCACAATATCCAGTTGGACCAGTTGTGACCAACAAAAAAAACGAAACCTCTGACAAAGACAAAAAATGCTATCTTTGTCTCTTTTACTCTTATGTATTTCTGTATGTCATTATCTCAGTCTGTCACGGTATTATTATTTGCTTGTCAAATCCATAGAGAAAGAGATACATCATCCTAGACGATAACGAATAATTGACAGCAGTATAATGACACTTGCAATAATTTAATAAACATTGCGTACCTATCAATAATGCATTACGATAACGGTTGTTGTAATAATGCTCACATATAAGTACCATAGAAGAATAACTAAAGCATGGAAGGAACGATATTTTTAAGAACAAATTGAATATACGAGGGTCAAACTGAAAGTTCTTAGAAAATCAAAAACTGATTACATTAGCCAGTTATTAGTTTTATTATATCTTTTCAAAATATTGTCCATTGACGTCAATACACCGCTGCATGCGATGGAACCACTGGGAAAAGCACTTTGCCCACTCGTCCTTAGGGGTCTCTTCAATGGCATCGCGATACGCAGCCACCGCTTCTTCAGCATTCATAAACCGCTTTCCTTTAAGTTTTTCTTTAATTTTTGGAAATAAATAAAAATCACAAGGCGCGAGGTCGGGGCTATACGGCGGGTGACCCAGTAATTCAACGTTTGATGTCGCCAAATAGTCGATCGTTCGCTTGGCGGTGTGCGACGAGGCGTTGTCGTGGTGAAGGAGGATCCTACTGCGAGGTCGTTTCTCTCGAACTTTTTCCAAGACAAGTGGCAAACAATTGGTAGTGTACCATTCTGCAGAAACTGTTTTTTGATCCTCTAACACAATTGTTGCAAAATGACCTATCCTTCCAAAGAACGAGGCCACCATTTTTTTTCCCGCACTTCGATCTCTCTTCACTTTAGTTGGCAACTCCTCGAAAGGAAACACCCACTGAACAGATTGTCTTTTGGTTTCAGGATCATAACAGTAAATCCAGCTTTCGTCACCTGTTAGTATGTCGAACACAGCATTTGAGTCACCTCCGTTAAATCTTTCAATCATTTTACGGCACCAATCCACACGATGGAGTTTTTGAGCCTTAGTCAAATTATGAGGTATCCACCGGGCGCAAAGCTTCCTAACCGCTAAATGTTCGTGGAGGATTTTGTGCACTTGACTCATACCGATGCCTAAGCTTGTCCGAATCTGCTGATAGGTCACTCTTTTGACAGTCTCTATCATACGCCGCACAACACAGATGTTATTTTCAGTCGTCGCCGTAGAAGGCCGTCCCTCACGTACATCATCAGTGAGATTAGTGCGACCACGTTTAAACTCATTAAACTAGTTGTAAACAGTCGCACGAGATGGGGCTTCATCGTGAAAGGTCAATCGTAGTCTATCATAACTTTCTTGTTGACTTAAATGACATCGAAAGTCATAAAAAATCATTGCACGAAAATTTTCTCGTGTTAAATTCATGTTGACGTGACACAGACAATTTTCAATTTGCCGCCAAATCGTAAAACAAATGACAAATGAATGAAATATATACTCAGTAATATTGGCAAAGAGTTCTATTTTCAAATTTTAGAATATTTTTTTTATTATATTGTTTATAAGTGGCCAGTTCGAAGAACTTTCAGTTTGACCCTCGTAGCTACACTCTTCACTCATATGACAAATTAGAGTTGCCAGAAGAAGATGGCACTATGTTTGTCAGTTAGGGCTAAAGACCATTTGAACACAAATTTCGCAACTTACTAGAACAATCTCTCGTTTTATGCTTTATACTTAAGCAGTTAATGCATGCTTTGTTATCTTTTACGCACTTAAAACGAGCAGTCGGATTTAAACCATTAAAGGCGGGACACTTATAGAAATGGTCGTGCACTATATTTCTGCACAGACACATCTGTTGTTGAAGTAAACTCTTCTGTGAAACACAAGTCTCCGTACGAGTTGTGGTTTGGGAAGAAGCCGCAAATCAAACATTAGGAGGGAGGATCATTGGTTCGACTTGCTACGCGCATATTCCGAAACAGAAAAGGAAGAAGATGCAGAAGAAAGCAAAGAAGTGTTACTTGGTTGGCTATGACAATGATGACGGTTATAGACTCTGGTACAGAGAGTCGGATACTATAGTTAGATCCAGAGATGTCACATTTGATGAGAGACCATTGGAGACTAATTTAGGAAATGAAGAACCTGAGGATACTGAACGTTCACAAGTAACAGAAACTGACATAGAAGTTCCAATATATGTAAGGAAGGAACGACATGATAATGAGATACCAAAACCAGTCACAGCTGAAGAAGACAGAGGAAGACCTATTGAGACAAATAACGAACTTGAACTCTCGGAGGACACGGAAGTTATTGAGCGTCCTGTTACTAGCGGTGATGAAGAAGAGTTTGAAGATGCGCGTATAGAGGAGTTGGAAGACGAATCTATTGAATTGGGCAGGCAAGGTATGCAGCTCAGAGATCGATCACTCCTGCAGCGACCATTGAAATTCAATGATTACGTTTCTCATGTCAATACCAGCGATGATTGTTACTACGAACCAGGAACTTACAAGGAAGCTATAGATTGCCCAGATAAAGACCTTTGGGGCAAAGCTATGGATTGCGAGATTGGATCCTTAAAAGCAAATGGAACGTGGGTTCTTGAGAAATTGCCTAAGAATCGGAAAGCAATACCTTGTAAATGGATCTATAAAGTGAAATTAAACCCAGATGGTTCAGTAGATAAATATAAGGCACGTCTTGTCGTAAAAGGTTTTAGACAGAAGAAAGGGGAAGATTATGATCAGACCTTTAGCCCTGTAGCTAAGATGGCAACTATTAGAGCGGTGCTGAGCTTAGCAGCTAATGAAGGGATCGCACTACGACAGTTTGACATCTGTACAGCCTTTTTATATGGTTCGTTGACTGAGGAAGAGATATTCATGCGGCAACCGGAAGGATATGATGATGGTAGCGGACGAGTATGCTTGCTTAAGAAAAGCTTGTATGGGTTACAACAGGCTCCACGATGTTGGAACACGACGATCATAAACTACTTCAAGGAAATTGGCTTTGAAGTCAGTGAAGCTGACCCCTGCCTGTTTAAGAGAGAGAGAGATCTAATGGGAAATTATTAGTTGCTCTGTACGTCGACGACGGTCTTATAACTGGTTCAAATGAAGGACTGATTGATGAATTCATTAAGGAATTGAAAAAGAAGTTTGCGATGACTTATAAACCTGTATCATATTACTTGGGTATGGAGGTTGAAGTCAGAGTGGGCGGTGATATTAAAATACACTAGACTTGTTATGTAAAGAAAATCTTGAAGAGATTTGGTATGGAAAACTGCAAACCAGTAAGCACTCCTATGGTAAAGGACCCTGTACCACAGGAAGGAGAGAAGGTTGATGACTACTTTCTGAAGAATTATAGACAAGTAGTAGGTGCTCTTGCTTATCTGATGGTGTGCACAAGGCCTGACTTAGCATATCCTGTCAGTGTAGTATCCAGAAGCTTGGAAAACCCGACTCACACGGATTGTGTTCGGTTGAAGCGCATGCTAAGATATCTACAGTATACTCCAGATATGGGAATTCTGTATAAGAAGGATTACAGGAGAGGTGTTCTGGAATGTTACAGTGTTGCAGATCACGGTGGAGATCAGACAACAGGGAGATCAACTACTGGAGTTGTATGCATTTATGCTGGAGGCGCCGTGTCATGGTTGAGCCAGAGACAACCCAGTGTGGCTATTTCTACTACAGAAGCCGAGTTTGTCGCAGCTAGTGAGGCAGCGAAAGAAGGCATTTGGCTAGCTCGTCTAATGCAAGGCATGACGAAGATGGAGGCATCACCTATTCTCTATGTGGATAACGAAGCGGCTGTGAGATTAGCTGAGAATCCTGAGTTCCATAGAAGAACTAAGCACATTCGAATTCGCCACTTCTTTGTGCGAGAATTGGTGACTGCTGGAGAAATGAAGGTGAATAGGATCAGCACTGAGAAGCAGCTGGCAGATCTTTTCACAAAGCCACTGGCTACAAGAACAGCTAGGTTTACACATCGAGAGAAGGTGTTGAAGTAGCGATATGAAACCTCTTTGTGTTTCTAGGCTGATATGTTTCTTTTTCTTCGTGGTGCTTTTATACTATGATTTTTGATTTTAAATGTAGAATGCCACTGTTGTTTACTTTAGTCAAGAATGTCATAGTTTTTTCACTGTCTTGTCAAGAAGCATGGTAACCAGATTACATATATTTTCATGTCTGCAAAACTAACATGTTTTATTAATCTTACACTCGTCAAACTTTAAGTTCTGTGAATTATTATTGTTATATTCCGAGCATGTTACGTAAGATTGCGGATTAGGGACCGAGTTATTATTACTATTTCGCGCTTTATTCGACCTTTGTTTGCTGTTGTTAGTTTTAGAAGGGCTAGATAAACTAGACTGCGTATTATGAAATATTCGACACTGATCTTTGATGAACGAATAAAACTATCTAGTGTAGGTATTTTATTATTGCGTTCTGCCATTTCGAAAGCACGAATTGTTTCAGTGTCAAACTTTTTTAAAGCGAGTTGAAGCAACATAAAGTCGGAAAGATCTTCTAATTTTAAGTTTCTAAGAGAATTAACCGCGGTAACAAAGTTATCTATAAACAGCTGAAAATTCGCGACAGACGCGGCACTGGACAGTTTAAGATTTAAAGCTTGATCAAAGTAGGTAGACGCTAGGACGCGAGTGTCTTGATATCTATCAAGTAGTGACTGAAATATGACCTGATAATTCTCAGCACTGGGTGTGACACCTGCAAATACGGAATGGGGCTTCGGTGACAGTTTACCTATTAAATAGTACAACCTGTCAGCATCTGTCAGAGAACCATTATCGTGCACTGTGGACTTAAAACTCGCATAGAATAACGGCCAATTTCTTATATCTCCGTCAAACGACACAATCTCGATTGGCGGTAATCTCGGCGTGCGAGCCACTGAAACGGGCTGTGCCGAATATTTACCCTCCAATTGTGATTGTATTCGCTTAATGATACAATAAAGATTTTCGAATGAGGTGTACGCCTGATAATTCGGATTTTCATCAGGATTAGTAGAAAGCAATCTTGCGTTATAATCGTCTAACAACTTATGAAAATCTGTTCGAATACTATCTACTGTCATACAATAACTGAGAAATGACTCCCTATTACTATCAGAAGCGGCGGCGGTCTTTGAGCGCTCGTAAATGTTTTGAATACGCTCAAATAAAATATTGCGTTTTGCTTCTAAGATTGTCGGCTCTCTGTCTTCCGACACGCGTGGCTTCTTTTGTAGTGCCATGCTTACGTAAGTATAAGCTAATGAGACCGAATCAAAATAAGAATACCTAAAGTACCTATTATTTTACCTAAGTATACACACTTAAAGGCAACACTTTAAGGCGGTGGAATTAAAAGGTGCTTGAAATATGAGATTTACAAGACAACTATGATAGTTCCAGAAATAATAATTGGGAAAGTAGGTAGCTACATAATAGTATATTACCTACTGATGCGTGTGGAAATAACCATGTGACGGTTATGTAAATAGACTAGGAGTATAGCTAGGTGCTATAACTGCCTAGGTATAAGATGTAACGAGAGGTTACGTATAAAACGTAAATGAATCCGACTCGTATGGATAAAAAAAATGTTTCGGCGAACCGAATGTTCCTAGGCGATTTGGAAAGGTTATTAATATTGTGGACTGTAGGATGTGGGTTCTTATGGCCTAGGAAAGGAAAAGTGAATGAACTGGAATCATGGGAAAGATAGGAGACGGTGGTGTGGGAACACGCCTTACCTTGTACGTCAGTCCTCTTTCCTTGCAAATAGTTCCGCCTGGTGTCTCTTCGGGAATCCTGAGGATTCACTTATCACTCCGCCTGGATCCAACCTAGAACTACACAAATAACTTCACTAGCGGGTGGTTTGTTGAGTTTTTAGTATAAAGCGGAAGCGGTAAAAATATGGTGGTGCGGTTTGCGTTCGTCGCGACACGGATTATTCTCGACTGTTCTGTAGGCGTGCCTTGGGAGGAGAGCGAAGGAGACAAAAGGATCGCTCGCATTGAACGAGCAAGCGTGGAACGATTGACGTCGATGTAATTAGTTACCGATAGGAAGGTAGATGGCGCTACCAGGCCGCCATATTTTTCGACACAGTTGTAGTTTGAAAACGAAATATAACTTGATTTTATTCACAGAAGTCTAATATGTATACGTAATTATAAAATACAAATCATCTAGTTTATTTTTATGTATAATAATCTAAGAAACAATTAGTAAAACTTAAGTAATTACAACATTACTTGGCTGGTACTCCAAAACAAATGTTGCCAAATATGTACTAAAGAAAAATATTTTTTATTAATTTGTCAAGGCTTGTTACACGGCCATCTCGTATTAAAATGGTAACTAGCTAGTTAACTATTGATTCCAAACACCAAAAGTCAAAAAAATACCGCTAATTGTCCTTAGATGGCAGTTTTAAAAAAATTGGCGCTTTGGGTACTCTGGTAACCGGGACGTACAAAGCTACTTTGTGTTTGGGTACCGTTGTACCCATGGACGTTCGGCGGCGGTGGCGGCGGTAATAACATTATTGACTGAAAAAGTATACATGCAATCAAATTATAAAATGTGAGAATGAATATAAAAGCATTCAACATGGTTTAGACAATTACACTGATAGACTAGTGATAACATTAAGTATGGAAGTATATAGTCTAAGAGTGATAAATACGGCTACGGCTGACAGTGACAGTGATATGGAGATGGACCTCTTTGAGAGCACAGATAGGTAACTGAAAATTAGAATTATTATTATTTTTATTACAACATTTTAACAATAGGTATAATGGAGCATTTTCATTTTAAATGACACCTGTTTGGAATTTGACGTGATTTAATTTTTTACTAACTACGGCTGTAAAAACTATTTAGATAGCTGGAAAAATTATCCTATTTTATGTATTTTAAAAAAGTTTTCGTAAAATGTTTATATTCTTTGCAATAATTGATATTTACATGAGAACTGAGAAGGGTGATCAATAATTGTCTGCTTTGTAACGAAAAACAAATTCAAATAAAAATGTAATTAACTATGCACTAGATTGAATTTTTTCACATTTATTAAAAGACAATGGGCAAAAATGTATGGGACCTGGGACCACCCTCCAATAGTTATAAGGTATATGTCATTGGATAGGCATTTTTAATAGAAACAACTTTTTTATGACACTTTTGTTGTAACAGTTGTCCGTTCCAAGATATATGACATACAAGTTTCGATAAAAGTATGTTGAAAAAGCGTTTATTATAGTGCTTAGTACTATATAATGCTTTATTTTGCAAACTGACTCGTCCTCGTGCCTGCCCAAGCGCTTAGGAACAGTGCGGGGTGCCTTCCCTCCCCTCCAAACCGGTTACTTGGAGCTGCGCCGAGCGACGCCAGCCGTGCGGTGATAGGACATAAGTATATATTTTAGTATTATGACGTTCGAAAAGAGCTTAGATTTATATGTTTAATATTTTTATCTTTATCTTATCTTTTATCTTTCAAATAACTACTCACAAAACATAATTACATAATATTGCTTTGTTGCGACGTGAAGGACGGACAAACAACAAGACTTTCGCATTTATAATATTAGTATTGATAACCCTTTAGTTTCCTAAAAGTTGCACCCCGCACCGTACCAACCGCTTGGGCAGACGCAAAGATAAGTCAGTTTGCAAATTAATAAAGCATAATAATAAAATAAAAGTACTCATCATCATCAGCCTTTAAAAATCCACTGCTGGACTAGGCCTCTCCTTTGAAAGGAGGAGTTGGTCTACTATACCACGCTGGCCAAACGGGTTGGTATAGGGTTTGTATCAAGTTTTTCTTCTCTTAGAGTGCTGTTCTCTGCATAATATGCTCCCTCTGTCGGCTCTTACGACACCCATGGAATGATATGGGGTGGTGACATTCCGTATTCTTAATCCGTCACCACGCGGATGGTAATAAAAGTACTAGGCACCATAAAAAGAACGCTTTTTTCAACATATTTTTATCGAAACTTTTATGTCATATATCTTGGAACGGACAACTATGACAACAAAGCCGTCATAATAAAAGTTGTTTCTATTAAAAATACCTATCCAATGACATAAATCTTATTGCTATTGGAAGGTAGTCCCAATTTGCCCATCCTCCTTTAGGGCACGTAAATGCAAAATAACCATAAATATGATGTAAATGATTAAATTTGCAATTACTACCACAAAATTTCATTCGGTTTTGTAACGTTTTGTGCCGAATCAAATTTTATATTCGATGTCACATTTTTAGTTTTTAAGTTGCCTGATTGATTTATACTGTTACAAAAGGACCTTAATTTCTTTTTATAGTTACGTCAAAAATATATTTACTTTTTATGAGCATTTCAGCAAAAATGTTTATAATAAGTTAAAAAAAATTAGGATAGTTACAAATGGACACAAGATGTTACAAAACAGATATTGTAAGGTATAGTCCTCAATGTACCAAAAATTAACGAAAAGGGACAATTAAACACACTTTTAATTTTAAACCATTATAATAGGAATCTTTGGATAACATTATAAATGACATAGGTAAAATCTTACACTTAGGTAACTACTTTACAATCACGAAGATGAAATTAACAAAACTCATATAATTAACACATAGAAGACAAGCTACACCATGCGGTTCGGTGCCGTGCGGCGCACAGAAAACTGCAGACTTTACGATGCGCAGCTTTGTAGCAGCGTGCAATTCCACTTTTTTGCTAAAATAAAAAAGTTATACTACTTAGTGAGGTTCGAATTGAAATTTAAAGCGTTTAATAAAGATATCCCTTCTAGACCTCTGCTAAATTCAAGAGTGTTCACAAAATATTTTTTTACACTGATTTTAAAATGTCTGAGTCTAAAATAATTATAGTTATGCCCGGAGTTGTCAGACGTATAAAATTTAACACTCTTGGCCAAAAATATTAATAAGTAATGCCCGTTACAAACCGGCTTTGTCCGAAAAGTAAAAAACTAAAGAACAAGCTAAAAAAAATATTATAAATTAACTATAACGAAAACTGATATAAAAATTGTTTTAAAGTGAAGAACTAGCTTTCCTTTAAGCATTAAAATCATGACTGCAAAATTCATCATATAAAAATATATTTAAATCTCAATCCAAACTTGACAATCAACAAATAGGAAAGTATGAAACTGAAAATTCATAAAATTTCAAATATATTTTACGTAAAATGGTTTTCTTTTATATTATTGTTGATATCAAAATCAGATAGCCTGTTGCGTATATTTTCGATGTATGTTCGATTCATTGCCAAAACTATTAGTTAAATATTTATTAAAAATGCATATTCGTAGGGACAGCTCGAAAATAGCAATGTGTCATTTAAAATGAAAATGCCCAATTATGTACTACAGCTGTAATTTTCCGAAATAATTAAATACGTAAACATAATGTGACCATGCTTTTTTATTTTATTTTACGCCAACCTAAAGCCATGACTTATAGAAAAATTGGTGTATTATATACAAAGAATATTTTATTATAACATATCGCCAACATGAGTGTACTGTAAACTATGGCCAACTCTTTTTTCTAAGAGAGATATCCTTAAGACAAAACGAGACAACACCATGTTTGGTGGGTTTGTGTCGATTTCGTATATAATATACCTATTTGTATAATGTCATTTTCTATATGTACACCTGCCCTCTCCATATCTCCATATCTCCATATAGTCTCTTCTCTTTGGGAGAAATGCCCGAAAATAAATGACAATGACACTTGACAGTCATCATCTGTGTTCTTTTTTTAAATTTATGCTAAGTTCAAATTAATAGATTACTATATTTATTTTCGTTAAGTTAGAGTTGATTATTCGGCAACATTTACAATTTGTTCTATGAAGTTTATATTAGTTTCATAGTTTGTAAAGTTTGTTTACTATTTGTAAAACGTAAATTAACTTTTTAATTAATGCGTTAATGTAATTGATTGAGGTATTATCGATTTCCAATACATAACAATTATTATGGATAAATATCAACAAACAATAACTAACTTATTCTTAGAATACTGTAATACTTAATACAATAAATATAAATAGGAATACAATTTTACTTACCTACCTATTGGAACTACTGGAAGTTGTTATTAAAAGTCTTCGGTTTTAGAGATTCAGATGTCCTATCCTGGTTTTTAAATCTATTGTGTTCGAAACAGACATCTTAAATCCACGTTGTTATTAAACCTACCTACATTATTATGTACCTGGAGTCTTACAAAGTCAAAAATGGAGGGTAGGTACCTAATTACGAATACTTTCAAATTAAACATCAGTTTATTTCATTATATGTCACCTTTCATAGTAGGAGTCACAGTAAAGCCTGGTAAGATGTTCTGAGTTTCTTTTTAATTTGTATTTGCCTCATAAAAACATGCACATGGATCATACAGCCTACATTTGTATTGTTATAGGTTGAAATTTACAAAATGGAAGGCAAAGACCCTAATCTGAAAGTAGCTGGACCATATCCTTTATTGTTCATACCACAAATATGCACTCCCCTGGACAGATCATGCCCTGTTCCGGAAAATGTCTTTTTGCACCTGAATATATCATCTCCTGACATAGAAGGTAATGAAACTGCTATTTACAATGGCATGTGCAATGTCAAAGTTGTGGCTTCGGCTGCCACAACCACAACCCAAACTAAGAATAGTGCTCCAAGCAATGAAAATGTGCCTGTCATATTAACAGAGACACATAATGAAGCTGTACCAGGATATGATGAGTCTCAAGTATGGATAGATCCAGAGAGGGGTCCACAGGTGTACAATAATTCTGTATCACCTGTAATTGAATATACTGTCATGGATACAGCAACAAACCCTACTGATATACTATTTGAATTGAAAAGCCAGGCAGCCCATATTCCTCAAGATAAGAATATTAACAATGTACAATATCTATCCCCCACTGCTCAGGCGGAGCTGAATATAACTGGGCAGAATACTGATAACTATAATGTTAACAAAGAAGAGGAGAGTGAATGGGGACTGATTCCTTCACAGTTGTTAAATGATGAGGCCAATGATCAGAAAATTAAGATTAAAGGTGAGAGAAAGTATGTAACATTTGAATCGGACAGCGAAATGTTAAAACTACTTATTGCTACTGATGTGCAACCTGTATCAAAACAGGCAACTGTAAATTCAGAGTCACAACAGACTGTTCATAAAGTGCCTGTTTTTAATGCAGCTATGGACTCAGTGGGAACTAGTGTAGCAGATTACAAAACTGTTGTTGGTAAGTAGCACACATTCAAAAATATATATTTATTATGTATCAAAGTTACTGACCTGACTGACAAAGGCAGCGATAGCCTAGTGGAAATACCAACAGACTGCCGTGCAGAGGGTATCGGGTTCGAATCCACAGCGCGCACCAATGACTTTTCGGAGTTATGTGCGTATTGAATTATCAATTAACGTTTGTCCCGTGCCTCGGAGAGCATGTTAAGCCGTCGGTCCCGGTTGTCATGAAGATCTTTGACAGTCGGCAGCTAATATTCAGCCAAATCCGGTTAGACTAGGAAGCGGACACCAGATTGAAACTGGGATAACGCTAAGAGGATGATGATCAAAGTTACTGACCTCTATTATAGTACCTATGCATCTAAGTATTAAGCATTGCAGCACTAGACTATAAAATAAAAAGAAAATACCTAGATGAAATTCGAGATTTAATAAAAATATCTACGTACACCTTCTTCTGTGTTATGACTAGTGGTTAAAATAGGTACAGTATCATACCCAGAGATTCGACAGTTGTAGCATAACATGAAAATATCCACTCGTCTCAAAATCCCCATAAAATAAAAAGCAAAGCAAATTCATGTTACTAACATACATCTTCGTATATTTTATATACTTTTTATGTATTATATTAGAACTCAATAGGCAGAGCAAAAGGGTTATCGAATTTTCAGTAGCAGCACGGAGTTTGGCAATATATGCCCGGTAGGTAACAGCAATAGGCTCGCCCAGCTCGCCCCCTATTACGTGTGATTTTAAAATGCATAATTTCATGTACCGGCTTTAGGTATTGCGAAAGACGTAGCTAGTTAACTGCCCTATGATCTATGCCAGCTACTCTGGTCTTCTGCTGGATAATCCCGAACCGGCAGATGTCTCACAGCGAAATCCCTAGCATTGACCTTTAATTACCTATCTGAGTGACAAGTAGTTTAGTCGGTTATTTCAAAAGTCAGAACAGCCCAGCTTTCAATGGAGTCGGAGGCTTTTTTGTTATTCAGAAAAGCCACACACAGCGGCCAGTTGCATTCTTCGAACTTTGAAGTTACCTACAAAGCAGTATGCACTGTATGGATGTGGCCCACGGTACAAAAGTCTTTACGAAGCCTAGCCTATTCAGGTGGCTGAAAGGCGTCAAATCTTGATGCCAGACGATTCTTGATTGACAACTCTTGAAAGTAGGAATGGGTTACCACATCAAAGACCTACTCTCCGATGCACAAGGCAACCGATAATTTAACAATTTAATATGCACATTACTTCGAAAAGTTACTGGTGCGCGCTGAGGATTCGAACTCGAACCCTCTGCATTGCAGTCTGTATCTCCACTAGGTTATAGCTGCTTTATAGTTAGTTACATTCAGTTTATAATCTAAATTGATTAAAATTATACATATTATATTTATTTTGGTGTAGTATGCTATCTAGTGATTTTGTTGTAATTTTGTAATTTCGTTTAAATTTGAGCAACATCTTCGTGGAGTCCCTAGAGATGCTTGGCGGAGCCATTGGGCTCCGCGGAGCACTTGGAAAATGGCTGCTTTGTTATGCTGAGCGAATATGTCGATAACACGTGACAACGTGCTGCTATCCTGAAATGCCTATACAAATACAAATATGTACCTACATTAAAATCTTACAAATTTTATTTACAGATGGCGGAACCAGTAAACCCACAAATCCTCGTCGCAAGTTTTTCCAATGCAACAAATGCAAGCAGGTCTTCAAACAGCCATCCGCATTTAACCAACATATTGTTGGTAGTCATCCATTCTACAAACCATACAACATAGCTAGCAGCATCCGCTACATGTGTACCGAATGGGGTAAGAATTTAAAGAACGAAGAAAAGTTTGAACAACATTGTTTGGGACATGGCAATCCAGATGTAGAATGTAATAAGTGCCATCAGGTGTTTACTTCAAAATTTGCCCTACGTAATCATCATAAAGTTCATTTTAGAGTGTTCCGATGCTGTTACTGTGCGAAATCCTTTTCTACTGCTGCCGCCCTGGGCACTCATACGACGAAAATTCATGGTGTACACATGTGCGAGAGATGTCCTTTTACTTGTGATAATTCGTTCGATATAATTGCACATCAGAAGAGCCATAATTGAGAACTGAGAACATGAATTCTTCAAAGGAAATGTTCGAGGAAGTCGTCGACTGTGAGGACAAAGTTCAACCAGCGGAACCGATGATCGCTAAAACCTTGTGCAATAAGATTTTCGTTCTACGCCCAGAAGAATAAGAACATGTTTATTCATCATAGAAATAAGTTACATATTTTATGTAAGCTTGTATTGCTATTTCCGTGATAAAAAGGCAGGTCCATTTTACAAAAGGCAGGCGGTTTATATAGAGCACCCAAAATCAGTATTAAGTGCCTACTATGCGTGATTGACTAACGTTGAAATAAGGTGCGCAGACAAATACTTCTGAGTATAAGCTGCTAAGCTCTGAGAATCAAAAATTAAAACCTTGTAAGAGTTTATTCTACGTTAACATCATCGTAACACATATCGCTATACGTCGACTGTAAGGAAGTAAATGCCACTATCACGTTAGCCTAAGATAAACTCGTGCTAGGTTTTATTGTAGGTACACGTACAGGGGTCTATTTGGCGACTAAATAGAGTATTTTCACTTCCTACTTATAGAAAAAAGGGTAAATGTATAAATTATATTCACATTTTTAGGGTTCCGTACCTCAAGGTAAAAAAAGGAACCCTTATAAGATCACTTTCTTGTCCGTCTGTCTGTCTGTCTGTCCGTGTGTCACCACCGATTTTCTCAGGAACGGGTGGACCTAGCAAATTTATACCAGATACTGAGGTCTATGGTTGCTATTAGTTGTATGAAAATCAGGGTCCTGGGTCAACCCAATAAAAAGATATGGTCAAAATTAGATTTTTGCGAAAACTTGTAAGTACCAAAATTAACCTTAATTTTCAACTTTTTTTAATTTTCGGAATTTTTCCTTTACTTGTGCTGTAAGACCTTGGTTTTGACCAAAATTGACAATTCTAGGTCAACCGTAAGTACCCTATAGGTTTTGGGTCGAAAACCTATACGGTAGTTCCCGTTGAACTAGAATCACGAAATTTGGCCAAAAGCAGGGTCTTACAGCACAAATAAAGGAAAAATTACAAAAAATAAAAAAGTGTAAAATTTAAGGGGATACATAGTAGACTCCATTTAAGATAGTCCTCTAAGTTGTTGGGCGTTCATACAGATTTAGAGGACTAGCGTAATTCAACCTCAAATAAGGTAAAATGCGTACGGAACCCTAGGTGCGCGAGTCAAACTCGCACTTGCCCGAATTTTTTGTACTGAAACAAACTCAGATTGAGGTGGTTGTCAAATTTATTAATTTAGAAGGCGATTCTTTAAAGTTTTATAATATGGCATTATGTTATATGTATAGGTATATGTTGGCAACGCTAATGAAAAAGTGAGATTTATATTTTTTATTATCTTTTGAGACCAAAGCTTTAACCTGATTTAAGTCTTTATAATTTTTTTTGCAATGTAGTGCAGTCTTAAGTGCCATTACCTATCATGTAAAACTTTGAAAAACTAATAAAGCTGATATTTTTAGTAAAGTGTAGGCTCTCATACAAATTTTTATGAGAAACGTGGTTTGCGTTGTTTTGAAATACATTTTATATTTGTTTGTTAACTTAAGTTAAGTAAAGAGAAATATACATAGGTACCTTACTTCTAGGTTAAATATACTTAATATTGGGCAAAACAAACTGTGTTTAAATGCTTGTAACTTTGTATCTTGTAAAGAGTTCATTAAACTGAAATGATTTTTATAAACTTTTGTTGTTTTATATTGAATCCTCCTATCCAAGCGCTCGGAAACAGATGCAACAGCATACCTAAACAAGAAGATATAATAATTATATCGATATATTGAAAAGCCTGAACATATCGAAAATGATTTGATATATCGTAATGAATATATTATATAGGAAACATACGCCCAAATTGGATAAAAAGTAATTATTCGATTTGGGATTTATATATTTCTTGTGTATGTGTGTATGCCACTGAACTCCTCCTAAGCGACTGGACCGAATTTTATGAAATTTTTTGTGGGTTTGAGGGGACTTGAGAATGCTTTAGAGATTCACAATAATTTAGTCCACTGGAAAATGTTTTTTAATTAATGTTTAATTTATAAGTAAGTTGTTGATTTTGGAATGTTTCACATTGGAACCGACCGACTGCGCTACCATCGCAGTGTCAAATCCGTCAAATCTACTAAATAATAATTTCGTCAACGGTCACAATACGGTAGACTCAAAGAGATTGGATATATAATATAAAATACATAGAGGTAGCCCTAGTACTGAAAAATTGAACACAGTCAACTGACGTGTAAGATACAATTTAGACAATTTAATGCCATCAAATTATATAACTTTAGTGATTCATCTTTTATGACAGTTCTATCATGATTTTGAATTTAGCCGTATAATATTTATATCGACTTTTCAAGTGTTGTAAGAAATCTTATCGATATGTCTATCCACCGTATATTTTTATCTCGTAATTTTTTAAATTCTTTGTGCACGTGATAAAGATTTATAAAATAAGTGGATTGCTGCAGTATGTCGTGGAGAAAATTGGGTGCCTAGAAAGCACCATAGAATTTGTTCCAAGCATTTTACTGCGGAATGTTTTTATAGTAATGACAGATGGCGCAGACTAAAAGAAAATCCTGTGCCAACATTACTCCTCCATTCTAAACGTATCAGTGTGAGTGTTTAAATAATTACTTGCTTTTACTTTTATTAGGGTATCAGCGCCAAACAGGAGTCGGATCTTGGGCTCCATTCGATGTATCGACCAAAGGAATAATTTAATTTTAATATTTTCTACAATTTTATTATCAGTGCATAGGGTTCCCACCAAGAACGTAGGGTCCCAAGCCAACCTCACCTGCAAGTGGTGTACCTGCTTATCAACGGATGAGGCTCTGGCAAACAAAACATTAGGCTCGCCATCTATTACGTGGGATCAAAAGTCTGGCAAAAAGTGGGCGTTTAATATGCCTCTGTCTACCCCTTCGGGGAAACAGGCGTGAGCCTATGTATGTA
This sequence comes from Euclidia mi, assembly GCA_944739405.2. NCBI lineage: Eukaryota > Metazoa > Arthropoda > Insecta > Lepidoptera > Erebidae > Euclidia > Euclidia mi. The sequence goes on along the minus strand of OX123199.2, from coordinate 26,370,547 downwards.
TGTTATAAACAATATTCAGCCAGCTACCTGCATTTACACTGTTGCCACGAAAAGCCACGACACGCTAAGCGACACGCGATTTCGATGTTTATTTGTGCAGTTTAGTTCTGCACTGAGGTGACAGCGCCGGCGGCAGAATAGAGAGCGGCATAAACATTGAAATCGCTAGTTGCTCAGCGTGTCGCGGCCGTTCGTGGCCAGGCTGTTAGACGACATCCACTCATTTCATAGTTTTACTATATCCTTACTAATACCTATTATAAATGTAAGTGAATTTATTTATTTGTTAAGCTTTCACATTTTGACTACTCAATCGATCATAAAAAGTTCAATGCACGTTGCTGGGAGTAATGGGAGTACAGAAAAAGGTGTAAGGTACTTTTTATCAATCGGCTTTGGCCTATAAATCAAGCTTCAGGTATCATCAGTGATTGCTAGGGTGGCAAACACAAAGGGTATGCTTATTTATTTTAATATACTGCTTTGCATTAAAACGTGGCTTTTTTCTTTCTTTAGTGTACGCGTGCGCCTTCCATAAATGAGACATCTTCTGTTTCTCCGAGAACCCGCACTAAAGCGCCTACGTTAGTTACAATTTCTCCGCCAGTAGGTACAGAATCGATGAAAATCGTGTGCGCTAAACACTTACGTACAATATAAAAACTACAAAAAGAAGTTTTCCACCTTGAGCAGCTTGTCAAAAGACGTTTGTTAAAAATTAATTACCTATTTAAGACAACGTTCTAAACGTCTGATGAAAAAGAACATTGCTATGAATTCACGTATATGTCGGCGATACGCCAGGGTTATCGTGTCCAGTCCAGACTCCATTATAATAAAAAGACTCACGTAATATTACTTGGTTTATTTTCAGACGATTTCTAGCACAGAATTGAATTAAAATGTGACATACATTACACTTAATGTTAACAACTGCCACTTCCTTTTCAACATATAATTGAAATTACTGTACAATTAATTATCAAAAATCAACATTAATATTGTTATGAATATTGCACAACACCATATGATTTATTTTATACGAATAACAAATCTATTGTAATAATCAAACGCTGCTTTACAACATTCGCAACAGATGGCGCTATCAACAGAATGTAAATATAAGCGCAGGTTATTTATTACCGTAAACATAAAAGTATCAGAATAATGTTATTTAATACTAATTGATTTTACTTTGAAAGTTTCTGGAGTTATCTTAATTATTAAGCGATAAATTAAATACGCAATATTTATAAAACAGTGAAGCAGTCAATACTGTGTCTAATATTCTAAAGTAGTGAAGTTCTCAGTTCTGTGTTCACAAATAGTTATTTAAATATCAATCTTAAATATTATTAACATTTTCGTAACAATATAATCATTATATATTAATTTGCGCCCATATATACTTGATAGTTTGCAAAACGAAAATATCGTGAAGAAGGATTTGATAATATTAGATCACGTGAAAAATTACAGTGTTATTAAAAAATACCTTTCACGCGCGGCTGGTGACAAAACACGTGAGATTAGCTTGAAGTTAAAAAAAATGCTGTGACGCTTTTTATTATGTGCTACTGAGTACCCATTTGAAACAAAAAATATAGATTCCGTTTAAAAATGCAAGTAATAATTATATAAATACTATCCATTAACTAGCGTTCTGTAACTCGCCGTGTGGTTGACGGCATAGAATACAAGTGTCACCACCCCCTGTCTACCCGTGGGTGTCGTAAGAGGCGACTAAGGGATAACACGACGCAAATACCATCTTTGCGTATAGACGGAAAACTCGACATCAAACCCTATACGACTGCCTCGTTGGTCTCGCGGCATAAATGTGCGCGTGGGATCGGGAGGTCCCGGGTTCGATTCCTGGGTCGGGCAGTGTTATTGGGTTTTTCTGTCACGAAAATCTCAGTAGCAGCACGGAGTCTGGAAATGTGCCCGGTACGGCAATAGGCTCGCCCCTTATTACGTGGGACTAAAGTATATCTGGCGAAAAGTGGGTGTAGAAATACACCTCTGCCTACCCCTTCGGGGATAAAAGGCGTGACGTTATGTATGTAACTAGCGTTCTGAATGCTGTGGACACAAACTTACGAAATGTATAACATGTACATACTTACTTTTACAAGTCTGTTTGATTTTGAACCTAAATTATTGAAACTTTGATCGATATCGATAGCGGATTTGCTCAATCACTAAAAAATTAAAAAGTTACGAAATTTGTGTTCAAATTGTCTTTAGCCCTAACTGACAAACATAGTGCCATCTTCTTCTGGCAACTCTAATTTGTCATATGAGTGAAGAGTGTAGCTATATTCAATTTGTTCATAAAAATATCGTTCATTCCATGCTTTAGTTATTCTTCCATGGGTAGACTCGATCGAAACCTAAGTCTTAACCATAGATTATACCTACAGATATACTAGTCTCAACTGGTAAGTAGTGTATTTAGCTGCCAACGTGTGACCTTGCGCATTTGTGACGGAGGGACACAGTAGCGGATTTGCAGTCTTGGCCGCTCTAGACCCCAGGCCATGTGCCACCCCTTTCACAACTGTACCCATAGACTACATGATGAATTAACTTATTTGCTAACTAAATTTTATTAACTATAATACTTTTACCTTGTTTGCATTCCACAATGTAATAGATTTTAGTTAGTAATATTTTATTAGTAGTTTGAGGGATATTTGCACATTTTAGGTTTTATTTATTACTAGGTACTTCTGAGGGTCTAGTACGAGTTTTCCAACGACATATCCGTTGTAGAGAATGGACAGCTCAATGTGCTTCACTCCATTTCGACTGCTCGGCAGTACGAGCTCACAAAATGGCACGGCGGGCAGGCCATTTCCGATCATCTGCACACATACGCACATAGGCCACGCCCTCTATTTCTCTCTCTTTTTAACTACTCGGAAAGAAAGAGATGAAGTATATGCATTCATTTTGACATTTTTGACACGACGGAGATGGTAAACCACAATACCAGATTTAAAATACATGAGTGTTGACAACTTTTATATATATTTTTTTGTAATATAATTAGTCATGAATTATTTTGATTATTTATTTAATTGTTTTATTTGCAACGTGAAATTAATCCTGCAATAAAATTAACAAAATCTTCTTATTATTAAATGTAATGTAATTTATATGGAATTTTGTTTTACGACCATACACGACTAACAATTTATCTTATCCGCTTGCCGGCGCATCACCCCAAATGGGTGGAAGACATTTTTGACCGTTGACGGCTCTTCACCCCAAATGGGGTGATAGTGCTGGTCGTCATAATATTGCTTAATTCCTTTATTCCTCTGTGTTTTGAATCGGTTTTCTCTTTTCTATTTAAACTGTCGAGAATATCTGCCTTAAAAAATTGCAACACTGGCCGTCAAAAGCTTGTCTGTGGTTAAGAAATAATTTCTCAAAGTCAGTCTCAGTGAATTCGCGACGTCACACATTTTGCTGTTACAGAAAAAAAAAATTTTTGCTAACGGGTGAGTATTTTTGAGTAAATTACTGATTTTTTGGTTAATTATAATATAGGTAATGTGTGTGCAACGGGGTTTTACCCAGAGGTAAGTATATTTCAATTTCTGTGTGATTTTCGGTGCCGTGTAAGTCGCAACGGACTTTTGTTTTCCTTCAATCAATCCCATGTATTTCTGTATTGAATAGACCTATGCATTAATATTTAACGCATAAGTTCCTCTATGAATGTAGTTTTCAGATAGTAACTATATTTTTAAGTTTCGTTTAACTGTATAGTCGTAATAATTTATTTAATTCTGTTAAAAAATTTTCACCGTCGGCAAAATATTTTGTGCCAGTTTTACGCCTGTAAATAAATATTTTTTTACTATGACGTGTAATTGTATTTTTTTTCGTATGAAGATAGAACCCTACCACCAATAAAAGCCATAAAATATATGGTATCGATTTACTTTTCGAAAAAATAATTTTTAAAGTTCACATAATGTTTATTTTCAACCATAGTCAATGTTTACCATTTATTATAATAAATTAGAGACGAAATATCAACAAAGACTTAACACGACCCGAAAGGGCCATTCATAAGCTCTAACAAAAATATAACTTGAGATTACGCCCGTCGCCAACGAGTAAACAAAAAATGTTTTGTTGAGTGCGGCCATCTGGCGCGTGGCGTTACGTCATCGCGTGAGCCGCCGGGCGTTCGGGAATTCCTATGTTCTAGCGCCGGCAAGCGGTTATGTAACAACACTGTAAAATCAGAAGTCTTAATTAATGTTGCCAAAGGCAATTATTTTTGGGAATTTAACTTTTAATTAGGTACATCTTTATCTTTATTAAATTATTTTATTTATTATTATATATATTATATATATATTTCTTGTGTTCGTGTGTATGTCACTGAACTCCTCCTAAACGACTGGACCGATTATGATGAAATTTTTTGTGTGTGTTCAAGAGGACTTGAGAATGGTTTTGATTCACAATTTAATGCAAATAATGTGTACCACATGGATGGTAGAACCAATATGCTTTGATATATACATGACTATATCTGAAATGATACGTAGAAAATTTTCTTATTAATTTTAATTAGAACTCCAAGTTACTACTTACTCCGCGTCACATATTGTAAAAAACAACGTCTAATTATAAATTATATATTATAAATATAATATTATGAACTAGCTGTCACACGTGGCTCCACCCAAGTGGATGTATGAGACGAATAATTTCACTCGGATATACTGATATAGAACTAGTGGTAAATTTCCTATAACTGTTTCCCATTAGTTCTATTCTTCTCATCAAGTTGTGCTAATAGAACTAGTGGGAAAAAAGTATCACTAGTTCTATCATAGAACTGATCAATAGAACTAGTGGGAATGATCCGACAGCGCAAGGATGACGATGACGACGGGTTTTCAACAGTACCACAGATTATACCTATAATATACAAAGCATTATAACCATTAGCGGTAATACCTAAACGTTTTATTCTCTAATTTATCTCCTTGTTGCACTATATCATCGTACTAGCGATTGTCTTCGCTTGTCTAAAACTACAAAAACGTAAGTAGTAAGTCATTGTCATACGAGAGATAACACTGTTCAGTTTAATGTCCACGTAGCACGTTGGTATAACACTACGACCATTTCAGCCAGGAGTACGGTTAAGCTTTAAAAGACCCACCATACCCCCAGGGGTATTGCCAGGGCTACGGTGAGTCCGCAGCGCACAGTTTTTATATTAACGTACTGTTTGAGGTTTCCATTCACAGATATAGATCTTTCCATTGAATGAAATGAGAAGAATAAAATGTATTTTTTTAATAAATGTTATAAATAAATCACTCATCGATTTTTTATTTCCCTACCTTAAATGAATTAATCAAATTTACTTTGAGGCGAATTGAATTTACTCAAGACAGACAAAGTGATTATGTCGCATCTGAGTCAAATTATTGTTTGTGAAACGGTCAGCATGATGTCACAATGCGCGTCGGTCCAGAGAGTATATGTTTATCTCTATTTCGCGCTTGCGATTAGATGTGCTATCTCACTTACACTTCTTATCTAATTCTTAGTGTGTCGTTTTGACATATTTATATTAGTGTGCGTACGCTTTTCGCGATGCGTGCCACTCGTAAGCTACGTCATGTTGCCTTGTCAGTAACCTGTCTACGGTATTTCATTAGTATATAAACTCAATCGTTCAAACCATAGACATGGTTTGAACGATTGAGTTTAGAATACGAATTACTTTGTACTTTTGCGAAAACGTACATGCGGGGGTGGAGGGGGATTTTGCGGAGCAACGACGTACGTCCGCCCTCAATCACGCCTAGACAGGCACTGATGAACGGCCGGCGAGCGATATAATGCCATCATTTTGACTATTTTTTTTCTTGGAGAAAAATGATAACGAAATTACGAAATCTGTTTTTACCATTTATTTTAAAATAAAGAGCTGTTTTTATTGATAATACTTTCATATAAATTCATTATAGAATCTCTAAGCAGTACACGTTTAAAATTGTGATTTAGTGCCATGTTTGACTTTTTTTTTATCGAGCCAATCATTGCAAATCGTGTTTCTGTCTTTACGATTTACTAGAAGATATATTCAACTTTTATACTTTAATTTTTATTCATTAAAAATATCATAGTTCATGGGACTTTCAGACGTTCAAAAATCTTAAAAAGTACTGCAACCTCGCCTAAATTTATTACACTACTCACAACACGGGCTCACCGAAATTTTTCTATAGTATTTTCGCTGTATGATGATATGCGTGACAGTTCTCATTTTACATGTTACGCATACTACTTTCAACTTATAAAAATGAATTGGCAAAAAAAACTATTATTTAAATAAGTAAATATCTATTAAAATTACAAATTAAATTGATACTAGTATGTCTTTCTCTATTTTTATAATTATTATTAACTGTAAATATATTATTTAAATATAATCCTCAAAATGTCAGATGCATGAAACGGAACCTCTGTCAGTAGAGATTGATTGACACCATTGAATCGACATGAACTCGATGAATAGGAGCGACCATCTTGTGATCGAAAACGTCAGCACGAGTGCATCTGCCTTGTATGCGGTTTACGTTTCTTTCTGTTTGGCGTGTTATTTTTTTATTTTTTTGTTGTGTTATATTTGTTATGTACAATGCCGAAAACAACAAAAAAGATAGTTTTAAACTCTCAAAGCCGTGAGTTAGTGCTTCGTTTGAGGACCTTCTTTGAACGAGAGCGTGCAAACGGGGGCCAAAATGTAACCGCAGAAAATTGTAGGAATGTCGTAGAAAAAACACAATTGACAATATTTACCGACTGGGATACCTAAATATGTCCACCTCGACCGAATTCGAGATCAGCAATTAATTATCTCAGTCGGAGAAGATTCCGATTCAGATATGAGTTTTATTTCGAGTGACAGTGAGGAATAATTAAAAAATAATTTTAAAATGATGTACTGCGTTTTATTTCTGAATGTATTTGCCAAAACACTTTTAATATGAATTTATTTCGAAGATCTAAAATCGGTAACTACGATTCCATGTCCTTTGCCAATTAATTCGATATTTATAAATAATCGCTTCAATTTCCTTAGGTTACATCATTATAATTGTCAGTCATGAACTGTCATGCACATCATCATACAGCGAAAATACTATATTGAGAATAGAATGCTCGTTTGCTTCGAAAATGGACTCGATATGCTTTATTTGACTTGTCAAAAGTGCAACCTAGACTTCCGATTTGCCTATTTTGTTATCGTCGTCCATAGATGTGTGAATAACATGGATTGGACGTACCTACGAAGTTAGCGTGCATACCTACGAAACGTATGCAAATAAAATGGCGTTCATTAGGGTTGGGCGCATATTAGGCAACTCAAAGCATATATCGACAAGTTTTTTTGTTATCGACAAAGTATAGCACCTTTAGGCATCATTCGCACGAGGATTTAAAAAACGATTGCGTTGAACTCTGGCGTAATCACTTTTAAAAGCTTGCGATGAGAGCGTTCATCATACCAGCGCTAAAATCACTGTTGTCTCGGTTCAGTAAGAAGTCGAAATGATTAAAGCTAACGTACTAGCAAATGCCATTTGTGTTTCTAAAAGATGAAAAAGAACACAATTTTTTTTAAGTTTTTGAAGGGTTCTTACTTTTTCTAGTAATAAACCACAGATCTGTGAATAACATGGTTTGGACGTACCTACGAAATTAGCGCGCATACTTACGAAATGATGTGGAAAATAAAATGACTGCCGTTGGATTGGACTCCAGAATATAATCGATATCGACATTGAGCCGGTTAGAGGTAAATAATACATTACTGTAGGTTTAGAAAAAATATGTAAATTGATATTAATTGTAGTAAGTTACTTTAGATCTTTTGCCAAATTAGTTTATTCCATAATGCAAATACGGGCGAACATGGTAAAGCGAAAAACGTCCCTTGTATCATATAACAAAATATTCTCTGGTAGCCAATATCGATACAGTGTCGCTGTGAATGAAAGTACCGGACATGAACCGCATCCAACCGCCTCTCGTGATCTTGACTAGGTCGTCGGTCCACCTTGGGGGGCTCTGCTGCGTCGTCCGGTACGTGGCCGCCATTCCAGAACCTTTCTGCCCCAACGGCCATCGCTTCTTCGAGCTATGTCCCCTGCCCACTGCCACTTCAGCTTGGCTATCCGGATAGCTAATGGCTGGCGCCGACTGACGGCATGGCATGGCAAGGCGCAGAACGGCATGTTTCGTTAGCCCGAAGGACGCTTCGGCACGTCGCTGCATGCCGCGTCATACCGAGGCGTCCATTTGACTGGAATTTAGTATCAATAGCACTTCTTGCTGAAGATGAAGAATGTCAAATACAAACTGATATGTCGAAGAGAAAACAATTCTGGATACATTATTTGTGAGAACAAGATTTACTAACGGTGAATTCAGGAACTTATTTACCTACTGATTACGTCGTGGCACACTGCAAGACGCCATGGCATGCCGCGGCGTCCAAGTATAGCGCCGATGCCGCGACGTGCCGCGACGAGCCCCGACGTCCCGCGGCTGCGGTACGATTGTATCGAAATAAAGTAATATGAATTCTAAATTCATTGAAATAAGAATGAAAATGACTTGATCAGTAATAAAATCCTTTGCCATGCCGCGACGTCAGTGCGCGCCGGCCTTATGTCGGCGATTTCTGATTTGCACCATACATACCGTAATGAAACACACAGCTACACTGAAATATCATAAGGGGGTAAGAAAAATCATAATTGATTAATACATGTTATTTATTTGTTTTTTATCTGTATAATATATAAAATCCTTGCATTACTGATTGCCTGACAGATAAGCTACAGCCAAAATTATAAGGTGCAGGAAGCTGAAATTTGGCATGTATGTTCTTTGGGGATCGCAGGAGTGCAATGGAAGGACTACTAAGGACTTTCTAGACATTCCCACGGGATCGGACAGAAACAGTCGAAAAAATGTGCAGGTGTAGCAGCGGGCGTCCTCTTGTTTGTAAATAAAATTATTTTCTTCAACGTTTCATTGCTAGGAATTCTCGCATACAGTTGCTGTTCATGTTATCTGTTGGCAAAAAACATAATATAATTATTTTAACTGCTTATTTTCCTCAACATAGAGCAGGATGCAGCGGTTTTGGGTTTTATGTAATCAGGGCTAAGTAAAGTAAGTTTGTCAAATATCGCTTTTCCTTTACTAGGTACAGACAAAATTGGTACAATGTTTCATTTATTTCCATTTTCAGACACGAGATATTTGTAACAATGTTATCGTTTGTGGAAGTATCTATACATTATGGATATATCGATAACCCATATCGACATTAGCAGTAACATCACTACTAACCTCTAATACGTAAATATGGAAAATTCCAAACTACGAAAATAACAACATTTAGGCCATTACGAAGCTAAAACCTGTTAAATTAACTATAAAAAGAACCTCTTGTAACAATATTTTGTACAAATACTAATTCTATTCAACAATATAAATCATGACTTGTTACTTACTTGTGAAGAGTACATTTGTGTTGATTATAGCTTTATCTTGCACTGCACAGTTCAAATCAACACTTAGGCATGATTTTACGATCTCTAGGAAAGCCTGAAGCACTGATTCATCTGGTTTTTAGACATATTTATACACAAAATCAAAACTATTATGTTCGATATGTTGAGATATGTACAGCACTAGCTGCGTGTCTCCACACTAGTAATGTTGACTGGTAACTATGGTTACATTTTCTTCTTATGTAGATTGTGTCGTGGTAATATTTTATGAATATATTTAATATGATTTGTGATAAATAACAGAGTTTGCTTATTCTTCCACCTAAAACTTAAACATGGTAGCAGATCGCGTGCAGTAAGTAAACAAAAATATATTGGGTTGCGATCCACGAAAAATAATATCGGCGAAAATTATAAGAAAGAAAGATGACAGCTGCAGGGTCTCTTCTGCCGATTTTGACTGAAAATTCAAATTTCAGTCATTGGAAATTTAGACTAAAATTACTGCTGGAAGAAAAGCAATTAAGCAATGTATTATTAAAACAGATACCAACGGAAAAATATGCTCTAGTATCATTTTTGAAAGATGACTCACGAGCAAAATCAATTTTGGTACAATGTCTGAGCGACAAATATATTGACATTGTAAAGAATGCAAATACAACCAAAGAAATGTTAACGTCATTAGAAGCCATATTTGAACGAAAAACAGTCTGTAACAAATTTTATTTAAAACGGAAGCTTATAACAATGCGCTATGACAATGAAAGTAACTTACAGCAATATTTCCTAAAATTTGAAGGAATTCTTAGCAAATTAGCGGCTATCAACGTTAACGTCGATGCAGAAGACCAAATTTGCTTCTCTTCCAAAAATATACGATCAAGTAATTACATCAATAGAGACTATGGCATCCGAGAAACAACTGAACCTAGAATTTGTTAAAGCAAGACTACTTGATATGGAGACAAAGTTAAAAATGGACGGAAATAGTGAAAGTTATGAGAATAATGCTTTCCTCACGTGTCACTCCTGTGGGAAACGTGGACACAAGTCGTTTGAATGCAGAGGATCAGGACGAGGACAAGGGCCGAGTAGAGGACGGTCATTGACACGAGGACGGAGCTATCCAAGGGCGCGTGGACGCTCATTTAGAGGATTTTCAAGTGCACGACATGCAAAGTATCAACATGCTTCAGCAGCAGACACAGAAGACGAAGAAATAGGTTTCGTTGCTAGCGATATTATTGCTAATGTGAGTGAGTGTGGTAGCATAGAACTAATTGTAGACTCGGGATGTACGGATCATTTAATAAATGAAAAATATGAAAATTATATGACGAATATTACGTACTTAGATAAACATGTAAAAATATTCGTAGCTAACGGCCAATGTATTACAACTAATAAAAGAGGTAAACTTAAAATAAAATATCAAAATAATAAGATAAATATTGATGCTCTAATTGTGAAAGATGTTTCATACAATTTACTATCAGTGAAAAAGATTGTCGAGGCAGGTTTTAATGTAAACTTTAATAAAAACAACGTTAAAATATTGAATTATAAGACATTTTTATGCGGCAACGTGCAAGGAAAGTTGTATAAGTTACAAGCCGAATTATGTAAGTACGAAATCTGTAATGTTAGTGATGCAGCAGATCTATGGCACAAAGGTTTGGGTCATTTGAATAGAAAAAGTCTTAATATATTAAACTTACCTGTATCTGAGAGAATTTGCAGTCCCTGTATGGAAGGTAAAGCCACCCGAAGCCCATTCACACCTGTCCCAAAGCCTAAAACGAGAATGATAGCCGTAATGCTTCACACAGACATAGCTGGACCGATCAGACAACAAGGACCTAATGGTGAGAAATATTTTATGACGATTATTGACGATTTTTCTCATTTTTGCGTAGTGTATCCCCTGAAGAGCAAATCTGAAGCAACAGAACGACTGATGAACTATGTATTAAGAATTGAAAACGAAACTTGGAATAAAGTAAAAAGAATTCGATGCGATAATGGTGGAGAGTACACTGGTAATAGTTTGAAATTTTTTTGCAGAAATAAAGGGATTAGTTTAGAATATACCTTACCCTACACGCCACAACATAATGGCATATCAGAACGGATGAACCGCACATTATGTGACAAAACGAGGACTCTATTGGCGGAAACTAATTTGCCAAAACATTTATGGTGCGAAGCGATACAATGTGCAGTTTACCAATTGAACAGATCGCCATCATGGGCCATATGTTTCAAGACACCAAGCGAAATATTTTTTGGTAAAAACGACCTATCGAGATTGAGAGTTTTTGGTTCCAAAGCTTGGGCAACTATAGTACCCAAACCGGACAAGTTAGCCAAGAGAGCAAAAGAAACAAGAATGGTAGGTTATGGAACCGTTGGTTACAGATTATGGGATCCAGAAGAAGATAAGATAGTTCTATCCAGGGGCCGTATTACAAACTTTTATAAAACTTGACAAGTTCCAGGCAGTTCAATTACCTGCCTGGTTTTGATTCGTATTACGATGTGTAAAAAGGTGACCGTCTTCAAGCCGGCAAGTTTAACGCTGATTGGTTTGTCACTTGAGAGTTAGTCGTCCAAAAACATGACTAACTCGTTTATCGGTAAGTATCGGTTTTAATTGTAATGTTTTAACCTGAGAAAATAAAGTCAAACTATTATTAAATGGACAATAATGTAATTACTTTAGCTGTACGTTATTATATCATGAATTTTAGATCATATTCAGATTTATTTGTCAGCACATAGAAATGAGTTCCATAGGTACTATTTCAGAACGTCACTTAAATTTTCTGACGCGGGCAATTTGAAGTTTGCAGCGAAGTAAACCAGAGTAAACAAACTTGTAGAGATCTTATTCATAATTTTAATGTATACTCATTAATTATAGCGTACGTATTTTTACGCTTTTCAATGGATTACTAACTTAAGTATACTATATGTATATTACATTATTGCGATAGCTTAGTAGACGATAATATTCTAAGACGACGTAGCGTAACTTTGTCACAACTAGAAGCAATGTGAGAGTTTCTGGAAAGCCATAGGGAATTAGCCACGCCACGGGCTATAATAAGTCAGCGCAAGCACGTGAGCACTCTAAGCGTCTTTGGATATCTATAGCCGAAGCGCTCTGAAGGAGAAGGCGCAATAAAAGATTGGAAAGGAGGGTCTAACGTAAGTACTTTTTTGTTACATATTAGATTATATAAATACCATATATAAACATTGGTATTATCTAAGTTTATGAGTTGAAGAGGACAGTTGTTCACTAATATTAAATTTTTGTTTTCAGTAACCACATAGCTCAGCCTCAAGCTCATCAAATATTTATTACTCCACCATTGCCTTCACTCACACCACCCTTACCAGTGCTAACACCAACATTACCTCCAGCATCACCAACCATTATAGGTACCACCAATACCTACCATCCTCATCACCACAGATGCCAGTAGTTATAGAAAATATTGCCTCAAACCAAAATGTTATGCCACAAGAGAACAACAGAAATAGGCGCCCTATTGTACGAAGGCGAACGTTCCCGTGACGTCATGACACCAGAGGTAGCTCGGCGTACCCTCGTGGATATCAATAAGGAGCGGCAGGAAATAGAAAGGGCAGCAAATGTTGGTTGTCCTTAATAATATAGCAGAGAACATTAGTAGGTTAGTATATGAGATTGTTGATAATGTAAGTAAAAGAATATTTACCTTTACTTATTTATTTAAGTACATTAATCTTTCACTATAATAACTGGTTAGTACCCAATGCAATAGTGGGGTATTGTTTCTATAATTTTACACAAAATCACATGAAAAAGGAGTAAAACAATAAAATCCTTAATGTCAATAAAAATATATAGTACAAAAAAACCTTATTCATATTTATTAGTAAGAATATACATACATTACAATATGCAAAGTCATAAAACAAATGATAAATGTAGAGAGCTTTAATTGATTTAATTAATTAAACAAGAATACTATATATGCTATATATTTAATTTGCTGGATTGCGGGATTCCCACAGGCGACGCAAGAGGGCCCCTCTGACAGCTAGCCCATCATTTAGGTCCCTTTGTCCTGCACTGCCATGGTAATTTGGCTGCATGTTCGCTTCTTGAGCAGATTCTTCCTCAGTAAGTGCTGGTGGTGCTTCCATATTTGATTTTACACACATATTATGTAACACCACACATGCATTTATTATTGAAGCTGCTACTTGTGGTGTGTAAGGTAACACACAATGCACCAATAAACACCTAAAGCGAGCTTTCAGCAGTCCAATGGTCCGCTCAATGACATTCCGGGTTCTCACATGCATCTCAGTATATTAAGCTTCTGGAGTACCCGGAGTTGTGTTGGTGATTGGTGTCATCATAAGTTTCCTTAAAGGATATCCAGAATCACCTGTAAATTATAAGAATATTTTATTTCATCAGTTTGTAAATTTAATTAACCATACTTATGACTATATATAATAAGGATGTGTTAAGAAAGATTATTATAAGTTTAAACATCAATTTATAATATTTACTTTATTTATATTATGGTTAAACTAAAAAGTAAGATAAACCTTATTATAATAAATGTAGAATCAATTTTCCTTCCCATTACAGCAGATATAGAAAGAAATACGTACCAAGTAACCATATAGACTCAGTTTCACAAATTTGCTCTAAATGTTGCTTGAGCGGATGGTTCGACCAAATAAATGAATCATGGGTACTGCCTCCATAACCAGCATCAACACTTATTATTTCCCTGTCTGCATTACTAATCTAAAAACATATATTTTTGTTTCAGATTATTGTCACAGTCAATACTTAGGTACCTACTAAGTTTTGAAGATTAGTTTATATTTTGTTAAGTTTAATTGTGTAGTTTTAAGACAAGTTTATATTTTTGTTAATAAAACAATTAATACTCACAAGTTGTACATTTATTGAATGGTAATGCTTCCTACAAAAGTATCTTTCTTCATGTTCAGTTGGTCTTATTGCTACATGTGTGCAGTCTATTCATCCCAGCGTGCCTGGCATACCAAATTTACTGAAAAAGCTAAAAATTTAATTGGCATTTATTAAACTAAGATATGCAGTAAGATACCTACCTACTAATGTTAGTTTTTAAATAGATTTTAATATAATACTTAATTCAACTTTTATACCTCATAACATTTGCTATGCGCTCTTGAGGTGTTAGAGGGAATTTTATGTACTTTGACTGTATTTCAGGCAGATTCAATACTTAATTGGGTTATTTGTTTACTGTTGAAACAGTAGGTTGGGATATAGAATGTGATGAAATATCCCCAGTTGCCCTCTGGTATGAGCCTGTAGCATAAAATGATTATGCTACCAACACCTCAAATAGAAACATCTTAAATTAAAACACTGCTTAAGTATCAGTATTGTCCTAATGAGTTACCAAATAGCGACAGTTGCGCGTTGTTATGATTTTAAGATAGATTTCTACTAGGCATGAGACCGATATATCAAAACGAAACTGAAATCCGATTGCAGTCAGAAATCGTATCGTATCGATATTCCAATATGAGAAAACCGATTTTAGAAAACGCAAAACAATACCACGATAACGCAAACAATCTAATACGAACCAAACAAAAACGGTGCAAACGAAAACGGTGCAAGCGCAACCAAACTAAAACTACAAAGTAAATCTAAAGCTTAAGTTTTCGATAGTTTTCATATTCATTCGTTCTCTTTCACTCTACCCAACGACTACTTAGTTAGAATGAGAGAGAGCGAATTTCATATCCTTTTCTTTCTTACTTAGTGATCCGTTTAAAGAGCAAAAGAGATGAAGCGAATCGATCATTGCCTAGCAAGCCAGTCGTAATCGTGCGTTATGGATTTTGGCGGTTTTATGAATTGCAGATTGAATAGAAAAAATAAAACTAAACATCGAGGCGATAAGATCTAATTCAGATTGCAACTATTTAATGTTTGTTTTGAAAATTGCAAATGGTTTTAATAGTTATTAGGGATTTATGTTTGGAGAGTTTTGACTTGATCGATGTTTATTTGTTCACTTGACCTAGGTGACACGTGCAGTTCGGTGCGCTCGTAATAATAATTAGTACCTATAGGTATTTATGGTTTTCGTGAAAGTTATAATATTAGGATTTAAAAAGTTTTATTGTTACGTTGTTAGGATTGTAATGTGTAAATAAATAGAAACAATTCGTGTTGTGTAATTTTAGTGTGTTTGGCGACTGAGTTTTTTAACAATTAGTTTTAGGTAGTTAGCAGGTTAGGATTGTAAAGTGTAATTAAATAGAAAAAAATCGTACCTATTGTGTAATTTTAGATTGTTTGGCGACTAAGTTTTTTAACAATTAGTTTTAGGTAGTAGTAGTTTGGGATTGTAAAGTGTAAATAAATTGAAACAATTCGTGTTGTGTAATTTTAGTTTGTTTGGTGACTGAGTTTTTTAAAACTTAATTTTAGGTAGTTAGTAGGTTTTCTTTTTCAATATGTCACGCAAAATAAGCGAAATTTGGACGCATGACATGACAATACAATAAGAATTCGATTGTTTGCGTTTGTCTACGCAACTAGTAACTACGCTCGTCGCTCCGACATCCGCTACAGAAATCGATTTTTAAAATCGGTTTTTGAAATCGATTTCAGTATCTGAAATCGAATTTGTATCGGTTTGCGGAAAAATCCGAAAACGCCCATGCCTAATTTCTACTAACCTTTGTTTCTACAGACAAGTCCGTAGTTTTTGTTGGTTTAGACAGATGAGGCCTTAATTCTTCATATTTCTTACTAATGCCTTAGTAAGGCGATATCTTGCAATGAATTCTTGTTCGGACATATTATTATTAAAAGGATCGCTCTCGTCACGAACTCGTCTTTGCTTGTTTTCATTTTCAGCATTTTGCTGAGCAGCGTCAGCTTCTAAAAACTCAAATAACACTAACTCGTCGTCACACATATTGAATATTATCTAAAAATGTTCTTAAATTCACAAATAGAGATGATAAATATAATAGCAATTCAAAAAAAGTTACTCCGGCACACCGTAAACTGAATGGTTTGTATTGTTTACAAAATGGCGTCCCAAACATGAAACGAAATGTCATATGAAAGCTCGTAATACGGAATTTGCCAGCCAATATACGGTCAGATGTCACGTGACCACTGACTGGCTGGCGTTAGTATGTTCGTAATACGAAATCGCAAGGCAGCTCTCTTTACGGCGTAAATTGGCTGGAATTAAGAGATTGTAATACGGCCCCAGGGATGTAAGATTTGATGAAAGCGACATTAAGTTCAAAAATAACGAAGAAGTGAAACAAGTAAGGTATATTCAAGATAAAGAAGAAGAAATCAATACAGAAAAGGAAGATATTGTAGAAAAGGAAGATGAATTTAAAGATGCAGAAATGAATAACGTTCAAACTGAAGAAGAAAGAACCAGACCCAAAAGAACGTTAAAATCTCCTGCTTATCTTAAAGATTACGAGACGAATGTAGAAAACATAAATGAAACTAACATTGTTATATGTCTCAGTGCAAATGCACCAGAAACTTTCGAAGAAGCTATAAGAGAGCCAGAATGGAAAACCGCAATTAATAAAGAATTAGATGCACTCCAAAGATTAGAAACATGGGAAGAACAAGAAATAACCGATGGAAGAAAGCTCATAGATACAAAATGGATATTTAAGCAAAAAGAAGATGGAACAAAAAAGGCAAGACTGGTAGCTAGAGGCTTCCAACAAAAGAAAGAAGATATTTTCGACAGCATTTACGCACCCGTTGCTAGACATTCTACTATAAGAATGATCTTATCAAAAGCTGTACAAGATGATTTAAAGATTATTCAACTTGACATTCCAACTGCATTCCTGAATGGAAAATTGAAGTCTGATGTATATATCAAAATACCCCAAGGATTACAAATAAAAAATAATAAAACAGCATTAAAACTAAAGAGAGCATTGTATGGGTTGGTTGAATCACCAAAGTGTTGGAATGAAACACTTGACGAATTCGCGAAAGCTAACGGATTCCAAAGATCAGAATATGATTACTGTTTGTATTACAAAGAAGACTGCTGGATGCTGATTTATGTGGACGATATCCTGATAATTGGAAACGGGGAAGATACTATTAAAGCACTTAAGGAGGAGTTTAACGCAAAATATATGGGCGAAATGAAGAACTTTCTCGGAATGGAAGTTAAAAGAAATAAAGATACTTTAGAACTGAAACAAACAAAAATGATTGAAAAGATATTAACTAAATTCAAAATGGATGAATGTAACGGAATTAAAACTCCCATGGAAAGAAATTACAATATAGAAATAAAGGATAATACAGAAGTTTTAGATGTACCGTATCGAGAACTATTAGGAAGTCTAATTTATCTAACCGTAACAACAAGACCGGATTTAACATTTGCAGTATCATATCTGAGCAGATTTTTAGATAAACCGAATGAAGAATTATGGAAAGCTGGAAAAAGAGTATTACGTTATTTGAAAGAAACAAAGGAAATGGGATTATTATTTAAAAAGACAAATGACAAAAATTTATACGGATTTTCGGATGCCGATTGGGCTGGAGATAGAAGCGACAGAAAAAGTGTTAGCGGTGGTATTATCCTACAAGGGCAAAACCCCATTGCTTGGTTTTCAAAAAAGCTACAATGTGTAGCTTTATCGTCTGCCGAAAGCGAGTACGTAGCTGCCGCATCATTAGCACAGGAAATAGTTAATTTAAAAGGCATATGTAGACACTTAGGTTGTGATGTGAATGCCGTGTTACTTGTTGACAACAAAAGTGCGATATCAATGGCCAAAAATTACGAGAATTCTAAGCGTACAAAACACATTGATATACGGGTTCATTACATAAAAGACTTGGTTGTCAATAAGGTGATCAGTATTGAACATATTTGCACCAATGAAAATTTAGCTGATGTTATGACTAAAAGTTTGCAAAGACAAGTTTTATAAATGCATTGATAAGTTCTTATGCTAATTCTCAGTTGGTTAGTTTACTGTTGGTTTATTTAAGTTAGATATATAGTTGTGTATTAAATAATAATTGTAAACCAAGTTATCATTTACGAGGAGTGTTGAGATATGTACAGCACTAGCTGCGTGTCTCCACACTAGTAATGTTGACTGGTAACTATGGTTACATTTTCTTCTTATGTAGATTGTGTCGTGGTAATATTTTATGAATATATTTAATATGATTTGTGATAAATAACAGAGTTTGCTTATTCTTCCACCTAAAACCTCAACACGATACACAACGATTTGACAGCAGATGTACCAAAAACACTTGAAGAACAATATGGTGACACTGGCACGATTGACATTTCTGATAAAAAATCACTATGATCAGTGTATTCAGTAACCTATGGCTATCTCTTTTTTCTAACAGAGATATCGCTAAGTAAAAACGAGACAACACTATGTTTGGTGGCTTTATGTCGATTTCATATATATTTTTATAATGTAAAGTATCCATATGTACTATTTGTCCACTCCTTATTATATTCTTTTCTCAAAGTCGTCGTCCATGATCGTCGTCGACTCGTCGATCAAAATGACAATTATACTCGCGATTAGAGATGTGTAACTCCTGAGTGAGTGATACAAAAGATACATATCATTTGAAATGAATCACTCTATCTTTATATCACTCTCAGTTCAAATATATCTTTAACTCATTACGTACATGGTTCATTTTAGATCTACTGAATTAGGATATACGTAAAGTGAAACAGAGTATGGCTGATTCCTATGAATCAGAGCGGGAGAGAATAATCGTTGCACTAAGTAGGCACAGAGCAGAGTATCGCCCGGTGACTTATGCATGTGTGTGTAAGCGAAGATTTGGCCGAGTAAAAGTAATCTTTATGTTCAAGATATAAAATGCAGTTTAGCATGTACTTATAATGCAAATCTATGATTACTTTATAATTATGTATAGACGCATCTAGGCACTTTTTGAGTTTCAGTAAAATATTATTGTTTATTTTTACTGTAACAAACTTTTAGTGTGCGAATGACACGCTTGAGCGACGGCCGTTCGCATTTTTTTTTTTGCTATAGATTTACAGAATACGTATTCTATATCAATTAAAATTTCGCACATGCTTTTTTAAGCGGGTAGCCTTAAATACCGCAATTATTCATAAACGTCTTATTTTGAATTCAAATACTTCACTACTACATACACTGAAAGATTAAGATTGATTTAACTCACTATATCAATGATATATAACATGATTGATGAAACATTGATCTAATGATTTAAATGCTCAACCATTCCATCACAAGTGATATAAAGATATAAAAGAGTGATACATATCTTTTGATTCAAAAGATATGTATCTCTCTTTTCTTTCAACTGATATAGTTTGCGCATCTCTACTCGCGATTTGAAAGTCGCTCCATCGGGTGACGTTCTTGCTACTCACTCCTAGGGGCGCTTTTAGAAAATGTATGGAAAATTGTTCCCGTCCGCTAGGCTATCGTCCATCGTGACGATCGAGTGCAACTCGTACTAGACCCTCTGAGCCATTACAATAAGTTTTCAAGCAAAATAACATAAGATAATGATTTTCCTTAATTTATTACACTACTCACAACACGGGCTCACCGAAATTTTTCTAGTGAGAATAGAATGCTCGTTTGCTTCGAAAATGGACTCGATATGCTTTATTTGACTTGTCAAAAGTGCAACCTAGACTGCCGAGCCGATTTGCCTATTTTGTTATCGTCGTCCATCATCGTCGTCGACTCGTCGTTCAAAATGACACTTATACTCGCGATTTGAAAGTCGCTCCATCGGGTGACGTTCTTGCTACTCACTACTAGGGGCGCTTTTAGAAAATGTATGGAAAATTGTTCCCGTCCGCTAGGCTATCGTCCATCGTGACGATCGAGTGCAACTGGTACTAGACCCTCTGAATATACACTATTAACACAGTAATAGATTCGCAATTAGCCTATTAACAATTTCACATGAGGCTACGAATACGTTGGTTCTACTATTTCACTAATTCTGTTCTTATATTATGAACACGACTTCATGGCCATTGCATCAGTATATCCGAGTGAAATTATTCGTCTCATACATCCACTCGGGCGGAGCCACGTGTGACAGCTAGTTCATAATATTATATTTATAATATATAATAAGACGTTGTTTTTTACAATATGTGACTGGGGAGTTCTAATTAAAATTAATAAGAAAATTTTCGACGTATCATTTCAGATATAGTCATGTATATCTCAAAGCATATTGGTTCTACCATTGTAGCGGCGCCGTTGTGCTGGTTCCCGAAGAAAGAGTGTAGTGTGGAATAAAACTGCAGTGGACTGTAATACTTTGCGTTATATTCGGTGAAGTACTGAATCACTGAGGTTTACATGTACAATATGGTCGCGTCTACGGAACAAACAAGAAAAGTATTTAGGTTGCACGAGAGCGGTTGATCGTAATGACTTGTGACAGCTGATTGTCGATGACAGCGGCGCACGCCGGCAAGCCGTCCACTCGCCCCGCACCGCAGACCCCGCGGCGACGTTTCGTTATAGCTGTTGAGTGCATGTCTCAACATACTCCCCCGGTTGAAGAGTCTTCAACAGCAGTGACTGGAAGAGGGCAGATTGTGTTAAAAGCGCGCCGAATGACACCCTTGCGTGTCCGGATGTCGGCGACCCTATTGATGCCATCTCTGCCAGGTAGGACATGGATGATTCGTCCTAGAAGCCACATTAGAGGAGGTGAACCTTTGTCCTTAATGACGACGAGTGTCCCTTCTTTAAGTTCACTAGACGACCGGCGCCACTTGGTTTTCTGTTGAAGCCAGAGAATGTACTCATGGGAAAACCGATGCCAAAAGTGTTGTTTTAAGTATTCTATGCGACGAAACCGTTATAAGCTGGTGATGTTGACGTTTTCAATCTGTGGATGTGGCAACATGATTAGTGAGCGTCCAATGAGGAAGTGGGCCGGAGTCAAAGGGACCAGGTCTGAAGGATCATTGGACAAGGGAGTTAAGGGTCTCGAATTTAGTATGGCTTCAACTTGTATCAAGCATGTGACCATCTCTTCAAAAGTTAAATTTGTTAAACCCAAGACACGCCTGAGGTGGTACTTGGTAGATTTGACTGCCGATTCCCACAATCCCCCCATGTGGGGTGTGTAGGCAGGTATAAATGAAAAGTTGATACCGGAGTCAATATCATTAAAGTCTAGGTTTTGTGAAAGCAGACTAGCTAGCTCATTGAAAGCGCCAACAAAAGTAGTACCATTATCAGAGTAAATATTACAAGGCTTCCCCCTGCGAGCAATAAAGCGATTCATGGCAGCCAAGAAGGCGTCTTTCGTGGGATCTGACACGAGTTCGAGGTGGAGCGCTCTTGTTGCTAAGCACACAAACACACAAATAAAGCACTTGATGAGTCTGCATCCTCTACCCTTGCGGTCAGCTATCATGATGGGACCAGCATAATCCACCCCTGTATCTAAGAAAGGGAACTCTAAATGTAAGCGTTGCGGTGGAAGACAACCCATGACAGGTTGGACCGTCGTAGCTTTAATCCTACAGCATTTTACGCATTGCTGGGAAACCTTTTTAGCCAAGTTTCTACCACCACAGGGTAGTAATGGTGGCGTATCGTAGCAAGTAAGAGTTGCGGTCCAGCATGCAAAAGGCGCAGGTGATACATGTTAAATATTAGGACACAAATAATATGAGTACTAGATAAGAGTATTGGATGTTTTACATTAAAATCATAAAATGAATTGTTTAATCGACCACCGACCCGAATCAAATTACAAGATTTATCTATGAATGGCGACAATGAAAGTAATTAATTTTTGACAGGCAGTGATTTATCTGAGGTTAATAGTTTATATTCCTCAGAAAAGGACTCCTGTTGACTATGTCTGAGTAAGAAATGTAATGACGTAGTCAACTCAGTGTTTGTGAGAGGACCACACTCTATAGAGTTCTTTCTACATTTATTTATAAAGCGCATGATATGTGCGACCACACGCTGTAATTTACTGAAACTAGAATACCTCTTACATAGTAATGTAATCCAATTGTCGACAGCATCCGTAGTATCAACATGATGAGATGTAACTATTTCTGGTAAATATGACTTGTCTCCTAAATTCGACTCAGGAAACAGAGGTCATGAAGAAGGTTCTTTGTGTAAAAACTGAGGACCTGACCACCACAAAGAATAAGACAGCAGTTTGTCAGCTCTAAGTCCACGCGAAGCAAGGTCTGCGGGGTTTTCAAGTGAAGGAACGTAACGCCAAGTATTACCACCAACAGAATCTTGAATCTCAGAAACGCGATGACGGACAAAGGCTTTAAGCTGTATGGGTGATGCAGATAGCCAGCCCAACACAATGGTTGAATCACACCAAAATACTGCTTCATCAATATGCAATGTGAGTGACTGACGAACTTTAAGATAAAGCCTTGTACCCAGTAATGCAGCACATAGTTCGAGCCTAGGTATAGTGGTCGGCTTAATAGGAGCAACTCTACTCTTTGCAGTAAGAAGATGCACGCTGACGTCTCCATTCCTCGATGTACTGCGGACATAGACACAAGCACCGTAAGCCTTTTCGGATGCGTCACTGAAAATATGAAGCTGAACTGAAGATGGCGACTCACATGAAATCCATCGGGGTATTTCAAAATTGTTGAGAAGAGGTAGAGTGGTTTGAAATACACTCCAAGTATTATTAATCTCTACAGGAATAGGTTCATCCCAAGAGCATTTAGAAAGCCAAAGCTGTTGCATTATTATTTTTGCTTCCACAATGCAAGGAACCACTAAGCCAATTGGATCAAAAATTTGAGCAATGACTGACAAGATTTGACGCTTTGTAGCTCTATCAGTGGGAGACAAATTTATAGAAAAGGTTAGTGTATCCGTCGAACACCTCCAATGCAGTCCTAATGTTTTCGACATATTTTGACTATCGTCACTAAGATTAACAAGGTCTGAGGCGTTGTGGTCATTGCAAAGAGCCTGCAAAACTTCACTCGAGTTGGACTTCCACTTGCGAAGTTTGTATTTTGCAGACTGCAAAGTATCCACGACTTGACGACACTTGTTAATTGCTTCTGGAACAAACGAGTAACTCGGCAGATAATCATCCATATAAAAATCATGTGCTATGGTAAAGGCTATCGCTGGGTCGGAACTCATCCGAGACAATTCAATTAAGCATCTAGTCGCCAAGAAAGGGGATGAGTATAGTATTCAAAGTGTACGCCTTCAATATATGATTTGGGTCTTCCCGCCACAAAATTTGTTGCAATGGTCGATGTACATCACTAAGCCACGTCTGTCTGTACATCTTCTCGATGTCTGCACTAACGGCTATCCTATGTTGACGAAACCGCAGCAAAATTGACAGCAAATCATCTTGCAAAGTTGGACCGACCATTTGAATAGCGTTGAGTGACTTGCCTGAAGTGTTTACAGCCGAAGCATCAAACACTACCCGCAACTTCGTAGTAGAGCTTGACTCTTTCAAAACGCCATGATGAGGCAGAAAATGAGAAGGTGTAGAGTTAGGTGTATGACTATTGCTTAGAGTCATATGACCTAATTGTATGTATTCGTTCATAAAATCGACATACAGCCTTTTAAAATGAGAATCCCTAGCTAAACACCGTTCCAGTGAAAGAAATCTACGTTTAGCCATTGCATAGGAGTCGCCTAGAACATGAGGTGACTCTTTTAGAGGAATGTTTACCACAAATAGACCATCAGGGTTGCGAGTCGTGGTGTCTGCGAAAAGTTGTTCACAAGCCCGCTCTTCAGCAGTATATTTATGTTTGGAATCTACCGAAGCTAATTCCCAAAATCATAAACTATCAGTATGCAGACACACATGAGGAGATGAATTCGATTGAATTAAAGCACCAGAAATTAGCCAGCCTAACTTTGACTCGAACAAAGAAGGCTTGTTTTTACCTAAAGTGACCCGATTCGCGCCTATGATACGCCAAAATACCTCCGCGCCGACTAGGATGTCGATCGAAGACGGAATGTAGTATTTAGGGTCGGCTAGACGAATGGTCGAAGGTATATGTATGTTGCTCGTATCAACAAATGACTTTGGTATGTATGACGAAACCTTCGGTAGGACAAAACACTCAATGTTGATTTCATAATCACTATTGAGTGATTTTAAGGAGATCGAACAACCTTGCGAACAACTAGAAGATTGATAATTAATACCTATTACCTTCGACTCGGCATGGTAGGTAGCAAGATGAAGCTTACGGACAAAGTCACTGGACACGAAGTTAGCCGTGCTCCCGTTGTCCAGCAAGACTCGAGCAGTGTGATAGCTCCCCTTTGAGTCCATCACCCGCACGAGCGCTGTGGAAAGCAAAATTATGCGAGATGAAGCAGAGTGATTAGCTGACAAGGCAATGTTTTGAGTGTTACAGTTAAGACATACCTTAAAACCATGAGCCTTTTTTATTCGAACCTGTACTGGAAGTGATTTGAATGTCTCACATGTAAATACATAATGATCCTGTTTACACATTGGACACAATAAAGATTTATGTTTAGGTTTTTCTGTACAAGCATTAAAACTTTTATTTAATTTATTATTAACATTGTAACCCTCGCCCTTTGTTTTGATAAACTTAGACTCCTCAAGTGTTTCTAATAAATCAGATCGGTTACTGAGAAAATTAATAAAAACATTTAATGTTGGAGATTCAGTTAGAGAGTTTCTATGCTCCTCCCACTCACGGTTTGTCACCTGATCCAATTTATTTGCCATAATATAAGAACAGTGTTGAACTGGTTGCCCAAGTATAGATAAAGCTCTAAGATTTTTATTTGTTGTATCAATTATGTGACTTACTTGACTCTTTAGTGATAGGGTTCACATTAAAGAGAGCTTGTACATGATTGTTGACAAGCAGTCTCTTGTTGTCATATCTCTCACAAAGTAACTTCCAGGCAGCGTCGTAGTTCTCCGAACTGAAATCTAAATTATCTACGACAAGAGAAGCACTTCCCTTTAAGGAAGCATGGAGATAATGTAATTTATTGATTTTGTTTATGCTGTCATTACTGTGTATTATAGATGTAAATGTATCCCTAAACTCTGACCAATCATGATAGCTGCCTGAAAACTTTGGCAAATCAATCTTAGGTAGGCGTATAGAGTTATGTTTGTGTGTGTGATTAGAACAAGAATCCACCTCGGACGTTGAGTCTCCCGTTTGAATACTGCGAGCGCTGGTGATCAGCTGGCGCGCAGTAGCCACCAAGTTGTAGAACTGCTTCTCAAACTCCTCACGCTCCGCATATTGCTCGCTGGGATCGTCCACCAGTGCCTCCAGGTCACACTGTAATGCATCATATTTTTCATATAAGTTCTCAAATATGTTGAGACGGTATTCAACCTCAACTATTTGAGTATCACTAGTTTTTCACAAGACTGTGATATATTCAAATAAGATGTAAATTGAGTAAGCTTAGCCTTAATTGAAGCACGTTTCTTAATTAAGCCTTTAGCGTCTGACATGTTGCAAAGATAGTAAGAACTAGCAAGCAAGAAAAAATATTTTTACAAGAAAAGAAAAGTATGAGAAAAGTGCACAAATAAACCAAACCCATCAATGTACAACACTCCTTGCCATTGAAATAATAAGCAATATTCTGCAAAAGATTTGCTGTATAAAAATATCTTGTGAAAATATAAAGTTATTGTTAAATTATTAAAAGTAAATGAAATATTTTAATGATAATGTATGCTATAACTACAGGGTCTAGTACGAGTTTTCCAACGACTTATCCGTTGTAGAGAATGGACAGCTCGATGTGCTTCACTCCATTTCGACTGATCCGCAGTACGAGCTCTCGAAATGGCACGGCGGGCAGGCCATTTCCGATCATCTGCACACATACGCACATAGGCCACGCCCTCTATTTCTCTCTCTTTTTAACTACTCGGAAAGAAAGAGATGAAGTATACGCATTCATTTTGACATTTTTGACACGACGGAGATGGCAAACCAGAATACCAGATTTAAAATACATGAGTGTTGACAATTTTTATATATTTTTTTGTAATATAATTAGTCATGAATTATTTTGATTATTTATTTAATTGTTTTATTTGCAACGTGAAATTAATCCTGCAATAAAATTAACAAAATCTTCTTATTATTAAATGTAATGTAATTTATATGGAATTTTGTTTTACGACCATACACGACTAACAATTTATCTAATGTAACAACACTGTAAAATCAGAAGTCTTAATTAATGTTGCCAAAGGCAATTATTTTTGGGAATTTAACTTTTAATTAAGTACATCTTTATCTTTATTAAATTATTATATTTATTATTATATATATTATATATATTTCTTGTGTTCGTGTGTATGTCACTGAACTCCTCCTAAACGACTGGACCGATTATGATGAAATTTTTTGTGTGTGTTCAAGAGGACTTGACAATGGTTTTGATTCACAATTTAATGCAAATAATGTGTACCACATGGATGGTAGAACCAATATGCTTTGAGATATACATGACTATATCTGAAATGATACGTCGAAAATTTTCTTATTAATTTTAATTAGAACTCCAAGTCACTACTTACTCCGCGTCACATATTGTAAAAAACAACGTCTAATTATAAATTATATATTATAAATATAATATTATGAACTAGCTGTCACACGTGGCTCCGCGCGAGTGGATGTATGAGACGAATAATTTCACTCGGATATACTGATGCAATGGCCATGAAGTCGTGTTCATAATATAAGAACAGAATTAGTGAAATAGTAGAACCAACGTATTCGTAGCCTCATCACCTCATGTGAAATTGTTAATAGGCTAATTGCGAATCTATTACTGTGTTAATATTGTATATTCTGGTAATAGATTAGTAACTTAAGCCGTTTGTGTTATTCATTGGACTAAACAACAAAAATCTTCATTATTTGCTATCATTGAACAATAGAATCATCTGATTGAAGAATAGAAAAGTTGAGTATTAAAGTTACTTATTCTAGTTATCCCGATTGTATATACGACTCGATTAAGTACCTATTTCTTATGTCATCTGACCTCCGCAACTTAAAATGATAATATGGTTTTGACCAGAATCAGGATATTTCAAGCTACTGCCGCTACTTACTCCTTACAAAGACGGTCAAAGATCTTTATGACAGAAGGAACCAACGGATTAACGTACTCTACGGTCACATTGCAGCACACAATAACCACAAAATAAAAAAAAACGCTATGGTTTCGAACTCAAGTCTCTCTAATATAAGTTTCTCTCTCTTATATTATGTATACAATCTACCCATGTATTTGAAGATTAGAGAGGCATATTTGACAACAGATCCATACAAAATACATATGTCAATACTAGCTGTCGCTAACGGCTCCGCCCGCGTGGATGTCGGTTATCGCGATAAAAACGATGTCCTTCCTCGGGTCTTTAATTGCTCGAAGAATTATGAATATGGATCTCTCAACAAGAAATCCTCTTAATATTGGACAACTAATGCTAAGCCGTCGAGTCTGTATATTGTATAATTATAGTATAGTGCAGATGGGATCTTATAACTCCTCACCAGATGTTTCAGATCTCTGATTTTTATTAGGCAACAGAAAAGCTCATCAGACTAAATAACTTTATCTAACACGTCATGGCTATATGTTTTAGCGTAGCTGGGCTCTCCGCATCAGATGTTCGAGATCTTCAAATAATCTCTCATCAGAAAATGCTCATCAGGCATAATGTTTTTTGCCAAACCGCATTTTTATGTTTTATAGTTTCGCCGGGCTGCACAGTGTTCGGCGTAGAACAAGCCAGGTGGACAAAAATATATTTTCAGTCATTATAATATATAATACTATATTATTAAATAAATTATGCCGTGTGGTTGACGGCATAGAATACAAGTGTCACCACCCCCTATCTTCCCGTGGGTGTCGTAAGAGGTGACTAAGGAATAACACGATGCAAATACCATCTTTGCGTAGAGACGGAAAACTTGACATCAAACCCTATACGACTGCCTCGTTGGTCTCGCGGCATAAATGTGCGCGTGGGATCGGGTTCGATTCCTGGGTCGGGGAGTGTTATTGGGTTTTTCTGTCACGAAATTCTCAGCAGCAGCACGGAGTCTGGAAATGTGCCCGGTACGGCAATAGGCTCGCCCCTTATTACGTGGGACTAAAGTATATCTGGCGAGAAGTGGGTGTAGAAATACACCTCTGCCTACCCCTTCGGGCATAAAAGGCGTGACGTTATGTATGTATACAAAAATTATAAACTGACATATATTATACAAAAATTACAAACTGACATATTTATACAAAAATTATTAACTGACATATTTATAAAAAATAATAGTCAATTCAAATCAAATAATAAATATAAAAAGAACCACCAAGATCACAAGATGTAGGCTCCAAGTTGTTTATTTGTTCCAAAACATTATTACTCTCGATTTTTGTTAATTCCGTAGTTTCTTTGGCAAAAATGAATTTAATTGAACGGCAAAACATCGTCGACGATGGATGAGGCTTTTGCCAGATAATGTTGTTACCTTCGTCGATTAACCTAAGAGAAACAAATGAAAAAACGAAAAGGAACTCATCAGTGTCTTCGCTATTGTCAAATCTCTGTTTATAACCACTATGATGATTTTGATGATAGACCACCCATTTACTTATAAGAGTAAACGAGGAATTGTGGAGCACGCTTGTGACAACTTCTCTCTGAGCTTCTAACTAACCGTTCTGCAGTTTTATTTAAAATAGCTTGTAGCTCAATTTCTGCTCGAGATTGTGTCACAACAACGTGATTCTCGGAAGGATAACACGCTTTTTTTATTTAACGACACGAAACACGTGATGTCCGACTTTCATAGTCCATGTCCTAGTCTGCTTGTATGAGTGACTTGTTGATTTTGAATCAATATAGTACGTTAATGCCTCGTCACTACTCAGCGGTCTATTACTTTACACAGCACTTGGTTGTTGAAGGCCAATACATACACTTACGGAAGCTGAAGCTTCTTTATAACTCTGGCAACGTTCTTATGTCCAGTTGACCATGCAGTTACCTCTGCTGCAGTCATTAATTCTCCAACACTTCGCGATTGAACTAGATCTTCAACTCTACGTTTTTTAGTTTTAAAAGACGAATCTTCGAAGACTTTTTTAGGCCTGCCAGGCCGAAAAAGGTCAGCGGAGAAGGCTGTGGTTGAGTCGATCGCATACAAAATTCTATCTCATCGCCTTCCAGCCACATCTTATTCTTATTAAGGAAACGCTCTTTTGACTTTCCTGAAGAAACTAGAAATTTTCTAAGAAATACTAGCTAATTTCATCTTAATTTCCCTTTGACATTCTTCAGTAATGTCAAAGAAATCAAACTAAGATGAAATAAACTGAAATAAACGATCATTTCTATCGCTTTTTTCGAGCTTTAGCCATTTTTCGAAAAGCTCTATTTTACTAATAGAGTAAAGCTTTTCTGAAAAATAAGAAAAAAAAATAGTTGTACTCAAGTGTGTTACGTAAAATACATATATGCCATAATCATCCATAGTCATGCAGCTAAAACATATCAAAACTTCAGCCTAGATACAAGAGGATACATGGCTTTTCCAAGCTTGATAAGTTCGAAAACAAAGATAAAACATCATTTTTCGCATTAAAAGGATTCTTACAAGAAAAAATATTATACCTACATAGGTACCTCCAGAAGTAAAATCCATCACTAAAACTTTAAACAAAATAAGAACTGTCGCCATGAGGTGTTAGCACAAGTGTAGCAAAATGCCACTGACCTATTTCTTTAATTGCATTTACCTCATTAGCTTACTTTAATAAACGATGACTCATCAGTATGGAATGTTACACGTAAACAATTCTTGGAATCAGGGGTTTAGGGGTGTTGTTTACAGGTAGAAAGTAACTAATTCCGGGAATTTGATAATGACTTCTGTCCACATAGCCTGTTCTAGGGCGGACACTGTGGGCTGTTGTGGTTCTGCATCAGGTGTTCCACTTTCCAAAATCAATTAATATAGACTATAATTATTTTGACCCAGACCTAATAGCAATATTACAAAAAAAGTTTCAAATCCATCCAGTAACTTCGGAGATTAGCGTGTACAAATAGACAAACGGACAAACAGACAGAATTTATTTTCTAGATTCATACTCCTTTACTGATTCTTAGCCTAACAGAGTATTTTTTTTCTAAACATATTCAATGTACAAAAATATTTTTTTTTGTGTTTTATTATATGTATGAAATATAAATATAATAACACAGTAGAGAGTAACGGAGTCTAGTGATGTGCCCGGTAAAGGCAAGGCTCGCCTCCTATTACGTGGGACCACTGGGACCTAAAAATTCATGGCGAAATGTGGGTGTAATATTACATCTCTGCCTACCCCGTCAGGGATACAGGTGTGCGTGAGCCTATAAAAAGAATATAGATATACAAATAATAGCGGATGCCGCAGCTACGCTCATCTATTTTATATACTTATGCAGTTTATCGGTTGAGGTATTCTATCGGATTTATACGGATGACACTGATTTCATCACGAGTGGATCGACCCCACGGAACAGACAAAACAGTGATTTTCTGTGCCGTGATCCACCCATCAAAGGAAATACTACGCTCTCACGGAATATAAACGGCAACTAATATAGTGCCTGAGATTAGCGTGTCCAATCAAACAAACTCTTCAGCATTATAATACTAATTTAGAAATTGCATCTGGCATCACTAAAATGACATTATAAATGTCAGTCAGATTAAGTCAGATAAGTCAGTTGAATTATTACCTTTGTTGTTTTCTTTCAAACTTAATTATTTCGCCTACATTATGCTGAGTAAGTATTATTCTATCATCGTTTACCTATTCATTGTCAACGAGATACATAGTAAACCAATCCTATTATTTGTCTTTAATTCTCTTAAACTTACTCTTTCAGATCTTTCGTGTTCAGTTTAGCTGAAATAGTGCGCAGATCGAGTTTGAAACGTCTCAGGAGTGTAAGAAGCAAGTAGATCATAAGACATGTGGATAAAAGGACTTCAACACTAAGCAGTTTTGAATAAATTGACAAATGTTGAAAGATGTCGCGCAATAAACAAATTGCAGTGATATACAAACCACTAGGTATGTATTCTAAAGATTAGGATGTTATTTTTATCTGTATTTATACCAATGGTTACTAAATATAGTTACTTTGTGATATTTTCCCAAGCCAGTATTTCAAATTACTAAATGCATGTGGTTTTAAAGTCAGTCAGTTTAAAAACAAACAATATTCAGAAAATTTTTAGTTATACAATAACTGAAAATTTTCTGAATATTGTTCTGAAATTCATAAAAAAATGATAGGTAACCTCTAAGTCTGTCATAGTCTTAATAAATATATAATTTGTTGGCAAACTGAAATGATATATTATTATTTTGATAAATACAGGAGTAATAAAAAATATCATTAAATAAGGTCATGTCTTTTTTACTTATTTCAATGTTTAATAATTTCTTGTTTTTAGCTAACTACGGCAGACTTCAAGAACCGAGACTAGGCAAGAATATGAAGTGTGCAACAATATTAGTACCTACTGAAATAATGAGTCCACCAATTGGACATGTCTTGGTGTAGCAAGAATATGAAGTCTGTGGCAATATTAGTACTAAAATAATGAGTTGACAAATTGGACATGTCTCGGTGTAGCAAGAATATGAAGTCTGCAGCAATATTAGTACGGAAATAATGAGTTCACAAATTGGACATGTCTCGGTGTAGCAACAATATGAAGTCTGTGGCAATATTAGTACTGAAATAATGAGTTCACAAATTGGACATGTCTCGGTGCAGCAAGAATATGAAGTCTGAGGCAATATTAGTACTGAAATAAGGAGTTTACAATTTGAACATGTCTCAGTGTAGCATGTTATGGAACACTTGAGTTTAATTTATAGTAGCTGAGATTAGCTTTACAAGTTTATTAGGTATTGAATGTACCTGTGTATTGTATTGTAGTTATTTTTTTACAGAAACCAGTTTTATGTTTAATCACTGGACTTAATATGCAGCAAGTATAGTTTGTGTGAATGTAAAAACGAATTTAATTATTAAAATACATAATTAATTAGGACTGTCTAATTGTGTTTTCATAAATATACTCAATTTATGTAAAATTTATAGTAGCAGAGATTAGCTTTACAAGTTTATTAGGTATTGAATGTACCTGTGTATTGTATTGTAGTTATTTTTTCACAGAAACCAGTTTTATGTTTAATCACTGGACTTAATATGCAGCAAGTATAGTTTGTGTGAATGTAAAAACGAATTTTATTATTAAGAGACATAATTAATTAGGACTGTCTAATAGTGTTTTCATAAATATACTCAATTTATGTAAAATATTTCCAAGATCTTACTTCTTACATGGATTGTTTTGTATTTATAAAATATTATTGTATTTCAAATAAAGGAAAAGCATAATATTGTAACATATATATATTTAGTGAATGCATAACACATATACAGAATAAAACATTGTATGTTGTTCTTTCTTTATCAAAATATACATATTTTTGTCAAGATTACATAATTTCATTTTTCCCTGCAACAAAACATAAGTTGCCTCAAGCAGTGAGATGAAGTAATTGCTTGTGGCAGTTTGGTCCACTCATTTACTGCCTTTCTGTAACTCTGTCTATACTGCCATATACATAACATGATTATAGAGACATGAATTGTCATATGTAAACAGCCATCAACGGCTCATCAATCTTGATGCAAATTCCAATTTGCCTGTTCCCATTAGATGATATTCCTCTTCTTCTGATTTGATAATTCTTCTGTAACAAACAATATTCAAATTTAATGATATAATTTAATTGACAAAGGTAGCTATACTCCCTATAATCAGCAATTATTATTTACAGTTAGGTGAACTAACTTTTGAAATTTAGTAAAAAGGAGTAAATGTTAATGAGTCAAAGTATTTTTTAATTTGATGTAGTGCAATTACGACAATAGGTACATTTGATGCTTCATAATATATATTACATAACAAGAACATGAAAATATTATTTTCAATTGTGTGCCATCACATCAATGATTGAATGGTTTGAGTATAGCGATGTGTTGAATTGCTGTAGCTATCATCTTAATAAAAATAACCGTTCCCTGTTGACAATTTAGAAAACGTTTTTCAACATAAAAAAATTAACAATTACATTGAACTTTGGTGCGTGATCAATGTTAGTTAGGTTAGATAGGTCCATAATTTGTAGGTTCTATTATTAGGTTATTCAAATACTACCTACTATGAAATAATAATTATAATCGCAGTTCAAGGTCCACACCTATAGTTATCTATCATCTTTAGATAATAGGTACCTACTAAATGTTAAGTATAAAGATGTAGTGTATCGTTTTTCTCGTATTTCCTTCTTAAGTTTATGGAACTAACACAACGATACCTACATTCCTACCTCTAAACAATTAATATCTACTTACAAGTTTGCGAAACAAAGGATCTATTGTTGTAATTAACTTGTTGTGAACCGCTCCGTTATTTTAATTAAATCCATTACATATTTAGGTATATATTTACGTTGCTAGCAAAGTAGACATGACAAAGATATGTTTAGAGAGCCTGTGTAACAGAAAATGTTAAGGTTTGATCACTTCAGAAGTAACTTTTAATATACATATTAAAACAATTTTTACTCACCTGCGTTATTTCTGGGAATGTTATGAGCCTCTAATAACACTCTATGACTCAACCTTCATTAACATTCCTTTGTAGAACCCAAAATAATATTGGTATTAACAAACGGTTGGTTGAAGACAATTTTGTACGTTATCTTCGATTCTCGCTCTTTCTCAGAGTCACACTTCAGCCACATCATCTTCCTGAGCCATTACAATAAGTTTTCAAGCAAAATAACATAAGATAATGATTTTCCTTAATTTATTACACTACTCACAACACGGGCTCACCGAAATTTTTTCAGTGACAATAGAATGCTCGTTTGCTTCGGATATGGACTCGATATGCTTTATTTGACTTGTCAAAAGTGCAACTTAAACTGCGGATTTGCCTATTTTGTTATCGTCGTCCATCATCGTCGTCGACTCGTCGATCAAAATGACACTTATACTCGCGATTTGAAAGTCGCTCCATCGGGTGACGTTCTTGCTACTCACTCCTAGGGGCGCTTTTAGAAAATGTATGGAAAATTGTTCCCGTTCGATAGGCTATCGTCCATCGTGACGATCGAGTGCAACTGGTACTAGACCCTATGAATGTATGAGGGTATGAAACAAAATGGATGACCAATGTGTGACAATGACTTGCAATATTTGTAACCGTGTAAGTATTTAAAGGAGAAGTTGCAACTTCCATATAAAATTACCCCACGTCCGACAGCTGAGAAAAATATCTCAAATAATAGATAAAGTTGAGTATTAATAAATTGCATACCTCTGATTGTCATCCTTACTGGCTATCATACTTAGAAATTGCGCCAAATATTGTTTCAGGCGCAGTGTTAAAAACTTATCTTATAAATATTTCACTTTCAATCATGCAATACCTACTACTCTAACGACCATAAAAAAGCGGAATAAAGATTAAACAAATGGAATTTTTTTTATAGACTCTAGCCTGTAAAGCGCCCCTAACGGAGAAAAGCTATCGATAGAGCCCGCTAGGGAGCGCATTTAGAAAATGTATGGAAATTGTTCCCGACGACTAGGCTATCGTCCACCGCGTGACGATCGAGTGCAAACTCGTACTAGACCCTCTGATATCATAATCAGCAAATCATATTAATTTCTTCCCTAGTTGCTTCCAACCTCGCAAAGGGCACTCTGCTGGTTTAGATTATGTTCTTCGACATAATCTGCTAACAAGTTTGGTTTAAGCATTAGGGGCGGAACATATCTGACGGAAGATCCGTCGCGTAACGCCAATACATACAAATGTATAGAAAAACGTTCAACCTTTCACACCTGACCGAAGATCCGTTAGTACGTCGAGCGTACTGACGGATTATCCGTCGACGTCGCGCGCACCACGCACCACGTGAATTTTGACCATTGAGTAAGGAATATACATGGAGAGGGCAAATAGTCCATATAGAAAAACTACATTATACACATATATTATTATATTTTTTTTTAGACTTACGCCTGTATCCCCGGAGGGGTAGGCAGAGGTGTAATATTACACCAACATTTCACCATGTTTTTTTTTATACACATATATACGAAATCGACATAAAGCCACCAAACATTGCGTTGTCTCTGTCAGAAAAAAGAGAGTTTACTGAATAAGTTAATCATGACGATATTTTATTAGAAATGTCATTCGTGCCACTGTCGCCATATTTTTTGCCAAGGTTTGTGGTACATCTGCTGTGAAATCGTTGTATATCGAACATAATAATTTTGTTTTTGTGCATAAATATGTCTAAAAACCAGATGAATCAGTGCTTCAGGCTGTGTGTTTCATTACCGTATGTATGGTGCCATTCATGTCCGGTACTTTCTCAGCGACACAGTATCGATATTGGCTCTCAGAGAATATTTTGTTACATGTTTGATACAAGGGTCGTCTTTCGCTTTGCCACGTTCGTCCACATTTGCATTATGAAATAAACTAATCTGGCAAAAGATTTAAAGTAACTAAAGTAACTTACTACAAAAATGTATTATTTTCCTCTGATCGGCTCCATATCGATATCGATTATATTCTGGAGTACAACCCAAATGGTAGCCATTTTAAATTGCCCAACGTTTCGTAGGTATGCACGCTAATTTCGTAGGTATGCACGCTAAATTCGTAGGTATTGGACATGTCATATCCATGTCATTCCCAGATCGGTGATTTTGAGTGACGCGTAGTAGAGTAAGATTCCAGGGCCGCCAGACCTTACTTATTTTTTCAGAAACAAAATGTGTAGAATAATGTAGTGTTAGTATGTGCTATGAGTGTACGCATACTTGCTAGCCTGGATCGTGGGCCAATTTACTAAAGTTCTACGGGAATTACTGCCGCGTCGTAATGAGTCTGGCAGAATTATTTTAATAATATTTTCTAAAAATTACCTAAAAACCAGCACTGAGAATTTGTCTGAGTCTGAGTGTTCATTGTGTCCGTTAGTTGTATGTTTGTAAAGTCCCCCGCGACAGGATTTATTCCTAGTGCGGGAGTTGTCTTATTAAACAAAAAGAAATTGAATATAAAACATGAAGAACACGATTTGTAACCAAAATCCACTTTTACCAAAGATTCTACATTTACAGTTAATGCGACGTAGAGGCGTAGAAGTTAAAACCATGAGAAATAACAGGCAATAAATCTCACGGCTACGCCTTTTAATTTCCAAACTTTATATATTAAAATACCTACATAGAAAACATTTTGTGTCATGCGCTGCAACTGTAACCCCTTCTATATCATTTGTAAAAAAATTCTTAAAAACCGTAACCAAATCGTATCATCGTCTTTTAATTTTGAACCTCCATACCTATACATGTCCGTGTGGTGACGGATTAAGAATACGATAAGTCACCACCACATACCATCCCATGGGTGTCGTAAGAGCCGACAGAGGGAGCATATTATGCAGAGAACAGCACTGTAAGAGAAGGAAAACTTGATACAAATCCTATACCAACCTGTTTGGCCAGCGTGGTATAGTAGGCCAATTCCTCTTTTCAAAGGAGAGGCCTAGTTCGGCAGTGGACTGTTAAAGGCTGATGATGATGATGATGACCTATATATAATAATAATAATATTCTACTACATTCACACAACACCATCTAGTCCCAAACTAAGCAGAGCTTGTACTATGGGTACTAGACAATGGATAAACATACATATATACTTTTTTTTTTTGGTAAATACATACATATTATACATATAAACACATAGGAAATATATTCAAATAACGCTTGCTGGCTACTATAAAAATCTCTTAAGTCCGACATATTTTTAATAGTTTAACTCGAATTACAATATAAATAACTACCGGACTTCAGTGACTACATAACATCAGGGAACACGAAAAATAATTAGGTAAAAGAATAAGACAGTAAAATATTGAGCTGCCCTGAGTACGGCCCTGCACGAACAAACTTATATGTGTGCATAATAGCCACGCTTTTAGCAAATGTGTGCAGATACGCTCGACGCATTTTCCGTCAGATGTGTACCGACTCATTTGACGGAATATACTGCCGTCATATGGAAAAAGGGCGCTTCTACATACAGTTGAAAACGGAGAAAAAAAATATTTTGTGATTTTGAAATGAAAAACGTTGCTGCTTAGTAGAAAATAGGTATTTTAATAAGTTTGCAATTCGAAAACTTGTATACTAAGGTAGGCTATCAGAGCATATGAATTTAATTAAATTTTATAAATATTATTTATAAAAAAACGCGATTTTCCTTTTCTTTTTAGCAAAAAAAATCCAATGAAATCCGCAATACTTCATTGAAAAGACGTGTCTGGCTAGATACGACTTTTCAACGTACTAATTTTTGAAACGCTTTTTCATTGAATTTAAATGTGATTCGGGCTAAATTAAAAAGGGCGTATTTAGCCATTTACTACTTTTATTCTAAGTATTGCGACACCAATCTTAAGGATTTTTTTCTATAAACGCCCTTTTTTTGTAATTAATGAGCAATCTTTAAGTTTAAGGATATTTTTCTATGATGGTTTGATAATAATACGAAAATAATTTTTATGCAATTAAATTGTATTCACCTTAAAAAATTAAATTATTATTTATTACACACATGTTTATATTATAAGGAATAGGAACATAATCACAGTTTTGTTAATTACTAGCAGGTTTTTCACTAAAACGTAATTTTTAAATAATATACAAATACAAATAGTTTATACAAATACAAATAGTTTATTTCTTTAACAAAAATGTAACAGTTTAATTGTGATTGGAGCCTTCTTTTAAGCAAAAAAAGCCTGTAGTAGAAGACTCCGCTCTTTCATAAGAAATAAATGATTAAAGATACAAACAATTTAAAATTCAAAGTAACTTAAGTTATAAATTAAATAAAAAAGAAAAAGTGTGTGTGTGTGTGTGTGTGTGTGTGTTTGTGTGTGTGTGTGTTCGTTCGTGCATGTGTGTGAGTAGGTATGCGTGTGTGTATATGTTGTATTGTGGTGTGTATGTATGTGTTATGTACCGTGTTTTAAAAGCGCTTCAGTTTCATCGTACGTGAGTTGTTTAATCCATTCAACTATAGCTTTTCTGCAATCATGAGAATTCTTGTTATGTACATATATTTCTTTATTTATTCTATTGTACAGTTTAGCAGACCGTGTGTTATACTGGAAGGATGCGAAAATGGTTTTTGTGTGAGGGGTTTGTGCAATGGGGTATTTTCTTCTTTTGGACAGTTTGGATATATCGTAAGGTATGGACTTATGTATTTTTAATATTGTCTGTATAATATACAGTTTTCTGACAGAAAGTAGGCCACTGATTTCATAAACTTTATCTGTGGAATGTCTTCTTTTTTTAAAATACATTGTTTTTATCAGGGCACGTTGAGCGCGTTCTAATTCTAAGAATTTAGTTTTGGCCGACCCTCCCCAAATAGGGATGCAGTATATTAGAATAGATTGGGCCAGGGCAACATATATCTCGTTTAATAGATTTATAGTTTTATTCCGCGTTATCATTACTTGTGGAGCAACATGTCTTAAAGTACTGAACAGCCAGCTCAATTTTCTCATTCTACTAGCTACCTGTTCCAGCTGTGGATACCAAGTCAATTTGTGGTCTAATACTATTCCCAAATATTTGGTTTGTGCTACTTTATCTATTGTTGGACAATTGCAGTTTTGGTTGTTTACATTATTGCAATTATGAATTTTAATATCTTCGGTAGGCTGAGTACGTTTACTAATACTGAAACACATGAAATTAGTTTTAGACGTGTTTAGGGTTAGAAGATTGTTTTGTAGCCATTTGGCTATAATAGCCAGACCAGTTTCAGTGCTACAGACGACTTCTTTCCAGGAACGACCAGTGAAAACGACAGCAGTATCATCGGCGTAAGAGAAAATATTGGCATTTTTAATGTTAAAATTGCAAAGCTCATTAATATATATTAAAAATAGCGTAGGACCCAGTACGCTTCCTTGCGGAACGCCGAATGATACACTAGCGTCATCACTGACATATTTTCCAATCTTAACCCTCTGCTTCCTGTTCGAAAGATAGTTTTGTAAAAGGTTAAGTGGAATCCCTCTTATTCCGATTTTTTCTAGCTTGTTCACAAGGTTGGGAACAGAGACGGTGTCAAATGCTTTTTTTAGATCTAGAAATACAGTAATGCACCTGTTTCCATCATCAAGTTTGTTAGTTACTAGTGAAGTTAGAGCAGTTACTGCATCTTCCGTTGATGTGGCTTGTCTAAATCCAAATTGTGCGGGTGACAGCAAATTATATTTATTCAAATATTTTTGTAGTCTACTATTAATTAGCTTTTCCACTATTTTTGACACAGCTGGCAAAACCGATATAGGTCTATAATTGTTGACATCATCTCTGTTCCCTGCCTTGTGTACGGGTGTAATAACGGCTTGTTTCAATGCATCCGGAAAGATACCGGTACTGAAGCATAGATTACAAAGATGTGTTAGTATAGGGACAGCCACAGTTTTTATATATTTTAGAAATTTTGTAGATATGTTATCCCAGCCAGGTGCACTTTCAGATTTTAAATTAGATAAAACTTTGTCTACTTCGCTAGAGTCAGCATCGTAGAGTGCAAAAGAATGTGATATAGAGGGTTGATAACTAGTGTGATACTGATTGTTAGAGCCTAAATCATCTAGAATTTGGCGAGCTAACTGGTTTCCAATATTAACAAAAAACTTGTTAACAAAGTTTATTGATTCTGTGGGTGAGGTTTTTATGTTAAGTAATTCCCTGTTTTCATTTTTGTTTTTATTAGTATATGTAATATTTTTTATGTTTTTCCATAATAGCTTATTGTTTGTTACTGATTTTGCTAATATTTCCTTTTCATACTTGCTTTTCAATTTTTTAATTAGATTGTTACAATAATTTCGGTACCTTTTAAAAGTAATTTGAAGGACTTCATTGTGGGGATCCATTTTAACAGATTTTTGCATTTTATTGCGATTGTTGATACACCGTAAAATACCTTGGGTAATCCATGGCTTAATTATTCGGATTTTGCTTGGTATTGTTACAGTAGTTGTATTAGTTTGTATTGCATTAGTAAGTTTATGTATAAGTATATTGATTAATTCAATTGGGTCTTTACAATGGAGAAGGTCCTCAATATTATTTTCTTGTATGTGTTTTAATGCCTCTTCATAATTAAGAATGGATTTAGTTTTTGGTGCAAATATTTTATTTTTTATTTTAGATAGTGCCAAGAAGGTTGTGAAATGGTCTGTTATGGAAGTGTGCAAGATACCAACGAAGGCTGATACTTTATTATTGTTCAACTTAAGCATAAATGACTTTCTTTATCAAAAATAAATACAAAGTAAAAGTTGAATGTCACTTCCTTAACAATCTTATTTTCCTTAAAAAACTTCTAATTTAACTCAAACAGGTGTTTTTATTAGAACTAATAGGAATCATAATCACAGTTTCGTTTCATTGACTTGCAATCTACTCGTAGTCAGTTAAATGTTTCCAAATCTAAATTTGTAATTAAAAAAATAAATCTTAACAAATGTTTATTTCTCGATAAAAAATTAATAGTATCCAAATTAAACCAAAATGTTACTTCTTTAATACACCCATTGTAATTAAAGATCTAATTCTTAAAAACTAATGACTTCTCAATAAAAAAATAATTGTGTCCAAAATATCTCTCTAACAATTATTACCATACTAATCAAATATAAAATGTACTCAAAACTACTTTTTTACCGCTAAAACAGCCATTGTAATTTAAGAGCTAATTCTTTATAAATATTACTTTCTCAATAAAAATAAACTGTGTCCAAAGCTTAAATTTTACTCTTTAGCAAAGATAACGATGAAATATCTTCTCAACATTAATGAAATCGGTGTATCTAAAACTTAAATATAATCACAACCTTAAACGCGAAAATTGATCACTTTCTATTGTTAATACAAATCAGTCTTCATGAAATCGATTAAGATCTACACTCTTCATATTAACTGGCAGATCATGTCAAAAGGCTCTCCTGTTTTCAGGCATTAATGGTGTCAACTTCTGAATAATCTCCGTCTTGCGCTCACGGGTAATGCCTCTGCATCGTGTGATAGGCTTTGGAAGAGGTATTCCTGGTTTAATATGCTTCAACTTCAAAAAATCCAAATAAAATTCATTTTCGTAATAAAAGGCAGTCTTGTGTCGTATGACGTGGTTACCCCTGATGAATGTCACTAGACACATATCAGCTAAATATGCTCTAGGAGAAGAATTTTGTAGCTTGTACACTGAAGAGCAGTCTTCAACGTTTTCTGGGCAAGTCCGTATTTTAACAGATTTCTCGGGCTTTTGACTTCGTTGTTTGAGACGACAGGCTCGAGTTTGTTGTTTGAGACTTTGGGCTCAAGTTCGCGGTTTGTTACTTCGGGCTCGAGTTCGTTGTTATAGACTTCAGGGTCGAGTTCGCGGTTTGTGACTTCGCTACTGGTTTCGCCATCGTGGGTCTTTTGACAACGGAGATCCGGAGCGAGTTTCCCCGTAGTTATGTTACACTTCCACCCCCGAGCTAATAGCTCTTACGGCTTCCCTCGGGCCAGCCGACCAAAGCAAGCCAGAGTTGAGAGTCCTGCGGGCGCTCTTGGAAATCCACTCCAACCAGCCAACAAAGGCAAGCCGGAGACGAGGTCCTGACCAACCCTCTGAAGCATTCGGGAACAAAGTGTCGCCACACACATTCAGCTCGCCACAAAGCTGCCCTGCGGTTTGTAAGCTTTCTTTTCTGATTGTAATATTTTTTTTGTTTATATCACAAGATGAAGGTGATGTTTGAAAGCTTTTACTCTGCCCTCCGAGTTTGCGTTAGTCTCATGGTGAGATAACGACGGCCCCAGAGGGGTACTATTATTATTATTATTATTAATAGTAGGCGAGCCTATTGCCAAACTGAAATGCGATATTTCTTTGTTGATTGATTGTTAAGCGATTAAACATGTTATGTTACTTTAAAATAGGCGTGAAAATTCAACAGCAGCTACCTGTAGGTTACTAGCAGTCCAATTTGCTGTCGTGGTTCCGTTATATTTAAATTTATAATCTTTAAATTTGTCTATAACCCACAGATTTTTTGAGACTGGACATAGCCAAAACGAGGGCGACTCAATGCATGCCTGTATTGAAAGGAACATAAGAAATAAGTCTATTTACACACCTGATCAAATGTATAATAATTCTAAACTCCAAAGTCTCGAGAGAAAAATATACTTTGTAAGAATTGGAGCAGACAGATATTTTAGGCATTAAACAATTGGTAAATCCTTTGAGTTGGCGTCGCGATATAGATGGAAAAACGATACGCTGGTCTGATGTAATGGAAATTCATGTATCATCATCCCAAAAGGACAAAGTTTTCTTTAAATATGATTATGATGATGCATATTCTGAATTAAATATTTCAAGTTCATTCTAAACCAAACGACGTGGGCGAAAACCTAAGACAGATGCTTCTATAGAAGACACTGTATTGGCACAGGCTTATCATCAACCTCTTCCTATAAGCAAGACGTTGCATACAGATTTACTGTCCTTGTGCAGTAGTGGAGCGAGTCCACGGTTTTACCACGCATTTTATAAATCTTTAATTTCTGCAGAAATTAGTGATGATCGCGATGATAATGATGATGCAAATGATAATACCTTTTAGTTATTAATGTTTTAACTTAGCTACTTTTTGTATTTTCACCGATTGTAATTTGTGATCTCTTTGAAAACTTGGTTTCCAATAAAAGTTACAATTTTAATAAATTTTGTAAGCTTTCTTTAAATATTCCCTCGAAGATAGCGAAGACAAATTTATTTTACATAATCGGTTTTCAATTATTACGATAATATGACTAATATTTTTTTTCTATAATATACGGGTTACACTATGTTACCCATTTATGGTTATTTAAATTTAACCATAACAAGTCGGTAACTGAACATTACAATCTCTCGCCTGTAATAAAAAACACGTTTAATAATCCAGTAAAGCAATATTATGCCCATGATTTTCAAGAAATTTACAAGAATAATTCGGTAAGTAAACAAAACTGGAAGAATATTAATAAGTCGGGATCGTAAGATATCAATACACCAAAAATAGTATGAAACCATTTTGACGTGACAACGTCTTATAAATTGGTTTGCCGGGTGACACTTCAAGAAACTGCGTTACGCTCCGCTCACGTTATGCGCTCACAATGAGAGCGAGTGAGAGGCACGCGTCCTGCCTAAGAGCGAGAGACACAGACATAAAAAGTGAAAGGCACGCGTCTTTCATCCTTCTTCCTACTATACGAATGAATATTCACATTAAAATTATTTTACCACTCAAAGTCGTTGTCACGTAAAACTTTCGCCCGTATACCGACTTTACAGGCAACCAAT
This sequence comes from Euclidia mi, assembly GCA_944739405.2. NCBI lineage: Eukaryota > Metazoa > Arthropoda > Insecta > Lepidoptera > Erebidae > Euclidia > Euclidia mi. The sequence goes on along the minus strand of OX123199.2, from coordinate 26,326,203 downwards.
TTTTTGGTAATATGTATTTTGGTGAATAACTAATTATGTACATTTTTAATAGTTACACTAAATACAGTAAACTTTTCGGATAAAAATTAGCTTTTCCGTCATATTACAATTTTGTCATAGTTACATTTTATTGAAGAGATATACCCCAAAAACACTAAATAATTTTTCCTGTAAAATTTGAGTATTGCGTTTGCGGGTTTATTCCCTGGGGACGTCGATATATAATACTATATTATTAAATAAATGTAGCGCTCATAGCGAGACTTGGCTTGCGGTTCGTAACAGATCGGCAAAGTTAAGCAACGCTTGCACAGGTCACCACTTGGATGGGTGACCGTGTGTGGCATTTTCATCTGAGCGCTACCGTGCTTCGGAGGGCACGTAAAGCTGTCGGTCCCGGTTCTTGTCTGAGTACAAGGATCGTTAGGCCATGTCGGAGGCCTTCGGGCGGTCTGAAAACTCCGACACCAGAGTTGGCCACACACTCACACGAAAAACAAAAATTAAATAAATTATGCCGTGTGGTTGACGGCATAGAATACAAGTGTCACCACACCCCTATCTTCCCGTGGGTGTCGTAAGAGGTGACTAAGGAATAACACGATGCAAATACCATCTTTGCGTAGAGACGGAAAACTCGACATCAAACCCTATACGACTGCCTCGTTGGTCTCGCGGCATAAATGTGCGCGTGGGATCGGGAGGTCCCGGGTTCGATTCCTGGGTCGGGCAGTGTTATTTGGTTTTTCTGTCACGAAATTCTCAGTAGCAGCACGGAGTCTGGAAATGTGCCCGGTACGGCAATAGGCTCGCCCATTATTACGTGGGACTAAAGTATATCTGGCGAAAAGTGGGTGTAGAAATACACCTCTGCCTACCCCTTCGGGCATAAAAGGCGTGACGTTATGTATGTATACAAAAATTATAAACTGACATATATTATACAAAAATTACAAACTGACATATTTATACAAAAATTATTAACTGACATATTTGTGTGTTTCATAAACCCCCGTCTGATCTTGAAAGGTCATATTACTGACTTATCAGGCATACCAGGAAAAATAATAAAAAAAATCTAGGTCATCATAAAACATCAGAATAAATTTCCTTAGCTCAGTGCTAACGAGAAACATTACCCCGAAATTGGCGAAAATTCTGTAAACTAACAACACTCCCCTCAATAGCGGAATCCTTTATGATTCTTAAGGCCCATCCACACGGCACAATTTTACCACTGATCAAATTTTCAATGGAATTGGCTTTGCCCGTCTACACGACACAATCAAATGACTGAATTTCATTCCGTCCACCCAATTGGTTAAAATCTGGTGGTCCGCACACCCGATGAACTTGAGTTGGACGACTGGCGTCTACACGTCACGATTTAATCAAGTGATTTAGTCAAGTTGGACGTAAAATTGTGTCGTGCGGATAGGCCTTTAAATTTATTAAAAATTGTCGGCTTTCGCCGCTTACCGTGTCAAAGGGCATGCCGCCTTTTAAAAATAGTGCAATTTTACCGTCAAGCGAGCCGCCGTACACAAAGGGACCGCTCTAGTGATGTTTACGATCAAGAGATAATATCGATTTATTTAATTTTAACATGACATGTTAAAACTAGAATGATAGCCTGCTAGGCTACTAGGCCAATGATAGCCTAGTGATGATACCAACGGATTGCCGTGCAGAGGGTATCGGGTTCGAATCCACGGCGCGCATCAATAATAATACATACATAATAAGATAATAAGACTTTTCCAAGTTACGTGCGTAATAAATAGTTAATATCCCTGTGTCTCGGAGAGCACGTTAAACCGTCGGAGCAACAGTCATGAAGATCTTTAACAGTCGTCACGCGGAGTCAGTACCCTTAAATAAACTGATTCTAGTCTAAACCATGGAATGTTTTTATTTATTAACAGCAAATAAAAACATAAATTTACACAAAGCTGACGTTTTAGGGGTTTAGCTACCGATATTCTATCAGGTAAACAATAACATAAAATATCGATAGAAACAGTACTCCAGTGAATACCATTTGTTACATCTCTAATTATTTACCTATTTGATTTACGAATTAACTATTTGCCTTCTTGAACACTCAGTCTTTCGCTAGCTTTCCTTTTGTTTAGACTTCCGCGTGAAATAGTAGATTCGTTAGGTATGTCATATTCAAACCCTGAATACTTTAACATGTTGATGTGCTTAGGTAGGAGTGAATGCAATTATGCAGGTGCTCGTAGGGAGTACGAGGAGCGGTATGCCAGACCACGGGGTCTACCCGTGCCGTCGGAGCGCGCGTTTCAACGGCTTCACCACCGGGTGTACAACACGGGCAGTGCTCGCGATGATTCGAATCGCAATCATGGTGGCAGACCACAAAGTAGCGACGGTGTAGTGGAACAGGTCTTACAATTATTCGCTGAGGATCCCACGCAGAGTACCAGGAGTGCGGCACGTGAACTGGGCACCAGTAACGCGCGAGTGTGGAGGATATTAAAAGAAGACGGACAGCATCCTTTTCACTACCAACGTGTTCACTCACTTATGCCGTCGGACTATGCCCACAGAAGACAATACTGCAACTGGCTACTTGGCAAAGTAGAAGAGGATGCTACGTTCTTGGAGCGCGTGTTATTTACCGACGAATGTTCATTTGGTGTTTTCAACTGTCACAATGAACACGTCTGGGCTGTTGAAAATCCACACGCGATGAAAGAAAGCCATTTTCAACATCGTTGGCGCATCAATGTGTGGGCGGGAATCCTCGGCGACCGTATTATTGGTCCGCATTTTTTAAATGAAACCATGAACGGTACCAATTATTTATGATTTTTGAGGGAAGTTCTAAGTGACGAGTTAGATTCGTTGCCGTTAAGCTTCCACCGCAGCTTGTGGTTCCAGCACGACGGTGCCCCACCTCATTTTTTACGAGCTGTGCGTGAGTATCTTGACGCACAGTTCCCTGGCAAGTGGATTGGACGAAGCGGGCCTATCTCGTGGCCACCAAGATCACCGGACCTAACGCCTTTAGACTTTTACTTGTGGGGACACGTTAAACAAATAGTGTACCAAAAACCGTGTGACACTGAAGAAGAAATGCGTGCGCGTATCGTTTCTGCTTTCCGAAGTTTAAACCCAGGAGTGTTAAGAAGTGTGCGTTCGGATATGGTGCAAAGGTGCCGTAAGTGTCTGGACGTGGGCGGCGGACATGTGGAGAATGACCGTCGCAACTTACAGCAAGTTGATATTTTTATCAATTAAGGTAGGTACCTAGTTACGTAAGATTAAACCAATTAAAAAGTAGGTAGTTATTAATGTAAGTACCGTAGTCATAGCGCGACGATTTTCTCTTAGATGGGTGACCGCGTGTGACTGATATTACATGAAAGCGCTTCCGGGCTTCCGACGGCCCGTAAAGCCGCATCCAAGAATCGTTAGGCCATGTCGTAGGTATTCGAGCAGTTTGAAAACAGTGACACCAGAGTTGGCCACGCACTCGCACGAAACAAACAGAAAACCTTAATACTGTACTTTGTTTTACGGAGTTTTACCTAAACCGTCGAAGCAAAAGATCAGCTGTTGCATCAAGTGCATAAAATCTGTTTATACCTAAAATAATACTTGGCACGTGTAAAGGACGATGACGCGCGGCGGCGGCTTTTGTCAAAGGAGGCGGTCGGTTGGCCTATGCACTCAAAGGCGCCGCTTTTGCCGTCAAATTTTTATGAACTTTAGGTAGATACCTAGCTAATACGATTTATGAGTCTTTAGTGTTGCCATGGGTAATCTGATATGATATTATTTAAAATTAATTAAATTTACATGGGAAAATTTTATGTTGAATTTCCGTGAAATAATGACAAATATCTCATCATTTTACGCTACTCTACAACCCCTTCATTGATCGGACGGATGGATATGTAACACCCTGTATATATTTTGTGTTCGTGTGTATGTCACTGAACTCCTAAACGACTGGACCGATTATGATGAAATTTTTTGTGTGTGTTCAAGAGGACTTGAGAATGGTTTTGATTCACAATTTAATGCAAATAATGTGTACCTACCACATGGATGGTTATTGAGACATGCACTCAACAGCTATAACGAAACGTCGCCGCGGGGTCTGCGGTGCGGGCGAGGGGACGGCTCGCCGGCTCGTGCGCCGCTGTCATCGACAATCAGCTGTTACAAGTCATTAACCAGGCTTGGCAATCTTAGTAATGGGAAACGGGTAATCGTTCTCTTATGAGTATGTAAAATAAGGTTGGTCACCAGAAGTATTGCCAGCTTGCACATTAAACTGACATTTTAATTTGGTTGCATTATATTGTGCAGTTTTTATAAAATCTGCCAAGAGATGGCAGTATTACAAGATTTGTGACTACGTAGTTCTACGAGGTACGTAAGATGGCGTGCAAACAGTCACGCTTTGGTGTGACCATTGACATATATATTACTGCGTAATCAATGGGTGTGACCCATTCTTCGCTCAATTTCCATGAGTAGTATGACTTTAATAATTTTTTTATTATAAAAACGATGTGACGAGAAAACGATAAAATATTATTTAGAAGCTCATTATAATATTAAGTATTTATCAACAATTTCAAGACTTAGTAACTGAATTAATTTTTATATGCAACAGCAACACTTAAACAAATGTCATTGTCAAACGTCAAACAAAACAAACTTGGCCGCCGGTTTGCGTTTGCGCATTTTCCGCGTCTTGCTTGTTTTTACGTGTTTTCTCGATTTTAACCCTCCTAAAGTGCTTTTTCCACCTAAGTCCGTTGAGTCGAGCTTCGGTTCCTCCGGCCGTGTTGATTTTGTGCTTGTGTTGATTGTTAAAATCAAGTTTTGAGACAGGACTCTGACGACCCGTTTGGTGCCGCAACTTTTGTGTTTGTGACATTGATATCTTACCATAATCATGTCTAACAGACAGTGTTGCGTCCCCGGATGCTTGAACAGCTTAGGTAAGGGTTTCATATAATGCCGCTGGATCAAAGCTTCGTATTTTGTTAGCTGACATGTGCAGTTCAGACCCCGTATTCACAACCGCTCGATCCGAGATTTAGATTCAGAAATTCTATCTATCTGTCGCTCGCTTTTGTTATGCAAAAAAAAATATTGACAGAATTTCCGAATCGAAATCTCGGATCGTGCGTTTGTATAAAAGGGGGCTGATCCCTATAGACAATCTTCTACCTGTAAATTTCAGATTTTGAATTTCAACTCCACTGATTACTTACTCGATTATTTCAGATTCCAATGCGAATTTGCATAAATTCCCTAACCCAGATAAGGATAAGGAGATATTTAACTTGTGGGTCTATTCCGTTGGTGGTGACATATTGCAACTTACAAATGAACATATTTTCAAATACCGCCGTGTATGTCGTGTACACTTTGAACAAAAATATTGGTGCCGAAATAATCGACTCAGCAAAGATGCTGTACCAACAAGAAACATGCCAGGTTAGATATATTATAAATTCTCATTTAGCTGCTACTGTGTTAAACACAAATAATACAGATTGAAGATAGTAACTTTATAAATGCAGTAATGGTGGCTGCATATTGGGCGAACAAGATTTAATATGTACATTGAAACTTGAGACATGTCATTGGCACGAAAGAACAAGATTATTTATGACCGTCTAAGTAAAGTGACATTGGCTACTTCATTCTTAAGAAAATTAAATTAGTTGTACATATGGTCTAACTGTACCAAAGTTCACTTACTCCTTTTTTATAATAGATTGTTATTTTTATTACAGGATTATCTGTTTTAAAATTCCACTCTGTTAGTGGAGTGTTGAGACCTCTTCAGATGTCAGAAGCATCTACATCAAAAGGTAAATAAATATTTTTTTTATCATGACATTTACTCTCCCATTATGAGCTCCTAATTATGGCTCCTCTGCTGGACATGGGGTATATTAACTGGTATACTATAATGTTTGGTTTCTTCTAATCTCAATAACAAATTGCCCCAAGTTGAGAACCTAATACCACAAACCCAGTGGTTGCTTCTGCAACTGATTATATACCAATGTAGCTTCACATAATAAATGATGACGGTTCACACTTAACCTGTCAAGCAGTGCTAATGAGACACAATTGACAATCTATTGTGTCTAGTCCTCCAAGGGTTATCATATCTTGCTGTAATAATAGATTAATTTGTCATTCCAGAACCTGTTACTTCACAACTGGACTTTGTGGATAGGCAGCTACACTCTCAAACAGCTGTGGAAGATCAAATAAAGGAAAATCTTGGTAAGTGAATATATAATCATAACAGCATTAAGCAGCCTGCTTTTCTTTTATATTGCCCTAATATTGCATCATGCATACATTAAGACAATTCAACATAAATACTTTCAATATTGCCTGAGGATGTAATAGTTGGTAACAATTAATTTAGGTATCTATTTTCTTCCATTAATTTATGTGCAACAGCACAGTGTTGTTTGTGTTATGTACTAATAAACTTATTAATATCATTTACACATTTAGCTACTACTTTGTTTGACATGTGTCTACACTTATATATATATATTTTTTTATATTTTATATAATATTATAAAGAGGAAAAATTTGTATTTTTGTTTGTTTGTAATGGATAAACTCAAAAACTACTGGACTGATTTTAAAAAATCTTTCAGCTTTAAAAAGCTACATTATCTGCGAGTAACATAGACTATATTTTATTTTATAAAAAATAGGGATCCGTAAGATATATGAGTTTTTCGGGTACCGAATTAGTTCCCTCTGGACGCGGGTGAAACCGCGGGAAACGGCTAGTCTGCTATAAGTCTGCGGCAAATGTCATTAACTATAATAATGAATACATTCATTTTCATTCCAGATCCTATTACTTCACATGGATGTGCCACAGTTTCTAGAGATAGTGTGCCAATGCATGCTACAGATGCTGTAGAAGATCTACAAATTAACCAAAATCTAGGTAAGCAAAGATAATTAATTAATTATCATCATAATTATAAGTATTTTTCTTTACTTATCTTTTTATTTAGGAAATTAGATACATTGTAGGAAGGTATACAGATGATGAGGAAACATTCCTTTATTTTTAAAAAGAAACAAAACCATTGATCAATTTCTCGACAAGCTTACAACTGGGAATCAAACCAGTTAAAAATTATTAATTTTAATTTAGTTTCTACCTACTATTGCTCCCTACTTTTTATGGTAAACATTCATTCTGTCATCAAAACATTATAATCAATATCAACAACAAATCATCACAGAAAATTATTAATTAATAAGTAAATAAATTTCTGTAATAATAAGTGTATTATGTTTTCTTTCATTACAGAGCATTGCAAGCAACGGTCTATCGCTACTAGAAGGCGGGTGAAACGCGTTGCTCTAACTCAATCTGAGCATGCTTTATATAAAAAACTTATGCTAGTTGGAGTAAAACTAAGTAAGTGCCGCAACAAGGTAAAAAGTCAGGCAAATAAGATCAAGGCACTTGAAAATCTAATGACCAATCCTCAGTTTTTGAAAACACTCGACGAATTACCTAGCACATCAAAAATATTGACATTATTACAGTTCAGAGAGCATAAGAAAGGTAACAAGGGCCGTCGTTTCACTCTAAAGGAAAAAAATATTGCTTTGTCCTTGCTGAAACAGAGCCCAAAAGGCTACAGATTTCATAGGAAAATATTTATCTTGCCATCTCGCCAAACTCTTCTGAAGTTGCTTAATATGGCAGATATAAATCCAGGAATCAACAAAAATATGATTCAACAGATAAAGAAAGCTACTGAGAAAATGAAGTTAGAACATAAAATATGTATTGTCCTGTTTGATGAAATGTCACTCAAACCCAATGTGACATACAACGAACGTAAGGACCAAGTTTGTGGATTTGTCACAAATGGCTTGGAGACGCAACCTGATTATGCAGATCATGCGCAGGTGTTTATGATAAGAGGGTTACTGAAAAACTATAAACAACCCATTGCATATACTTTTTCACAAGCTGCTACAAAGGGGCCTGAACTTGCAAAGCAGTTAAAAGTTGTGATTACAGAGTTACAAAATGCAGGTCTCATTGTAGTAGCAACTGTGTGCGACCAAGGCACAAATAATGTTAACTGTGTGAAACATCTTCTGCAAGAGACAAGGGGTAACCTATTGAGAAAGGGAGAAGAGATACGTGACAACATTTTTATTATAAATGAACAAGAAATCATACCATTGTATGACCCACCCCATTTAATAAAATGCGTACGAAATAATTTGATAACAAAAGATTTGAAATATCAAAAAAATGGTGAAGTAAAATTGGCAAAATGGGCTCATGTCATGGCCTTACACAGGGAAAACCCAGGGTACAAAGGAATCCGATTGGTGCCCAAATTGACAGATGCCCACTGTGACCCAAGCAAAATTCCTCGCATGAAAGTAAAAAATGCTACACAAGTTTTCAGCCAAACTGTGGCATCGAATATGGGCTATCTAGCAGGTAAATTTCATCAGTCTGCACAATTCAACATTGTCTTCACTAGTACTTTTCTGACGATTACAATGAAATACAAATATTATATACTTAGTTTTACATTACACAGATCAGACTAAAACATTAAGTATTTAACAAACTTTATTTTTTCACAGATAAGGGTATACTGCCTGCAGAAGCCAAAGACACTGCAGACATCTTGCTGTTCTTTGACAATCTTTTCGATTCAATGAACGGAAGCTTTGGAAAACGCAAGAAACACGGCAAACCTCTCCTAGGACCTGCGACGCCTACTTCTATCCATCATAAAACATGGAAGGAGTGTAAATTTATGATGAAAGACATGAAATTTATTAACACAAAAACCTCAAACGATGAATATGTTCCCACATTAAACAATTGGGTATGGACAATAGAGGGGTTTGAATTGTTATTGAAAAAACTTGAAACAAAGTATGGTGTAACATCAGTTTGGTTGCGGCATCTGAATCAAGACCCAATAGAAAACTTTTTGGGTCCATAAGGAGCCACGGATGCCGCAACGTAAACCCTACACCAGAGAGATTCGAAGCAGCATTCACCACTTTATTAGTGAACAGCCTCTCTAGTGTCCATGCTCCTGGAGCTAATTGTGAAATTGACAATTGTGAAACTTTACATGAAGTACTCATCACAAGCGGGGGCATCAAAGAGCAAACAAATTGTGAACTTAGTAATATTCCCGATATAACATTCACACCCCTTGAAGAAAAAAATGACCCACGCGTAATAGGGGGCCTACAATATGTAAGTGGATATTTTGTTAAAAGCGCAAAAAAAAAAGTATTTAAGGGGTGTGTTGAATGTAAAAACGATTTAATGTCTAACAGTGAGCATGAATATTTAAATAGTAGTAAATTAGTTCATTATCGCCCGTGCTTCGAAGAGTACTTACGTTAAGCCGTCGGTCCCAGTTGTCATGAAGATCTTTCACCATCGCACGTCGTTACGGGGAGTCAGTACCCTCCAATAAACCGATACTTACTGGTCTAAACCATACAATATCACTTTCCCTTTGGGTTATGGCGGTCAGACTATGGAAAAGCTAATATTCTGTCATATCTGGTTAGACTAGTAAGCGGACCCAGGGCTCCTAGGCGTTGAAGTCTTGGATGCAACCGACATAACTCTAGGACGGTGATGATATGATTTAACCATATTACCGGAATTTATCAGAAGCCTCTATGTATATAATACAATATAGAAAATAGTGTAAAAAGAAGTGGAGCTACGAAACAAAAGCTTGTACATTATATTATTATTAGTTTGCGGTTTTTCCAGTCTGATATATTTCTTACTGAGAATTCTCAATACCATGTGGTACAATTGATGAGAATTTCAGTGAGGCTAGTTCGCAAAAGATAAGCTCATTCCATTGGCCCTTATTACAAAGTTGACATTAAAACAACACTGTCTTATGCTTATTAGGTAAATGAAACACAGTTTTATGGTATTCTTCATTTTATTTGTTATTATACCTAAATCTTCTTCAAATAAATCACCTCAAAATGAAGCAGGAGCTTGTATATCGTATACCATAATGTGGTGCAGGTATGACCTCAGAAGTTACAACAGCTTCAATTAATGTGTAGCATTCTAAACATAAGACTCCGTTCAATTCCTGAAACAAACAATTAAAATAGTTTGAATATTCGGTGAGGAGAGCAAGAGAGAATTGTAGGAATTGAGAAGAGAAGTAAACAACACTTACACAAACTGGCGCTATCCATGGTGTCAAACTATTGAGCTCCGAATCAGATAGCTTGTCCAAAGAACGGACGGGTTGCTGACGAGGTACCGCAAAGGAAGAGCTAACATAACTGCAATGCTCACCACGGCTACAGTGATGCAAAAGTTCCCGATTTATCGGGAGATCTACCGATTTCGGCCCTTCCCTCCCGATGTCCCGATTTAGCCACTGTTTCTCCCGAATTTCTAAGGCAAAGGTAATAATGAAAAGGCAACACCAAAATTAATCTGGTAACATTAAATAACTGCACGGGGATTTCTCAAAATGTCACACACGGCTTTTTGATACAGCAGGATACGCAAATCACATTACATCGAAATGCCTTAAAATAGAGTTCAATATTGTTTTATGGATGTCTGAGGGGTTTCCCAAATCAAAATTCAGTTTCGAGTTGTTTTGGCAAAAGTACGATGATCATTTTAATGTTTATTATCGTTTCGTTTGTTCGTTAGTGCACTAGTTTTGTCATTTTGTTGTGCTTTTCAATTGGTACTTACAATGTCAGACTCCGATGATTATGAAAGCCCAAGTATACCTACTAGTTCTGGAGCTAAACGAAAATAATACTCACAAAACTATAAGGAAGAATGGGATTCCCGACCAGAATGCTCTAATTGGTTAAAAAAAAGCATAAAAGAAAAAAAACCACGCTCATTGCCAAAGTTGTAATAAAGATATTTAATATTTCTTCTGGTTTCGACGCTGTTAAAAAAACATGCCGCTTCGCAACTCCACATTAAAAGCAGCAAATGCTTTACGCATCAGCCTAAAATTACTTTTTAATAAATAAATGACTGTTGATTTGTGTAAACTACTATTGTTTTAATTTGATAAAAAAATCTCCCGATTTCTTCCGATTTTCAGCTGGAAAATTTACCGACTTTTAAATGTTCACTTTTGCAACACTGCACGGCTAGTTGTTCTAAGTCCGGACGACATACTAATGTTACCAATAAAGACTGTCTCATACTTTAGTCAACCCACGAGTCTTGATAACACGAAATAAACTTGTTAGGTCCACAAAGGATTGTTCAAGTCAATATAAACAACAGTAAATTACTTATTTTCCAATAAAGAGATATGAGCATAGGTGAAAAAGCAATTTGACTGTTTTCATGTCAAAATAACTGACGTAAGACCAGAGAGGTTGGACTAGTAATAAGGTTATACATATTTCTTTGCGTAAGACATTACAGATGCCAGCATAATAAAAATATGTTCCCATATTTTCGATAAGTACAAAACAATATTTCGTGGGTAATATGTTGCAAAAAGGATAAACATATTATTTATAGAAAATATTTCACCACAATACATTTTTCAAAATATCATAAGATTTTGGTGTTATTTTGCTTATTAGAACTTTTTTTGTCACCCTGTTTTCACCATGAATGTATTTTTTCCCTATTAGGCTGGGCGCATACGCTCGGTTTCCTGATTAGGTTTCCTGATCAGGAATTCAGATTCGGAAACCTGAATGCTTCATTTACATACAAAATGTTAAACAAGGCGCACACATCCTTACTATTTCCGAACGGAAAAAAACCCGTCGTTCGTTTCGGAGTTCATTCCGTGCGTTCGGGTTGTAAGAACGGAAAAAACCTAATGACGTCACCCCGAACGGAGTGCTTGTCATACATTTCGTATCGTTCGCCGCACACGAACGGAAATTTCCGTTCGGAAGCGCGCCAAAACCGTAGCACGGATATACCCAGAAACGACGTTTTTCTCTTCTTCTTCATGTCTAGCGCCAGTAAAAGTGCAATAGCAGTCGACTCATCGTCGTCGTCCATTTGTGTTTTCACAGAAGCGTCTCTATTCAAACTGACAGTATAAATTCCTAATACAAAAAACCGTTTATTTGCGCTAGGCACACGGAATTCCGAATCTGAATTCCTGATCAGGAAACCTAATCAGGAAACCGAGCGTATGCGTCCAGCCTTAAAAGGGGTTTGCAAGAAACTGTAAACATTTTCCTAAATATGCAAAATGAGTTTTGAATATGAAATGGCGATGTCACGACCGGAACAACGCAGATACTTTTAATTTTCAACTAAAAATCCCCGTTTCGCTTTAAATTAAAATTAATATATATAAAATTATAAAATAAAAGAAGATTTTCTAGATATGAATGATTTAGAAGCAAACGTGCAACAAAATAGCCCAGTTTTGGTCATTCTCCTTTGCAGTTTTTGTATTTGATAATTAAAACCTCACATTGACGTAATTATGATGCGTTTACCTTTGTATATTAAATAGACAAAATTTTTATTATAACTATTTATCATCATAGGAAATTAGTTATTTTCTAAGAAAATAAATGTACATGCGTAGGCATGCCGATATCAAGAGGTTTTGTTACAAACATTACTTCCAAATATTTAATACGATCGCGTAGGCAATAAAAAAATAAGTACATTTTTAGCAATACTGTATATTTAAAATAGCAATATACTGAATATAGCAACACAACGCCCAGGTTGGCCAATCTTGTTGAGGTTTTAGGTGGAAGAATAAGAAAACTCAGTTATTTATCACAAATTATATTTTAAATATTCATAAAACATTACCACGACACAATCTACATAACACCTAGGGTAGACCGAGGCGAATCGGATCAGTGGGTGAATCGGATCAGAATAAGAAATTTGTGAGTAATTTTAATAAAGCGTTGATACGGAACGCAAGCTGTTGGCAGCTCACGAGCCACTTCTACCCTGCACCTCCTGCCATCGGTTTCGTTTCGATACGACTAGTACATCAGCGTCAGCGCCGCTCGCCAGTGAGTCGCTTTTTGTGTACGTTAAAATTTTCGCGTTCATCTATAATACATGCTTACTATTTCTTGGTGTTAATCTAAGAACTTGAGTTAAATCTTTGAATTTTATAGCTTAAACGGCTTGGGAATAGGTCTATTTTAGAAAACACTTTAGGTTTTAAGCACAGTATTATAGATTAATTTGTGAAATATTAATTTCAAAAGTCTTCAATATGGGATGATTCGGATCGCGTCATCGGGGGCGAATTGGATCACTTACTTAAAATGATTTATTTTACATTAGAGAATAGTTAAGTATTTTTATTCAATTATAGATGGTTAACACTTATAAAATACATACAATAAAGTGAAAAAGCAGAAGAATAGTCCCCAAATAAAAAATTATAGCCCCAAACAAAGTACTGGCCCAAGAATTAATTTAAGGTCTGGCTGCTGAGATTTAAAAATTACCATACACGAATTTACAAAGAATAGTTTCTCTCTCCAGTGATGTCATTAAGATACGTGGTAGACAATAAAACCAATATTGAATTTGAATCCACCCCAGTGTAAGATTAATCCTTACGAAAAAGATGTTAAGAAGAAACTAAAAACAGCCGAAAAAGCCGTGAAAATAAGAGAAACGGACTGAATACCAAAGAAAATATGAAGAAGAATAATAATAAAAGAACAACTTGAATAAAAATCAAAGGTTTGGCTTTGTATTTACTGATAAAAAAAAATCATTCATTCACCATCATGCGAAGAATGGGGGGGTCACAGGGGACATGACCCCCCCCCCCAATCTAAGGTCAAATTGAAAAATCTCAAAAATTTGCCATATAATAAAAGGAACTTTCTAGCTATCGCCTAACAGAGTTACATTTATAGTTTGCTGACATCTAGTGGTGTTTTACGTACGATGGCCAAAATAACTTGGAAATTAAGTACATCTAGTTTAGAAACAAGGAAAAGGCAAAATCGATATGCGTCGTTATGATAAAGATTGTTTAACAATATTCTAATTATGTAATTTGTCGGTTTATAGTAAAGATTAAAGATAAAGGCTGTCTACTTAGTTGTGAATTGTGATTCTTGTTGTTAAGTTTTGTGATTGAGGAAAAATTTTAAAATAACTTAATTGTCGAATACTTACTTACCTACTACATACCTATCATTTAATTTGAATAACAGTGCTTCATTTACTTAATGATAATTTTATAATAGGCACTTAATGGTAAGTCATTGTAAGTAATCGAGCCTTTCCCGCCATTTTAGCGCAACCGACAAAAACTAAAATTTACAGGTTTTTTTTTAGAGGACTCCAGCAGCTACGAATGCAATTTTTTTTTTAATTTACCCGTTTTGGCCGATCCCGTGGGCATTTCCGGAAATCCCTTCTTAGTGCACCCCTACGGTCCCCAAGGAACATACATGCCAAATTTCAGCTTCCTGCGCTCAATAGTTTCGGCTGTAGCGTGTCTGTCAGTCAGTCAGTGATTTTTAGACATTTACATGTATAATTAAAAAAACTACAAATATAATAAGTATTTACACTATAAATGGCGATCCAGATAGGTACCTATTTTTTTTAAGTGTAGTGAGTGACCCCCTTCAAAATTTCAGGCTGCGACCGCGCCTGCTACGTACTCGCTTTCGGCAGACGATAAAGCTACACATTGTTGCTTTTTTGAAAACCAAGCAATGGGGTTTTGCCCTTGTAGGATAATACCACCGCTAACACTTTTTCTGTCGCTTCTAGCTCCAGCTCAATCGGCATCCGAAAATCCGTATAAATTTTTGTCATTTGTCTTTTTAAATAATATAACGTACTACTCTTTTTCCAGCTTTACATAATTTTTCATTCGGTTTATCTAAAAATCTGCTCAGATATTATACTGCAAATGTTAAATCCGGTCTTGTTGTTACGGTTAGATAAATTAGACTTCCTATTAGATCTCGATACGGTAAATCTAAAACTTCTGTATTATCCTTTATTTCTATATTGTAATTTATTTCCATGGGAGTTTTAATTCCGTTACATTCTTCCATTTTGAATTTAGTTAATATCTTTTCAATCATTTTTGTTTATTTCAGTTCTAAAGTATCTTTATTTCTTTTAATTTCCATTCCTAGAAAGTTCTTCATTTCACCCATATATTTTGCGTTAAACTCCTCCTTAAGTGCTTTAATAGTATCTTCCCCGTTTCCAATTATCAGGATATCGTCCACATAAATCAGCATCCAGCAGTCTTCTTTGTAATACAAACAGTAATCATATTCTGATCTTTGGAATCCGTTAGCTTTCGCGAATTCGTCAAGTGTTTCATTCCAACACTTTGGTGATTCAACCAACCCATACAATGCTCTCTTTAGTTTCAATGCTGTATTATTATTTTTTATTTCTAATCCTTGGGGTATTTTGATATATACATCAGACTTCAATTTTCCATTCAGGAATGCAGTTGGAATGTCAAGTTGAATAATCTTTAAATCATCTTGTACAGCTTTTGATAAGATCATTCTTATAGTAGAATGTCTAGCAACAGGTGCATAAATGCTGTCGAAAATATCTTCTTTCTTTTGTTGGAAGTCTCTAGCTACCAGTCTTGCCTTTTTTGTTCCATCTTCTTTTTGCTTTCTTCCATCGGTTATTTCTTGTTCTTCCCATGTTTTTAATCTTTGGAGTGCATCTAATTCTTTATTAATTGCGGTTTTCCATTCTGGTTCTCTCAGAGCTTCTTCGAAAGTTTCTGGTGCATTTGCACTGACACATATAATAATGTTAGTTTCATTTATGTTTTCTAAATTCGTCTCGTAATCTTTAAGATAAGCAGGAGATTTTATCGTTCTTTTGGGTCTGGTTCCTCTTCAGTTTGATCATTATTCATTTCTGCATCTTTAAATTCATCTTCCTTTTCTACAATATCTTCCTTTTCTTCTTTTTTCTTTGTCTTGAATATACCTTACTTGTTTCACTTCTCCGTTATTTTTGAACTTAATGTCGCTTTCATCAAATCTTACATCTCTGGATAGAACTATCTTATCTTCTTCTGGATCCCATAATCTGTAACCAACAGTTCCATAACCACGCTCTGCTACCATGTTGAGGTTTTAGGTGGAAGAATAAGCAAACTCTGTTATTTATCACACCTTATTTGACCTTATATCTGCATAAATCTACCCCATACATCCCAGCAGACCAGGATAAAAGGCGCAATAATATTGTGGCTCACTCCTCGCGTGTTCGTACGGCTTTTGCAGAGCGTCAGTATAGCGCTCAATCAGCCTATGTCTACAATAAGATAAACTCTAAATTAAAATTCAATCCAGAGTCTAAACATAAATGCCAGAAGATTATTACTGATTGGTTAAAAACGTTAACATACGAGGAAAGCGAACAAATTTTTATCAGACCTTGCTAAAATGGAATCCATAACACACACACACACACACACACACACACACACACACACACACACACACACACACACACACACACACACACACACACACACACACACACGCACACGTATGTTATGTGAGCGTGTGTGTGCGTGCACACACGCTCACATAACATATACACAAAAATGGATGAATGGATTGATAGTATTACTTACCTTAAAATAATTATTTTAAATATTTTTGACATGTATCCAGTTTATTTTTTATTTTAGTTTATTAGTCTCCACTATGTAAATGTATTACAGGGGAAGCAGCGAGTCAGTCCCAGTACAAGTATTGTTAATAACTTAATGGGGCTGCCTCATGCAATATTTATGTAACGATTATGGAACAATAAACAATTTATTATTATTATTATTATTATCTCTTTATTATTCAGTATTCACATAATCGAATTTTACATAATTAAACCTTAAAGATATCAATAAAGGACAATGCCAGATCCTGCCCCACCCTTTCATTAATTTACAAGAAATGTAAATTAATGAAAATTATCCTATCAAAATAAGACCCTTCGTTACTTACTTGTTACTCTGTTACACTTGCGGATAAAAAGTAAGTAATAAAAGGAATTTTAAAACCCAACGCCTATTTCCTGTTATTCTGGCGACCATTTGCGTTATTTAGTACGCATACACGAGAACAAAACGAGTAATTTGATTAAAAATAGATCAATTACTCATCATCAATTTACTTCACAAATTGAAACGTAGTTACAGTCAAGCTGAATTGGAAAAGCACCGCAAAAATCCTAAAGCAACCTGGAAGATTATTAAAGAGCTAGCGAATATGAAAAGTACATCTCAACCAGCCGTAGACCTGCTCAACATTACTCATCAACCTCAATCATCTGTAAACGAAGTGAATAGGTATTTCGGAACCATTGGTGAGGAATTAGCGCTCAAAATTAAGTCCTCACCTGTTCAAGATCTGACTAAAAACCCATGTGATAGACAAACGAATCCGTCCGGGAAATCTATGGCATTCTTGCCAGCCGATGAGAGCGAAATAAATAACATCATCATGAGCTTACGTGGTGTTACGATAGCGGATGTAGATGGTTTTTGCCACTAAATTGTCTGGGGCTTTTTTAGTTGCGTGGTGAAGCTTGTCTTTGTGTTTAATGCATCTTAATAAACCAGGCGTGATCCAGGGTTTTAATAACCGTTTTCTACGTGGTATATTTTTTGTTTCCGTGTTTAATACTATAATGGATTTTAAGGTATTTACAAATGCATTTGTAGCTTCATTAGGGTCCTTGCAACAAAGTACATGAGAGAAATCCATATCCTCAACGCTCTTTACGGCGTTTGGTATGTTTATACGCTTTATGCATCGGTTTGAGATGTTTTTTTTTATTAATAAGCTCTATCTGAAATAAGACCGGGATGTGGTCAGTAAAAGGACAATCGAAAATGATTGTCGTAGATCGCTTATTACTTTTCAAGAAGATATTATTCAAGCAGCTGTTCAAACGAGTTGGTATCTGATGGGCTGGGAGTAATCCATGAGAGGCAGTAGTATTTAGGTAGTCTTCTGAATTGGGATCTGCATTGTGAGCCACAATATTAATATTAATGTCTCCAACCAAGGCGATTGTGTTATATGCAGACAGTGTTGTTAGTAAGCTGTCTAAGCTATTTATGAAAGGGTTGGTATTATGTGTGGAGGGGGAACGATATATAGCAATCAGGGCAAAATCTATGCCACGAGTAACGACTAGGCAATTTGAGTCACATAATTGCATTTCAGAAACGGTGCAGTCAAAACAGTCTCGAACGTATATAATAACGCCGTCGTTTTGGTTATTGAATTTAGACGCATAGGCTGTGTAATTGTCTATATAACTACTGTGTAATTGTCTGTATAACTACCACTTGTAATAATATAATTATGTGACAATAGTACTATGAACCGCTGTAATATGTTCCACATAAAAAAATAGGATGCCCGAAGAAAGTCCGTAATTTAAAAACACAAAAGTTTTCCTAACATAAAACTTAAGGAAAATTCCTCAACATCAGAGATCAGTTCACCCAACATTAAGAGTTAACTGCTAACATTCGGGGAATATTACCTGCCATCAGCGATAATTCACTATAGTGATAATTTTACCAACATCGGGTATAATTTTACACACCACCACACTCACACCCGTATGAAAGTAAGGCAAGGTCACCTTAAAGCTGCGCGTCCACAGGATCGGAATCGGAGCGTACGGAGCGGACGGAGCGTCGTCATTTACAAAATGCCGATGGGGTGCGTCCACTGCATTCGGATTCAGCATCGGCAATTTAGGTATTTTTAAAGCAGGAGGATAGTGACGAGGATATTGTTGTAGATTAATTTTCGGAGAATATTATACATTTGATGAATATCATAAATAATGAATATCATAGATTTTTGGGTACATTCATATGACTCTACTAAAGTAATTAAAACATCGTCGTTCATCGTGTATAAGTATTTTTGCCTACAGTTTAATGCCGCAAACACGTCAGAACTTGAAACGCTCGGAGTCCGAATGATGTGTTCACTGCGGATGACGTCATCAGCACAAATACCGGTCTCTGGCGCAGAAATGCCGATCCAGTGCACGCAGTTTCATAGAAATTAATACAAAGCAACAAATCCTTCCGCTCCGTACGCTCCGATTCCGATCCGGTGGACGCACAGCTTAAGGAGGCATAACGTTTTTTCCTGGCAGTTACCGCAAGGAACTTATTAGACGCCATAAAAATATTTTTGAATTTAGAACCGTCCGTGTAGAGAGAAAGCAATGGAATCTTAAGAAATTTATAGGAAAATATTGAAAAATAAGTTCAATGTCCACACCTATCTTCCTTCAAACTTACCCAATTTAAATGAGCATACCCTCAAATGAAAGAGCTCTTTTCAGCGCGTGTTTTAGGCTTATGGGCATTTTCGTCAAAATGTTTAACAACCCACTCATGAGATGTCCCATGAAAAAAAGTTGCAAATAACTAACTTTTGTATACATAGAAGTGTCTAGTTAATAAAGAGTCGTTCCAAATGAATACAGCTTTCTTTTTTACTTAAATTGTTATGATAAATTTAAATCAAAGTAATAAAATTAAATCCAGAAATGCGACCTCTTACGTCTTTCAGTACTGTCCTCTTTTAGATATATGACCTATGTTATTTTTTTTTTGCAATTTGTTTCTCATTACATATTCCACATAATTCCGTTTTTGTAATCAGGTTATAGTTTTCAAGCACGTTAAACTGTAAAATATATTTTAATACAAATATTTTAAGATTTTTAAGTTTATATCCTGTCCCCTTGGTATGTGTTAACTGGACATGTCCATGCACAGTGACCGTAAATTGAATTGTTTTTAATAGTGATTTTTTTCTACTATTCGGCAATTTTTTATTTAAATAGCAAGACCAAATCAAACATGTCAATACCAGCAGCTATTTTGAAGCGTCAGTTTTTATATATCTTCAGTCTTGAGGGTGTTTCGACCGGTAACGGTCTTTTTTCGTAGTTTTGCCTCTCATTGACCAGTAAGTATTTTACGTTTCTAAAATAATCATGTTATGTTAGTGTTAAAGCGAAGATCGTTTTACATGGTGAATTTAATTCTGGTTTTGAGTAAATTAAAACTATCTAGTTATCATACAACATTTTTGCAATAAGTTTAAAAATTTAAGAAAAGTTGTGATACCGTTACGTCCTGACCATTACCTAATAGTCGGGTACGTATGAGCCGGACTAAATAAGTAACGGACAGGACAACCTAAATACGTGGGCACACTGAGAGAATCCTTACTACTGTGAAACTGCATAATATGACTAATATACACAAAATAAAGTCAGTGTTTTCCCGAAATGTATGTACTCAGCCCACAGATTTAAGACTCAGATGGAGCGTATTCGTCCGACTAAGTGAGGCATGTTGACAGCTATGTTTGCGTGACATTTGGCGACTGGCACTCTACGGACACGCGCGCCTATGTGTGTGTAAAGTTGCCAGATTATGAATAATCTCCCACTACCTTGCATATAGTTTTTGCAAACGGATATAAAAATATTACATATTTTATATTCGTTTGCGGTTTTGAAGAATTTACCATGGATTTAATTAATGCTTTTAGTATGTAATGCTGTTGTGAAAATGATTCAAATAAAAGAAACCATTAATGTATGCTTTTATAAATACATTTCTTAAATGTAGGTACTGAGTTAAGTTTTAACTAATTTTATTCGTAAATTGAGAAATAAATAGATTATGTTTTGTGATTAATACCCTCGATCCAGAAGAAATACTTATATGTATAATACCAACTACATATATTTACGAATACCAATCATGGGGTTCAGATCTTAGATCGGCGAATATGTTGTTTATTTTTTGTTTAGATATTCTCAGTATAGTCTCTGGAAATGTTTGGTTAATTGCAATAGGCTTGCGTCCTAAATATTAATTAAACATTTTGTCATGCACACAATAAATTATGAATATTATTATTCATAAATTTAATCAAAACCATAAAAAGTGCAATTAAAAATAAATAATGGCTGCAATCAATGATTTCTGTTTCTGTACTTAATGTACACACGGCGCCAAGTCAAGTAAACAGTTGCAGTACGATTTTGATACTTATTCCCTACGCCATAAGAACGGTACAAAGGTCAACGTGTATAAAGCTTGACGAGGAGCCATGTGTACACGAATATTTGGATCGTTTGGGGATCGAACTCAAAACAATGTATATACTTACTAATGGAAATTCTATTATTATATTTATAAGAAGAAAGATAATCTACAATATAATTTTACATTACGTTAATTTATTTTTCATTAACATGACCATCATTATTACATAATCAATTGACAAGTGCATTTTCCCTAATTCAGGGAGAACGGCGTCGACGTAAACTGGCAACACTTACATATTTTCTGCAGAAATACGAATTTTATCGAAATAATATTATAAAACAGTCAAATAATCCAAAGTTATCTGTAAAAATATATTACCATCTTCCCGTTTTTGCTTTTGGAAACAACTTTTACAATGTTTAAAAACGCAAGACGGCATTTTATGAATTTAAAAGCTGGATTGATCGTGGCGTGTGAACTGTGCGATGCTTCGCAGCGCACTGAGCCGAGTTTGTATTCGCTTTTCAATTTTGTATTTGCTTTAGTGGCCTCACGCAAGTGTTCCGCGCGCTCCGTCTGCCCTTTGTTCTGTAGTCTTAGACTCAGCCCATGATAGAGAAGCTAGGACCTATAGGTAGCTATCATTTATTTTGCGAAATATAATATGTGCGAAATATAATTTATTATTGTAAAACATGTGTTTTATTTACCATTATATCGGTATATCCACAACTTTACGATGTCAGGACCGTTACTAGTGGGTCAGGTATACGTGACTGTCCCTCGAAATATTTTAAGGGCTTTTATGTTTTTCCTAATATTTCTTTAAATAATTGAATATTTTTTTATATTTTTAGCACAAGGGAATTTAAGTTAAATTTGGTATGGGAATTCTAGATCTATCACCAGTGGTTAAATAGATATATAAAAGTTAAGAATAGAGTTTTCGTAACAAGTTACGATCATGACCATTTTTTATAAATTACTATGGCAATATTTCACTCACAACTGAGTTTTTGTGTTAGATTGCATAATAGCACAATGAATTAGCCTATACACACCAAAAAATTCAATCCTAAGTTCAGTTTCATTTCAGGAGCACTTTATTATTTGGTAACGGTCTTGACCAAAACGTATCTCTGAACGCTGACTCGCTCCTCCCGATCCCACGCGCACATTTATGCCGCGAGACCAACGAGGCAGTCGTATAGGGTTTGATGTCGAGTTTTCCGTCTCTACGCAAAGATCGTATTTGCATTGTGTTATCCCTAGTCGCCTCTTACGACACCCACGGGAAGATAGGGGGTGGTGACACGTCTTATATTCTATGCCGTCAACCACACGGCATAGAATACAAGTGTTCTATGATAATTTGTGCGTAATAAAATACCTATATCATACCATAAATAAATCCAAAGCGGACTATTTAGTTGATTATAGCGACTAACGTAAACGGAAATAACAATATAGGAATATCAAACGGAATGAATGTCATTTGTCTGTCATTGTCAATGTCAACTTAGGTTTAGAAAAATATTTTCTTTTAGTTGGGTTGACTACATGTTGACTAACTACGACGAGTCAGTGTTTTTTTCTTGTTGCCGAATATAAAGTCATTGTAGGATTTTTCGTTTATTTGCACTAAAATGAAAAATAGTAGTAGTGAGAGTGATAATGGCAGCGATATTGGAACTACGGCGAAGAGAGCTAAAATTCGCTACGATCAGAAATATTCTGTTGTGCTGAAAAAATCATTCGGTTGATTAAAAAATAATTGAGGAATAGATTACTTAATAAAAATAAATTACGAAAAAAAAATGTCTTGGACTTTGTTTTTTCGATTTTCCCACAGATTTTGCAATTTCTTTACCAACAAGGAATTTGGCTTTAGGTTATTCCATCTATAAATCATGTATAAAAAATGTCCGTAGATCTACGGATTTTTATAGAGGCAGTCTACGGACATCTACGGATTTTTGGGCGGAGACCTACGCATTTTTTAAAATTGGATCTGGCAACACTGCTTCAAAATCAAAACCAGTGTTGTTATTGATACGGCAATTGCCGTAATATACGGCAATCCACGTTTTATTTTCACGCAATACGGTATACGGCAGGCCTTTCGATGCCGTATCAAAAAATACGGCAAATGGCTGGAACTGAAACGAAACGTTTTTTAAACGTACCACTCACAGCCGACAGCCGGGGAAAACCCGACTTGCGACAAAAAACAGTGCAATCTCTTTCGTTTTGGTTAAAAATGAATGAGACAACGGATTGAAGTAAAGTATTGGGTTTATCTAGGAGTCGATTAATGGTGTGGCGATTCGATTATTTGACTAATCAATAAATCGATAATGCGATCTAGTGTTATCGATCATTAATAAATATCTTTTAATTATTATAAGTCTAGCATAAAAATGTTTTTAAATTGCTATAAATTACGATCATAAAAAAAAAACAACAGCACAAATTTATAAAAAAGAAAATTGGACATCAAACGGAAATCAAATTCCAATAAGCAGAAACTATAAGAAACCTTTATGGAGAAGAAACAAATGAGGAATAAACATTTTTAACTTATATACGGCATTTTAGTAATATTTCCCAAAAAATACGGCAAATCAGAATGTCATATACGGCAACCCAGATTTTTATGATAACAACACTGATCAAAACGATTTTTTTATTCCTGTTTTGAGCTCCGCAACAGTCACTCGAGTATACTTAGGTAAGCTTTAAAGTACCCACAACCTCATAATGTTTGCAATGCAGTTTTCGTTTTGAAAATATTTTTAGTGCTTTGGCAATATATTCAATAACACAATAGTGCTTACACAATATTAGGTATTTAGTGGATCCTCTTTGTTTATTCATTTTAAGTATTTCTTCCTATGGTTTTCATTTCAAAACTGCAAATCCAGGCTTTGAGGTTCATTTACTTGTTCATTTATGTTAGAATTTAAATTATGCAGCAAAGCATTGTTGTAAAAAGGTTTAATTGACGTGGATCGTTTATGTAAAACTTTAACAGTAAGTACCTATTTTTTCACTGCGCTTGGAGTTTTACAAAAATGATCTACGTCAATTTAATCTTTTTTGCAAAGCTTTAGGTTTAGTCAGGTATAGTTCAGTTAAAAAGGTTGATTTTGCATAAATGATCTTCATTAAGATTTGACCACAATATCCTAAAAAAATGTTCATGCAAAACATACAATTTTATTGTAGGTAGGTACAAAAAATTGCAAAAACATTAATGGTTAATATAAAAGGTGAATCGTTTTGAATTAAATTTTTCGTATTTCTTTATTTAAATATAATATGCATGTGGCCTGAATCAGTATAGTTCTGTAGTCGAATGTTATTTGGAATTGAGTTAAAATGATTCAAGGTTATTGGAACATTTATGCAGAATTAGTTTTATAATATCTTAATATATAAAATCCTTGCGTTACTGACTGACTGACAGACACGCTACAGCCGAAACTATTGGGCGCAGGAAGCTGAAATTTGGCATGTATGTTCCTTGGGGACCGTAGGGGTGCACTAAGAAGGGATTTCCCGAAATTCCCACGGGATCGGTCAAAACGGGTAAATTAAAAAAAATATGCAGGCGTAGCTGCTGGCGTCCTCTAGTTTTCCATATGGTATAAAAGCATGATTGTTCCAAGTAGTTTCAATCATTATAGCAAAATAAATTTACACGCGTCAGGGCAATCAAGAAAATGCAAAAATGATTCTAATGGTTTGAAACACTTATGAAATGGTCTTCATCATTATGACATAATTGACATATCATATAATCTGTCATTCCGTTTCTTGTTGGTGATTCGTGAACGTTCTTCGTTTGTGATTTTTTGGATTTTTCGACCCGTGCTGCACTCCCGGACGCCGAAGATTTTGCTTATGACCCTAGACTTACGCTTGATGCCCTGGACACGGATTTGCCTAATGATTTGGTTTCTATCGACTTGGATTATGGCTTCTTCAGAACGAGGCTGTTGCGTGCCGAAATGCGGTAAAACTCGTAAGTAAACCGTTGCAATTTGAAATTCTACTACTATAAAATGTTTATTATTATCAAACTATGTAGTAATGATCCTTTCTAACAGTTCTAATTGATCGTCTGTTTTAGGGAAAGATGGTACAATCCTGGGTTAAAGTTTAGAAACGTGCTGCCTCGATAGACGAAAAGTGAGGATATTAGGGAGTTCTAGGGGGTCTTCTCATACCTATGCAACACGATTTTCTTGCCGGAAACGCCGTTTTATAAAAAAAAATTACGACAAAATTCTTAATTTTTAGGTTAGGTTAGTGTAGTAGGCACTTTTTTTTAGGTACTGTGTGTGTTTTGTACTGTGAACTGAGTCTGACTCCGGGTGTGCTGCCGCCAAAAGCTCCCGCTTTATAAAAAACACTCTAGGGGTGGTAGGGACCACAAAACTGTTTTTTTTTTGCTCTGTGGCAACACTAAGGCTAACAGCCGATCCGACCTTCTCCCGTATTTTTTACAAATTAAAATATAAAATAAAAGTATAATTAAAGCTAATTACAAGTTAATCGCTTAATAAATGTGTTATTTGTAATAATCTGTAAACGTATTAGTGCTTTATATGAAAATAAGGTGAGTTTATTGTGTTTTCTTTTGACAAACAATCTACCGGTAAAACTTGCATTGTCATTTTACAAACAGGTATAACTTTGTAACTACTATTTAAAATCAACTTATACGTATAAAATAGTTTTAATTAGTATATTTCTGAATAAAAAGTGACTACAAGTTCCTATATAACCACATACAAGTAGTAAAAATACATAAACATAACCTAAACCTTGTTAGTTGGTTACTCAACTTTGAACGAGATGAGCTGTTCTTTCAATAATATTTAGCTTTAAACCCTACTATTACCACGTATTTCAATTCTCTTCTTTAATTTTGAATAACACTTCCTTTAAACTTCTTGTATTTTTCTCTTTTCACTATGATTATGACTCGTAAAGCTTTGGCTCGCCAGGAAGAGTCTAAACTCCAACTATATTTAAGTGAATTAAAGACCTCTAAGGAGTTGTGTAACAAACTGATAGAGGAAAGAGAAGATAATGAGAAAGAAATGTTGAAGTTATTGGAAAAAAATAAGAAGGGAGGCTCAGCTACATACTCAATTCTCTGATGCCATGAGTGCTCGGGATAGACTCCAGCTCATTGTGGATGGGTTTGCCGAGTGTAGCTCACAGTACGAACTAGCACTTGACCGTATTCAGTTTCTAGAAAAACTTCTTCATAAACATACCAGTGAAAACAACCAAGTGTTTAGACTCATGCCCAAGCAAAGCAGAGATGTTAGTTAGGGGCAATGTGAATGAGTGTGATGTGCTGTTTAATTTTAAATACATTGACACCAATGACATCCTCAAGACATTCAAGACCATCAATATTAAGAAATCTATTGACTTATGGGGTATTTCAGTTAGTCTTGTTCGCCAAATGATTTTTAGCATAGCTCCATATTTAGCTGCAATATTTAATAGATGCGTGGATAAAGGGGTATTTCCTGATTTAATGAAACACAGCTTTCTTTCTTTCTTTTTTTAATATATATTAATGACTTGCCATTCTTTGTTAGAAATCTATGTGATATTGTTCTTTTTGCTGACGATACTTCACTTATTTTTAAAGTTGATTGTAATACAAGTAACATTGACAGCGTAAATAATTCTCTTGCGCAAGTACTACATTGGTTCACGACAAATAATTTGCTACTCAACTCTGGCAAAACAAAATGTGTGAAATTCACTTTGCCGAATGTCAAAAATGTTCTTACTAATATAATTTTAAACAACGAAACAATTAACCTAGTTGATTCAACTGTATTTTTAGGTTTAACTTTAGATTGTAAGCTTCAGTGGTGCGCACAAATATCCTGTCTGGCAGTCAAACTTAGTTCTGCAGCATTTGCAGTTAGGAAAGTTCGCCAATTCACAGACGTAGATACTGCTAGACTAGTTTACTTTAGTTACATTCACAGTGTAATGTCTTACGGGATACTATTATGGGGTACGGCGGCCGATATTCAGACAATTTTTGTTATTCAAAAGAGGGCGATACGTGCAATATATAAGTTAGGTGCTAGAGATTCTTTATGAGATAAATTTAAAGAAGTAGAAATATTTACAGTTGCATCGCAGTATATATTTGCTAATTTAATGTATGTTAAGAAAAACTTAACTCTTTACTGTAAAAATAGTGACTTGCACAAAGTGAACACAAGGAATAAGCATAAACTAGTGGGCACTAACTACCGTCTACATAAAGTTCATAACTCATTTGCGGGACTCGGTATACAATTCTTCAACAAATTACCTCTGGAAATAATGAATTTACCTCTGCACAAATTTAAAACCACTACTAGGAATTTTCTTTTAAAAAGGGGTTATTACACTATTAAAGAATTTCTAGATGACAAGACATCGTGGGTCTAGTTGCTTTTTTTAAATTCACCATTATTATTATTTTTATGACTGTGTAAAATACTCTCTTCTTAATTAGTAACATGTTAAGTGGAGGTGCCTCGTGAACACATGATTTTTGCAGGATTTGGATATTATTATGATTTGTTGAATGTAGTTTAACATTATTTATCCCTGATCATATCGTTGTTCACTTGTCACCTTCACAAAATTCTTTCTACATTTGCATTCCTTCACACGGTCCACTAATTTATGTTAATAATAACGATCTGGAAAATGGAGGTAATTGGCGGTCATGGTCAGTATACCAATAGATTGTTTCTTACTGCCGGTTCGTATACCGTTATCGTCATGCTCACTAAAATGTCATTTCTTGTGGTGGCGTCGTGTGTCGGGTCATCCCTGTCCCTCTAATATGGCGAGAGGGGTGATGGCTGGCACATGCGTCATACTCGTAAACGGGTGCTACTTGCGATGACTGGTCGATGACGGTCTTGCGGGCTGGTATTAGATTTTAATATTTAACTGCATCATTTCCATCATGGGTCTGATCACTTTCGCGGATTGCCTGCATTATTAGGTATATATAATGTAAGTGGATGCTCCTGTTTCACCATGTCTATTCTGAGGAGACTAACCAAATGAACATCAAAAGTATTATGCTTGAGTATTATTATGTATAGTAAATATATACAAGTGATATAGAAGGTGTAACAGTTGCAGCGCCTTACAAAATGTAAATTATGTGTATTATGCAAAACCTGGCGATGAAAAAGAGTGACCGTGAGTTTTATTGCCCGTTCTTTCTCATGGTTCTACCTATTGCTTTGCGAACGTGGCAGTAAATGTAAATGTAGAGTCTAAGTAATTATTTTATAAATTTATTATTTTGACGTTCATAAGCGTCACATTGTGACCCAAATGAATAAACGATTTTGAATTTGGATTATTACATGAGGCAAATAGTAGAATAAGACATCTAGAATTCACCCAAGAACAGATCACTACCTCGGCAAATCAAAGTCTGTTTGTTGAGCTGGTGGTTCATGCTCCATGCATGATTACTGACATAAATAATTCTAAAGCATCGTTTCCAAATAGTCTCTCAGTGTGCAAAGAATTAAATAATTCAATAAAATTGATTAGAGGTAGTAGGAATAGAATTAAGAAATATGTCAAAATAAATAAATTCATAAAAAAGACCCAAAAATTAGTTCACAGGCAAGTTTTTCATTAAAAATGTTAAGCTCAACAGGGAAAGATTATTTGCTCTTGAAAAATTAGAAAATTACTCACAGAAATATCACCAAAATAATTTGAAACATAAATTAGAAATAAATAATTTGCAGGTAGAATTAAATAATCTTAGTGACAAATTAGTATCAATGACAAATAAATATAAAAGCTCTGAATTACAAATGAAAGAGTACATATTGGCAATGAATGAGTTGGTGTCATCAAATAGTAATGAGTGTTCACAACAATTGAACAATGACATCCCATTCAACCTCCAACGCTCACCAACTTGTTCAGTGTCAACATGTGACCCTGTTTTATTTAATACTTCTGTAAACAAACCAAAATCTAAATGCATTACTAAACATACTTTAAATAAATTAGAAAATAATATACTAGAAAGCAAAACTAAATTAGAAAACAAAAATAAACTGATAATATTTAGTGACGAGATTGGAAAAGGTATGGGTCAGTTTTTGGCAAACACATATAGTGACGGATTAGTGATGAATTACTGTATGCCTGGGTTAAGTTCTATAGCCATTTTAGATAAAATTATCAGTTCTAATTAAATCTACTTAGTAAAAGAGGATCTTTAAATAAAAAACTATTATATTTTTATTACAGTAAATTAAGTGAATTAAATTTAAATAAAATTATTATGCTTACTTTACCCTTTAGTAAATCGTTGCCACAGAAAGAAAACAATATTAAACATAATCTTAATACAAATCTTTGTACATGGTCTTATAACAATAAGCAATTTGTTAGAGTCAAATACATGGAGTATTTGACTCTAACAATAATGTTAGTAAAAGTTTATATTTGACGCAAGATATTTGCTATCTGAATTCCTTTTTTAAAAGACAGCTAGCAGCTTCGCTAGCATATTGTATTAATATTTCAGCCAAAAATTTGGCTAATAAACCTGTTGCTCCTATACAGCAACTAAATGACATTCATAATAATTCAGCCAATATTTTGGCTACACAACTTGACATGTCAATTAATTTAAATTAAATAGTACGACAATAGAGAGTACCTGTTGCAATTCAGACACTTTAATGAATAATAAACCAGAAAGTACAAATAAGACTAATTCAAATAATTATAAGTCTGGGCATTCACGAGTTATAAAACTAGTTCATCAAAATATTCAAGGAATGTTGAATAAAGATTTAGAAATTGAATTGTTCATGAACGGTGAATACATTGACATTTTTTTGTTTAACAGAACATTGGTTTAAAGATTACCAGTTCATGTGCAACTTCAATAACTTAGTTGGTAGTTCGTTCAGCAGACAAAATGCAATACATGGTGGATCGTTGATTTTAGTTAATAAAGAACTTAAATTTAAGAATTGTTGTGACATTGTGAATTTTTCTGTTGAACGGACAGTTGAAATAGCCTGTGAGGAGTT
Organism: Euclidia mi; assembly: GCA_944739405.2. Taxonomy (NCBI): domain Eukaryota; kingdom Metazoa; phylum Arthropoda; class Insecta; order Lepidoptera; family Erebidae; genus Euclidia; species Euclidia mi. The sequence goes on along the minus strand of OX123199.2, from coordinate 26,295,929 downwards.
GGAGCAACTTTTTTTTTTTTTTTTTTTTAATCTTTATTTATTAAAGGGATTTTCGTACAAAAAGACGATGTCAATCCCATCGTACCTTATTCTATTTTACACTACAACTTAAACCTATATGAAAAAAGTATTTTGGCTGCGTCCGACAGAGGGGCGGCCAGTATACTATGATAAACACCTACATTTCTAAAGTTGACATCAAATAGTCTACTTATTTGGTTTCTCTTGTCAGCATTGCGAACACATTCCACTAGGAGATGCTGGACATCATCAATGACACCACAATGTTCACAATATGGTGAATTTACTTTTTTCATCAGAAATGCAAAACTACCAGTTGGAATGTGTCCGGAACGCAATCTGCACGCTGTTACAATTTGATTCCTGCTCAGAGTAGAGTGGGCAAACCATGGGGAATGAGGGGGCTCACACTGAATGGTTTTATACCATATGCCTTTGGTTTTACTCCGTTCATCAAAGTGTTCTTTGTGTTTTTGGTGGCAAACCTTTTTATACTTCAATAACACTTCAGAACAATTTGGTAACACCATTACTTCATCTCCCTGTGTTATAGCCTGTTTTGCTAGCTTGTCCGCCTCCTCATTCCCAGGCAGACCTATGTGTGACGGTACCCATTGCAGTGTCACAGACATACCCTTGTTATTGGCTTCCAATAATTGGCCCAGAATTTTGTATGCTATCGAAGCACCTCTGAAACCAGAGGCGCATCGAGCAATATGAAGTAAGGCACTTCGACTATCTGTCAATAAAACTACCTTACGCATCGTATTTGCGTTAAGGATATAGGTTAATGCCTGTGACACTGCAACAAGTTCAGCGGTCATGATAGAGATATATCTATTATTAATTTTATATAATCCATGACATTTCCTAACAGGATCATAATATGCCGCTCCAAGACTTGACGTGGTTTTTGAAGCATCAGTGTAAATCACATAATGTGCATTATATTTATCATACAGCTCTTCAAGCACATCACACTTTAGAGTCTCACTATAGTATTGCAACTTAGGTCTAGATACACAATCTAAGGTACTGTTAATTATTGGATTCAGGTTAATATTGGACAGCCAAGTATTTAAGGTAAACATTTCAAGTGGATTAGATGCGGACAAAACATCCTCCTTAATTTCATTAAAAGTAGTTGGTAACATGGGTCTCTTTTTATTTGTCCAATATGGTCTGTCAAGCCGGTTACATAGGTGCATTAATAATTCAGAATTGATATTGTTAGCGATTGAATGAGTTTTGGAGCAACTTGTTGTATTAAGTGTGTATAGACCACCATCTTCCATTTATGATAATTTTGAAACTATCATGGATGATGTACTACGGAAGCTATGTCAACATAATAAATCAGTACTTGTGTGAGGTGATTTTAATATTAATTCTTCGTCTTTGAATAGCCAAAAAATTAAAAATTTGTTCAAATCATATAATCTAGATTGCTTATTTTTGGAACCCACCAGGATAACTTCTACCACCTCTACTTGTATAGATAATATATTTACAGATATAATACCAATGAGCAAACAAATAATTAACAAATTGACATCTGATCATTGTGGACAATCAATAACATTCGCTACGCAGTCTAAAAAAGTAGGTAGTAAAGAATTGACTGTGGTGCCAAAAACTTTGCGTCGTCTCGAGGGACTTAAAGATAGATTCACAGACACACTACCATATTTGTGCTATAATGAAGATCCTAATGAGTTGTACAATTCTTTCTTTAATATGTACTGTACTATTTTCAACTCTATCTTTATCCCTAAGAAGATCTCAGTTGTTGGTACTACAACCTTCAGTGAATGGGCAACCACTGGAATTTATAAAAGTAGAAATAGGCTTTATGAGTTGTATGAACAGAAAGTTATTAAGAAAAATGATGAACGATCTTGTAAATATGTAAGTAATTATTCTAAATTATTCAAAAAGATTTGTCGAGAAGCTAAGACTCTTTATTTAAAATCTAAAATTAAAAATAGTGAAAATAAAATAAAAGCAACATTATTAACAATGAGACTGGAAGAGTCAAGAATAAAAATAAGGACTACATTCTTCACTTTGATAACAAAGTATTCAAATCAGATTTTGAGGTTGCCACAGCATTCGAAAATTTCTTTACAGACATTCCAGTCTCAATTACAAAGTCCCTGAACTCGTCTCCTAATGATGCCGAACTTCTATTAAAACAAAATGTCAAAATGTGTACCATAGGATTTAGTTTTACTTATATTACCGAAATATTGTTAAAACTTTTAATACACTTAATTTTAAAAAAACAAGTGATTTTTGGGGTAACTCTGTTGTGATTACGAAATCCATAATCAATTCAGTAGCACCTGAACTTGCAATAATTTTCAATAGATGCATTGACTGTGGTGTGTTTCCTGATCTAATGAAAATTAGCAAAATAATTCCATTATTTAAATCAGGTAGCACATCTGACCCCACTAATTATCGGCCAATATCTGTGCTACCCACTTTTAGTAAAATTTTTGAAAAGTTAATTCTAGACCAGCTCCAAATTCATTTTAATAATAATAAACTGCTTCACAGTAAACAATTTGGTTTTACTAGGGGTCGCTCAACAACCGATGCTGGTGTTGAGCTTTTAAATAGTATTTTCGATGCTTGGGAGGAGTCGCATGATGCTCTAGGAGCTTTTTGCGACTTATCTAAGGCATTTGATTGTGTTTTTCATGAAACATTGATCAGGAAATTACATCACTATGGAGTTAAGAACACTGCTTTAGATCTTTTAATTTCGTATTTAAGTAACAGGATACAGAGAGTAGAAGTTAATGGAAAACGTTCTATGGGTTCAGTGGTCACAATGGGAGTGCCGCAAGGTTCAATTCTTGGTCCATTCCTTTTTCTTATATATATTAACACTATAACCGCCGCGTAGGTCACCGGTGACCTACGGTAGCGGAGGATTGGCTGTCAATCATTTTTGCTTGGCAGTTAAAGTGTTAATGATCTGCCATATATTATGAAACACAATGAAGAGATAGTGTTATTTGCTGATGATACATCACTTATATTTAAGCTAAGACGACAGCAATCAACTAATGACGATGTAAATGACGCTCTCTCTGAAGTAGTTATTGTTTTAGTGCTAATAATTTACTTTTAAACGAAAGAAAAACAAAATGTTTTAGATTTTCCACACCTAACGTAAAACAAGTTGAAACCTATATACGGATAAATGGAGAAGAGTTGGATCTTATAGATAACACCGTTTTCTTAGGCATAACTTTAGATTCTAAGTTACAGTGGGGCCCACATATAAGTAAGTTGTCGAATAGACTTAGCTCTGCAGCGTACGCGGTTTATAAGATTCGTCAGTTAGCTGATATAGATACAGCCAGAATAGTATATTTCAGTTATTTTCACAGTATAATGTCATACGGCATTTTATTATGGGGCAATGCAGCTGGCATTCAAACAGTGTTTGTACTGCAGAAGCGAACTATTCGTGCAATTTACAGTCTTGGATCAAGGCATTCTCTGAGGGAAAAATTGAAGCAAATTAAAATAATGACTGTCGCATCTCAATATATTTATGAAAACTTGATATACGTTAGGAAAAATATAAATATGTTTTCGAAAATCAGCGACATGCATAGTATAAATACACGAAATAAAAATAAACTAGTCTACCTTTAACTAGACTGCAAAAAATCAGTAACTCGTATAAGTGTCAAAGTATACGCTTCTACAACAAAATTCCAGGCAGTATTCAGGCGTTAAGTTTAAGTAAGTTCAAAGTATTTGTTAAGCAGAGTTTGTGTTCCAAAGCGTACTACTCAGTAAAAGATTACTTAGAAGACAAGAATGCCTGGGGTTGAGTTTCTCCAATTTACACGCAGGCTAAAATGTCATGTAAATAGTATAAAATTATGAATATTTCACATTTGTAATTTATCTATTTTGTTATTATTTATATTCTGACATTCTAAAATGACATCAGATTATTTTTATTTACTTTAATAGTAATGTATTATGCTTTTGACATTTCCAAATTGACATTCAATTATTTTATTTATGTTTGACATTTCCAATAACTTAAGTGACATTTAATAATTTCATATAATTATAATTTCTTTTTTTTTTGACATTTTCAAATTGACATTTAATTATTATTATTTATTTAGTGACATTTTAGTTAGATGACATTTTATTGTATAATTTTTATTATTTTAATATTATTGTTTACAACATGTACTCAACCTTATGATAAAATGTAAGGAGCAAGTACAATGCGGGAATTAGTAAACTTTTCAACTAATATTAGTGGCAACCTGTCTGGTGGCTTAGGCTGGCATGCTTATGCATACACCTACTGATGGCGTGGAGGCATAATGATTCAGGTCATGCTGGCTCCCTCAATCAAGGTTGAGCCGTACGATGGCTGTTGAATGCGGGCCATCAGGGGGCTGAGTCAGTTATAAGCGTCAGATGATAATCCTGCATTGTACTCGCATCTAAACCTATTATGTCTGGACTTCAAAAGAATATAAACGAAGAGATGAAATGACAAAAAAAGCAATGACTCCGAGTTTGTTTCGGCCTTTCTTCTCAAGAAGTCATTTAGCTAGGAAAAGCCGGCTTCATCTAGAATAGGGTTTTGACATGTATAAGTGTTGTAAACAACCAAAATGCAGAAATAAATAATTATGTCTTTAATTACGTGGGGTCGGGGTGCCCCGTGTCGGTTCTGAGACTAAGTCCTGTCTGCATAATAAGTCAAATTATAAATAATAAGGGTATATTTACCTTTGTTATAATTCCTTTTTCCAAATTTGCGTTAAAAAAAGTGTCCTACTACACTAACCTAACCTAAAAATTAAGAATTTTGTCGTATTTTTTTTTATAAAACGGCGTTTCCGCCAAGAAAATCGTGTTGCATAGGTATGAGAAGACCCCCTAGAACTCCCTAATATCCTCACTTTTCGTCTATCGAGGCAGCACGTTTCTAAACCCAACCCATTGATTCGTCTTTGGATCCGCATTATGTCCATAAAAATCGTCGTGTATGCCACGATCATTTTGAAAAAAAACATTTGACATGGACTAGAAGACTAAGCCCTGCAGCTGTTCCCACATTGTTATTACCAGGTAAAAACAATAATAATAAAATGTATCTTCATATGAAATAGATACAAACATAGATATTTTAAGAGCACCTTATATTGGCAAGTGTGTATGAAGAATGTTATGAAAGTGAATGATGCTATAGAAGTGTGTCAGGATCATAGCAAACGGAAATCTATTAAAAAGAAATTATTGCCCATGTATTTTTGGCTTAATAATATGACTTGGCATTGTTATAACTAAATTACTTTTGAGAGTTTGGTATCACTTTAAGGATTACCTTTATAAATAATTGTACAACACAGTTCAATGTTCCATGGAGTAGTGACAAGCAAAACATACCAGAGAGCAAAAGAAAAATAAATTGGAAGGCACGAAATTTAAATTATCCACTGATTACATATTACTTTAACACTTCCTTCAAATGCGAGCCTCCCTCATTAAATAATTAATATATTTAAAATCATTAGACAGAATATTAAGTGTTCAGTGAGAATATACCAATAATAGTTCTCAACAACTTAAATCTATCTCGACACAATGCTTTAGTGAAAATATTAGCTAATTGATAATTAGTGCTAACATAATTTAATGAAATAATCTTTTTATTGTAGTTTTCTTTTACAAAATTATACTTTATGTCAATGTGCTTACATTGTTTATGAAAGTAACTATTTTTAATCACATTAATAGCACTTTGATTGTCAATATTTAAAGAGACTGAGCTTGTTTAAACTCACCTGCATCACATAGTAATTGTTTTAACTAAATAATTTCTTTGGTAGCTGCACAGGCAGCCATAAATTTAGCCTCATATGATGGCGGCTCCATTTTTGAGAAAAACTTATCCTGTCATAGAACGCCTTGATGAAATGTTGTTAGCATAATCTGCATCACCATATCCAATTAAATCAGTGGCCTCCATTAACTATTTTTTTTCACTTACAGATTCTATAGCAGCCAGAGCTCCACTGGGTGATATTTCGAACACTTCTGTAAGTCCTTTGTTGGATGCTCCATCAACATCCTCTTATACAGGTAATTATGGTCTTTACTTGAAAAGCTTTACTTTCAGCAAAATTAGGTACATGTGTAAAGAAGTATTAATTATATCTGATATATTTATGACATTTTATACAGAGGCATGTTAAACCCCAATAAGCTATTTTTTACTGATATCTCTCTTTTGACATTATTTGCGAATATCTTTCCTTAGATCACCAAACCTGTTGAATTATATTATATATTAACGAACTTAATTTCCTTATAGGTTCTCAAATGGCTAGAGTTGACATGACAAATGAACCTGAAAATGTTCAGTCTCAAGCACCATCAACATCCTTTTCTGCAGGTAATATGCACATTGTTACATTACAAACATACAAGGTATGGTGATCTGATTACAGATTTACCAATAGATATAATAATATTATGTTGATTAGATATATACTGTGAACTACAATGTGTTGAATATATTACAGGGCAACAAACACAGCAACCAAAGCCGCAGTTAAAAACTGTTTTTGATGGGCAATCATTGATAAAGTCAATGAAGAAGCTGGAAATTAAGAATAAAAGTTATGCCTTGAGATTGAAGAAGGCTTTGAATTTAGCCGAAAATCTAAAAAAAGCCAAAATGCACTGAAAAAGGTTACATCCTTAGCTGCAATTTTTACTTTAATGCCATTTCGTGAAGCAGGGAAGAAGAAAATGGCACATAGATTTTCTGAATCGTAAAAAGTCATGGCATTGAGCCTATACAAACGTAGCCATCGGGAATGGATTCAAAAATTTTTTGTCTTGCCGTCCTCCGTGACACTAAGCAGATTTATAGCACAGGCAAATATTAAACCTGGGATTAATGAAAATCTCTTTAAACAAAATTAAAAGAAAGAGTATAGAGAATGAAAAATGATCACAAAATATGTGTTCTATTATTTGACGAAATGTTTATAGCCCCACATTTTGACTATAATCGAAGAAGAGATGAAATCTCAGGCTTTGTAAACAATGGGCAGTCAAGAGAATTAAAAATAGCTGACCATGTTCTAGTCTTTTTGGTTAGAGGTATCCAAAAAAACTTTAAACAGCCATTAGCATACAAATTTTGTGCAAGTAGCACAAAAACAGCAGAACTTGCTGAACAAATAAAAGAGCATTGTAAGAAAGCTACATAGCATTGGTCTACGAGTATTAGCGACTGTTTGTGCCCAAGGCACATCGAATGTCAGTGCTATTAATTATTTAATAGAAGAAACCAAAAGAAAATATTTTCAGCAACACAAAGAACTGCATCCAGACATTTTTGAAATTGATGATAATGAAGTTATTCCCTTATATGACCCGCCGCATTTGATAAAAGGTATAAGGAACAATTTGCTCACTAAAAACCTATTATGCAAAATTAAAGGTTCCACGAAAATTGGCAAATGGGAGCACATAATTAAATTATATGTGATGGACCCAGCATATAGAGGCATACGATTAGTGCACAAACTAACTGACTCTCATATAAAGCCTGATAAATTTCAAAAAATGAAAGTCAAATATGCTACTCAGGTATTTAGCTAAAGAGTTGGCAGTACCTTAGGATTTTTGCAGGTAATTAATTTTATAAATATCTGAGTTAATGATAAATAACATTTAACAAGATTTTTCTAAGATATATATTATATGTTTACTAGCTGACCAGGCGAACTTCGTACCGCCATATTTTATTTCTCTAGACTTTTTTTTTTTGACTGAATTGTGAATCTAAACCATTCTCAAGTCCCCTTGAACACACAAAAAATTTCATAAAAATCGGTCCAGTCGTTTAGGAGGAGTTCACTAGTTCAGTGACATATGCATGCACACAAGATAAAGATGTATGTCAAGTCTATAATACAACCTACACTTACTTGACTTAGTTAGTACATTTTGTGAAAACATAATAATATTAAAAAGTAAAATTTCCAAATTATTATTATATTTGTATTTCTTTTGCAGAAAGGAACTTACTACCAGCTGAATGCATGCAGACGGCAGACATCATTTTATTTGTTGATGACTTATTATTTGATTCGTTAAATGGTAGTCTAGACAATTCCAAGAAGAGGAATGGAAAGGAATTGTTAGGTCCAGTAACACCAAAATCAAGACATCATAATATTTGGTCAAATGCGAAAATTGTATTGCATAGTATGAAATTTATTGCACAAGATAAGCAGGTCACAGTTCCCACAATCAACAATAGGTTACGAACAATCAATAATGTCGAGTATCTAATACAGAAATTATGTAATGACTACAATATAAAGTCTGTATGGATGAGGCATTTTAATCAGGATCCACTTGAAAATTTCTTTGGGACGATTCGTAGCCATGGGTGGAGAAACACTAACCCAACTGTAGCTGGTTTCGAATCGTCCTTTACTGCCTTACTGATCAATAATTTAAGTGGCGAGCATTCACCTGGTTCAAACTGTGAGGCAGACAGTTGCCAATCAATGTTCGCATCAATGGCATCCTTTTTTAATGTAATAAATGTTGAAAGTGAGCCCATTCATACAGACAATATTATAATTGATTTTGATGATGCCATATATGTAGAATTTTGTGAAAAGACAAATAATCCACGGATATTAGTGACACTCCAATATGTTACTGGCTATTTGTTGAAAAAACCAAGAGGCATGTTTTCAAAAATTGCAGAAAATGTAAAGAAACTCTATGATAAAAATAATGCTAGTGATTTTTTAAAAGTACGTGAATATACTAAAGGAAAATCCTTTTTAACATATCCAAATAGTGGATTGGTGCAACTTTTTTCAAAGATGCAAGATTTAATTACATATGTTATTAAAAAGCAACCTATGGTTGCAAATATAAAAGCATATATTGAAACATTGCTGTACATGGAACTCGATTACGACATTATTGATTGCGAACGCCACAAGCCTGACATTATAAAATATATAATAGACCTGTCGTCCATGTTTTTCCTTTGCAACTGGTGCCGAGATGTAAATAAAAATTTAAACGGCACCAGATTAGATGCAGATTCTAATGATATAATAAAAATGTACGCTTTAGAATATTTTAATTTAAAAAATCATAATAAATCACGCTGCCACTAAACCGTTGTTTTATTAACCATACCTACATATTAATTAAAAATGCTTTTGGGAATTGCGGGAGCCGAATGTAACTCCCGCAATTTCCAAAAGCCTGATTTCAAAGCTTTTTTCTTTACTACCGAACGTTCCATTGGGTTATTTGTGTCGTATACCGCTAGAGTGCGCTAAAATCAGATTGATTACTGTTTACTCATGACCACATGAGTAGATAAACGGAACAGAGACACAGCTTCATACAACAGCGCGAATCGGTTGCACTACTACGAGCACGCGGCTTATGTGTGCGTGACCACTGGCCGCTTGTCGTGTACGCGGCGAGAGTGGAAAGAACCGGTTTACGTAGGCACAGGCAGTTGACAATCTTAGGGTTATTACGACGCACGTTGTTTGTTTTGTACGTTGCAAGTTTTAATATTTTAATGTAAAAAGGTGGTGTTTTATTATAAATAATGGTTGTTTATTGTATGTACTGTGTGTATGAATAATACTAGATGAAATAATTAAATCATTATAAAGATTTTAACAATGGTAACGTACAATTGGGTTTTTAAATTAGGTATAACTCCTGATAATTTTGTCGCATTTGTTGAATAAAATTGCTCGAGCAAAAGTTTCGCGAATATTTCGATCTTGAAATAAATATTGTCAATGTTGGCAACGAAATACATAACAACTTATTAGTTGTGAAATTGTGTAAAAGCAATTAATGTTTACAAAACCAATGACTATTAGAAAGTGATCAGCCATCGATAGGGATTACAAAAAACAGGTGCATGCGATTTTCGACCTTATTGACGTAACTCAGAATTTATAATTTTAATAACGTATCAATGTCAGAAAGCAAGAAAATACCAAAAAAACGTCTGTCATGAATTGTCAATAAGGTCGAAAATTGCATGCACCTGTTTTTTGTAAGCCCTATCGATGGTTGATCATTTTATAGTCATTTGTTTTGTAGACGTTCATTTGTCTTACACAATTTCTTTTTAAATTTGTTTTAGATACCTATTCCCGTGGTAAAACTAGTGGCCATAATAGCTAAAGGAGATTCCTATGTTTATTAGCAAAATAGATCATATTACCAGAAAATATTCAACACTATTAGTGGTATCGTTGGGAATGTCAAATAAATCACGTCGTCACGTCGTGTCCTTGGTAACAAATGTATATTTTTATTCCGTGCTTTTAAAAGTTTCAGGTGCATGCCTTTTTTGGTTCCACTCGCTATTTTATTTACAAGTGTACTTCTGCCGTATAGCGAATCCGTCTAGTCCAAGAATCTGCCCAATCCACGAATCTGTCGAGTTGGGAATCTGCCAAATCACGAATCTGTCCAATCCAGAATCTGTCGTGTATAGGTAAATTCACGAAAGATGACCACTGCGCAGAAGTCATTTTTTAGGTCCCCGTGGAGGTGCGGGGTGACGCGCGGGTGGAGTGCCAATGGCATGGCTCCGTTCTTGACGCATTCCCTAAATGCGTCAAGAATGGAGCAACGCCATTGGTGCACGAATGTACATATGCGCGAAGGCCGCCATTTGTAGTCAACTTTCGTGAATTTACCTATACCGAACAAGCGATTTGTCTTAACCTATTGTGACAACCCTACCAAAATAGGTAACAAATTTACAAGCTCTTAAGAAGCTGTCTCTCTGTTCGGTTTATTTACTCATGTGCTCATGACACAACTTTTCTGTCTCACTAAATACTTGTCTAGAAGACATATTTAATTAAATATTATTTGAAACGCGAAGATAGAAAAATAACAAACAAACAATCGATACGAATTCCTAGTCCAACCTCTCTGCCTTGAGCGTAGACCATAGACTAATAAGACATAGGCGGATTACTTATTTTCCACAAATACCTCAATATGGGTATCAAATGGAAGTGCTTGATTTGTAGAATAGAGCTCACTATGAAAAATCCAAGATGGCTGTCGCCGCAAAATGGCGGTTTACATATTTTACACAAATACCTCAATATGGGTATCGAATGAAAGGGCTTGATTAGTAGAATAGAGCTCACTATGAAAAATTATAGATGGCCGTCGCTACAAAATGGCGGATTACCTATTTTCCACAAATCCCTCAATATGGGTATCGATTGACAGGGCTTGATTGGTAGAAAAGGGCTCCCTATGAAAATATAATGAGAAATATCAACTAACAACAAAACTTAAAATTTAAAAATAAAATTAACTAAAAGAAAATTAATTTTGGGCGTAGCGTATCCAGAGTAAACATTATGATAGAAATTTCACTTGCCCAACGATTTTATATTTGTCTGATCAATACCCCAGATTGATGAGAAGAATGGTGCGATCTGGTAGCTAGAACTTACCGAATTACTTTTTAGCTTTTAGTACATAATCTAACTACCTACATATTTTTTTATTGTAATGCTAGCCGTTGCCAGCGGTTTCACCCGCGTACTGAGGGAACTACTTCGCGTACCCGAAAAACCCAAATATATTACGGACCCCTATTATTGCTAAAATAATATATAGCCTATGTTACTCGCAGATATTGTTGGTAGCTTTCTAATACTGAAATCATTTTTAAAATCGGTCCAGTAATTTTTGAGTTTATCCATTACAAACAAACAAACAAAAATATTTTTTTTTCCTTTTTATAATATTAGAGTAGAAAACAGTATAACATCAAAAAAATATATATAATTATGTTTTTTACAATGCTCATTCTAGAGTAGTTATCGAATTGTTTTCAAAATTGATAGATTTATTGCCTTCAGTATTTAATGTAGATTAATTTTGTCTTTTACAGTAAGTACTTTAGACGAATATTTACAAGTTAGGTATCACGATATCGCCCACCTGGCAGTATAATGACACATCTACTTTTTCCTTATTTTACAGAAATGCGGGTCAAAGATTTTACAAATGTTTGAAACGAAGTTATGACTTCATTTTACGTTATATCATTAATTTTAATAGATACTCAGGGATAAAAAAATCCACTTCAGGTTTCCAGGAGTTGCTTCATAACAGTCAAAAAAGAAGAAGAGCCATGCAATTGTGCCGTTATACTTTTAACAACTTCCAAAAATGTCATATATAATTAAACAGGATGTGAAAACCAAGAAATTAAGACATTTGGTTAATAGAAAACAACAGTTTTTATTTGAAATCAACATACATAAAAAGTTTAACTAAAATATTATAATAACCTATATTTAGCTCGTGAAACGTTAATAAATAGTCATCATCAAACTAAAATAAAATAAAGTATAATCACGAATCATCTCTTAATTTTATTGTAAACGTAGGTAATTATCTTTTTTTTTTAAATTATGGTGAGATAGTTACTCTCCGTTATAAAAACAAAAGCACTTAAAAGCTTGGCAGTTTAAGTTTAAATAAAGGTACGATAGTGAAATCCAGATACAAATCAAGGTTTACCTTACCGCTCCGAAATTTTAAGGAAGTTTACTTTACCTTTAAGTATCTTTATTAATTGACTAAAAAAGGCAGCGATAGCCTAGTGGAGATACCAACAGACTGCCATGCAGAGGGTATCGGGCTCGAATCCACGGCGCGCACCAATGACTTTTCGGAGTTATGTGCGTATTGAATTGTAAATTATTGCTTGTCTCGTGCCTCGGAGAGCACGTTAAGCCGTCGGTCCCGGTTGTCATGAAGATCTTTGACAATTGTTACAGGGCGTCAGTACCTTCTAACTATACTGACACTAGTCTAAACCATGGAATATCGTTATCCCTTCGGGTTGCGGAGGGCAGACAGGCAGTCGCTCCGTGGAAAAGCTAATATTCAGCCAAATCCGGTTAGACTAGAAAGCGGAGCCCAGATTGAGACTGGGATAACGCTAGGAGGATCTTTATTAATTGACTAAGCAGTAAACAAAACTATAAGCATTGCAAGCTTTGTCTCTCTGTAGTTAGCTGTGAGTTAGATTTGCGCATGGAATACTCGCGTTTAAGTAAAATAGCGATGTCACATTTGTCAAATGTGCCATTTCGCCAAATGTCTTTTAAATTTTTTTTAATGTTTACTAACTTACTACCTTAATAAAATGTCACGTTTGCCACTTACGCCAACACAGATTTAGAAGCGATTGCACCTCGCCCGGCACAACTGACAAATAAGCCGTTGTTATGCGCGGAAGCGGGAGGAACGTACTAAGTACTACATTGACACTTAACGCCATTTCTCAAGAAATAGGAAAACTAAAAAAAAAACTAAACTAAACGTGTTCGTCTCGAACATCGTTGGACCCATAGTAACGAGCCAACCAGTCCACATGAACTATCTTCGGTGCACCTCGCAACCCCTTCTGGATTCAATAGGTGACGTCGTTCATCCTGATAATTATGCGATATGGCTCGTCCCGTCGACCTGGCTTGTAACTTAGGCGATTTACCGTTGCTTCGTACTGGGTTATGAAGCCACACCAATGATCCCTTATCGGAGTCTTTGTTGTTTGCCTTCCGGTCGTAGCGAGTCTTCATCTTCTCAGACATCTGTTGTCCAGATTCCCCTGGAGCTCCTACATTGTACACCTTCAATGCACCTCTGCTACGAGTGTGTGGCCTCTTGACAGCCGCACAACTTGTGTATTTGCGGCACCAATCCTCGACGTCATTCCGACAGTGGAGCCAATAAAACCGCTCTCGGACCTTAGTAAGCGTCTTCTTAACACCCATGTGACCTCCCGAAGCACCATTGTGATAGAGCTGCAGTACTTCCGGCACCTTAGTCTTGGGCACTACCATTTGCAGATGGCTTTGGTTACCTCGAGCGTTTTCCCATTTGCGGCACAGAACTCCATCCTGGACAACCAAGCTTTCCCACTGTGCCCAATAACCTTTGGTGACAGGGCTCATTGCTGCGATATCACTCCATTTGGGCCTAGGAGCGTCTGATTTCTTCCATTCGAAAATCGGCTGTATGTCCTTGTCGTCTTGCTGAGCACGCTGCAAAGCTTCTTTCCATCCGTCGCTCAGATCCGTCTTCAACATTCTCACTAGCGCTGCCGGCTTCGCTTCCTGTCTTGCACAGTGTTTGCGTTGATCGGAGTAAGCCCTACCTGTCAGAGCATCTAAGCTACGTTGCTCTTGCCGCCAGACAGGTACGTCAGGTGACCCCTTTGGTAGAGACAGGGTACCAACGTGCCGCTTACGCTTTGGGCAGCTCAAGCGGATATGGCCTCTTTCTCCGCAGTTGTAGCACCGAGGTGACGACACAACATCCCTGATGCGGTGACCTCGATCGTCGCGTCGCACTGCTTCCACCTCCAAAGCGTGGGCTAAGGCGTCCTTGAGGTCTTTGAAGTGCCCAAGCCTCACTGCTGCTCTTACCTCCAGGTCCCGGATCCCATCTGTAAACGCCTGTACGATGTTCCCGTCAATAAGCGCAGGTGACGACTGGTATGCCTTCCTGACCAGCTTTTCCACCTCTAAATCCCACTGCTGCAGAGTTTCTCCGGTGCGTTGTGTCCTGTCCTTCAGCTGAGCACAATACACATGTTCGAGGTGCGCGTCTCCGTACCTCGCCTCCAACGCTTCCAGAAGCTTCTCGTAGGTCACGTCTTGCCCGAGTGCCTCCAACACCGTCAAGGCCTGATCACGAAGGCCCAAGGTTAGGGCGGTGAAGGCCTGTTCTTTGTCCAACCCATTCGCTCGCATTACGGCCTCAAACTGAACCTTGTATGCAACCCACGATGACGAGCCATCAAAGGGTGGAACCTTAAACCAACGAGGCGAGGGCGCCACAGCTGCAGGTGTAACGTCGTTGGTCTCAAGCCCACGCAATTTCTTCTTCAATCTGGCAATACGGGTCTCGAGATGGTCGTGTACACGCTTCTCAATGTCGCTGATACGGGCCTCGTGCTGCTGGAGTTCGTCCTTGACCGCCTTCAAGTCCTTCCCCACTGCGGCGCTGAGGTCTTTCATCAGCACCAGCTGTTCCTCCAGAAGGCGGGCGTGCTCCTCCTTGTCGCGCTGCAGCTGTTCCTCTAGGCGGCGCGCGTGCTCCTCTTGACGCTGAGCCTGCTCCTGTTGACGGCGGTCCTGCTCCTCTTGACGGCGGGCCTGCTCCTACTTGTCGCGCTGTCGCTGTTCTTCCATGCGGCGCACGTGCTCCTCTTGACGGCGGGCCTGCTCCTGCGTTCACGCCATCAGAGCCGCGATGTCGGGCACCGCCATGGAGTGTGCGCTTGCAGGCTCCACTGCAGCCGCGGAGTCGCCTGATCCACCAGACGATGGAGAAGGAACGTCTCCGAAGCGTCTCTGGTCCAGGTCTTGCTGGCGCTGGTTCCTGGTACGCACTCCGTCAGTTTCTTCCTTCGGCATAACCGGCATAATTTATCCCTTTCTTCTAACACCAATTTGTTACGAGCTGGGGTTCGACGATAAATTATAACTCACTATGCCACTTAAACTGAACTTTATTTATACACAAACACTATACACACTTATTTACACAACTAGTAAAAACACACTTATTTCACACTTAATTCTCAACACTAATAAAAACACCACTAAACACTTCCGAATTACTTCCCTTCGCTCTCGTTTGTCGCTCCGCTTTTCACTTGTTACTGTCCGAACTCGCTCGCCCGCCGTATATTTATACCCGCCGGACAGGCAACGAGATCTTTCTAGCATATTCCCGAACATTCCTGCTACAGACGAAACATTCTAGTAAGTCGGGAACAGTCGACATAGTCCAACGCCATCTAGTACAGAATAGCTGAATTACCTTTTAACCACCGATACATTCAATCTCTTCTAGTACCCGATAGATGGCGTAACACTACTTGTACTAGCAGCAACACTGAATGGCGTTCGGTTTTTTGTAATTTTATGTTGATACTAGCTGTGCCCGCGACTCCGTTCGCGCAGAATTTGTATTTTCATTGGGCTACAGAATTGATACCCGAAATGTTTTAAGTTGCATATAATACCTATATTGAATAGTGTAGATGTCCTAAAAATAGCTCAAATGACTTTCACTTGTTCGTGCAAGTCCACACCGCAAAGTTACCAATCGCGATTAAAAGATCAGAGAATTCCTGTGCATGTTCGTTGCCTCATAATCATGCTCGCATATTTAATGTCAAAATGCATAGCGATAATACAATCCCATAGTTATGAACTCTTTAGACAGGCTATAATTTCATCAGCTCTTGTCTCATATTGTGTGGTGGTATAACAGACCGAGCCTAAGGAAAATCGCCACGAAGAAGTACTGTTATACCGCCCATGGGTTCGTCATTTTGCATTCGAACAATCTTACTTTAGCTTCGTTCCTTTGCCGAAATCACCTAAGCACCTTGGTAGGAAAAGTCTTGCCGTTCCACCCGGAGCATCTACAAATTGTATTTTCTCAAATCACTATTCACGCTACGACATACACGATCATAATTATAAACGTTCTTCTTCAGTAAGTCTCGAGAGATCATTTTTACACCAGCAAAAGATGGTTCGTATCGGTCGTCGTGGTCGTTCATATTGAGTAATAGGATAGACATAACTATCTGCTGTCAAGCAATGGTTTATTAGATTGTTGTGGGAACCTAAAAATGTCCTCGACCAATTTGTCTTCATATTAATTATGCCATAACTATGCAGCATCTCAAACCCATGGTGTCATTGATGAGGACTTTAACTTATACTTGCTTCAGACAATGCCATCCCAGTGTTTATCCCCATCCAGTAAAATAAAATGACTCGCCACTCTTCAACCTGTTTACATATACATGTGCGAATACGTCCAGCCTAAGCTGAACCCTATTTAATATAATTAATCATAGAGATTTAAGCTCAATTTAAATTGGAAGACCAAATGTTCGAAAATATCCCATTTATAGTCTTTCAACCCTCGTAATTTTACATTTGACTGATCATAATAAGTATATTAAAGAAGAATGGCAAAATCAGTGTCGCTTATTTATGAAAGCGAGCATGAATGAATTTATATACATTTTATAGAATGATAGCTGTAGTTTATTTTATTAGTTATTATTCTTTTTTATTCAATGGGATAAAACAAATATCTAATAAAGAAATATTTTGTTACATCTGAAATGCACATAGCAATAACTAAACGTCAAAAGCGAGATTTTAAAAGAATAATTAAATCCTCTTTTATGAAATCGTTAGAAACCTTAAAAAAAAAAACGACGAATCGCGTGAATTTCTTGTCATCTGTCATTGATACAGTTGTCACAGATCTTATGAATGAATGTCTGTATTATATTTATTTTGCGCATTTTCGCATTGTTTTGTTAACTTTTCTTAGCTTAGCTTTCGTTTCTGCTTTCAGTTAAGCTTCTGCATCCTGAGTGTTGAATACCTACTTATGGTGCTACACAATTATGTTGTTGTGATTCTGGACATACCTTTGAGACAAAAATCTAATACGTATTGTTATTTTGAACAGATTTTTTATTTGTGTAGAATGGGATTTGATGTTTATACATTATGTGCATTGTATGATATCTGGGATATATTTGTCGTCAAGCTATTATTCCGTCACCAGTTCAGTTTTTCGAAGAAGTCGGAGGCATTTTAGAATGGTTCAAATGTAAATAAATGCTTTGTTACCAAACATATTTTATTTTCAATTAATTACTATTTTATGATACAAAAATAGGGCTGATGAAACGCCAAATCAGTAAAGTACCCCTAAATGCTAAATAGCGCGAGAGTTTGCAAAGTATAATAATTAGTGTAAGTTTGCTGGATAGATCATAGAGCAACATAATTACAGCGAAGTGTGATATACCTATATAATTATAAAGAAAATCTTAGAAATAAGTGTTGGTAAAGGTACTCTCAGATGATTTAACATTCCAATCACAGTTCTGTTATGCTCATGATACCTACGTATTAGGAAAGAGCTCAAATATTTACATAGGTAGCTCCTTGAAACGTCACCTCATCGTCACCTGACGTTAGTCATTAGCGTTCTGCGCAATGTACGTTTATTCACTGTACTGCACATACGTGAACTTATCACTGTGACAACTGTGACATTAGTGACCACAGATGATATACTATAACCATATTAGTGACTAACTTCAGACCTGCCCACACTAAATGCGCGAGGTGTAACTTACAACTCTTTAACTTCATTTTCTATTAAAATCCCATAACATAAAAATATTCTGTAATTACATTTTACTAAATAGGCCTTAGATCTATCGTTTTAAAGTATTTGTACTAATGCTCGCGAAGTCTTAATGCGACACTGATAATGTACGGTGGTTTGCCATTGTTCTTTCAACTAATTCAACTAAAGAGTTACTTTTATAGTACAAATTTTAACCGAACAAATGCATCGTAATGTTCACTTTGACACAACTTTTATATATGAACCGATTCGTATAAAACAAACATCAAATGTTAAGTGGGGCTTACTACAATACATCTGTGAAAACCGCATTCCATTTCTATTAGCCGTTTCTGAGATTAGCGTGCACAGACAGACAAAAATTTTAATAATTATATTTTTGCCTTTTCTTCTTTAATGTAGACCCCTTAAAAACGGACATCGATCACTTACAGATTTATTATATGTATAGACGGCCGTTTTGCGCGTTAAACAAAAATCAACCGTACCCATACTGGCGCCGCGAGATTTGGAAGTTTTATTTCATCTCTTGTGTGTCTATAAACCGAATTATATTTTTTTTTTATATAAAATACATATTAAAGTATACTTTTTGAATATGGGAGTTTGATAAAGATATATCTATGTGAAATACAATATATTGATGTATTTAATACACTTTGAAGAAATGCCTAACGATTAAACTCGTTATTGTGCCTAATTTATAAAATATAGATATATACTATCAAGGACTTTTTTGTAGATCTTTTAAAGACCATCATCTTTGCAATACATACTTTTGATGAATGATCAACGTATGCGAGGATAAGAGCTCGAAAGCGCATTTTCATCCAACTTGCTTCAAATTTATCGTCCCTGCTCAGCTCCTATATGTCTTAGCGTTATGTTATATAGCCTATAACCTGCCCAGGAGTATGGACTACAATCGTACCAAGTTTGGTTAAAATCCCTTCAGTAGTTTTTGACCCATGCGTGCACATACAGACAGACAGACAGACAGACAGACAGACGGACAGACAGACAGACAAAAAATTTACTGATTGCATTTTTGGCATCAGTATCGATCACCATTCATCCTCCAATATTAATTTTGAATATATATTCAATGTACAGAATTGACCTCTCTACAGTTTTATTATAAGTATAGATTTCATAATTATTCTTATTTTACAGATAGTATGTTATACCACAGTTCTTCTTATTTCTTGCTGAGTTATTTTTACTCAGGATAAAAGCGCAACTTGGCATTGTACAGCGAATTATTTCCGTAATTAATTTGGTGGTTAGGTATAAGGCTGTCAGTGTGACAGGCTCAACCATGCCAGCTGGTATGGTTTTTAGGGTTCCGTACCTAAAAGGTAAAAAACGGAACCCTATTACTAAGCCTCCGCTGTCTGTCTGTCTGTCTGTCTGCCCGTCTGTCCGTCTGTCTGTCACCAGGCTGTATCTCATAAACCATGATAGCTAGAAAGCTGAAATTTTCACAAATTATGTATTTCGGTTGCCGCTATAACAACAAATACTAAAAATAAAAAAAATGATAAAAGAAATATTAAGGGGGGTCCCATACAAAAAACGTGTTTTTTTTCGTATTTTTTGCTCAAAATTACTAACTGTAACAGGTAGACGCTTTAAATTTTCACAGAATATGAAGTTGTATATTACCTTTCAAAATAAATAATTAAATTTTAAAAAAGTAAATAATAAAGGGGGGCTCCCATACAACAAACGTATTTTTTAAGCAATTTGTTACTCGATCTTAATAAACAGGTAGAAACTTATAAAGTATTTAAGTATACATACAACGAACGTGATTTTCTTTTATAGATGATGGTACGGAACCCTTCGTGCGTGAGTCCGACTCGCACTTGCTCAATTTTTTCTGCCTCATTTTACAAGTATGAGAGCTCCGTCTAGTAGAGCAGAGCGAGACCAATCATTAGTCTATGAGTTTTGGTAATGAATTGAACATACATCGAAAATATACGCAACAGGCTATCTGATTTTGATATCAACAATAATATAAAAGAAAACCATTTTACGTAAAATATAAGTATTTGAAATTTTATGAATTTTCAGTTTCATACTTTCCTATTTGTTGATTGTCAAGTTTGGATTGAGATTTTAATATATTTTTATATGATGAATTTTTCAGGAAAGCTAGTTGTTCACTTCAATTTTTATATCAGTTTTCGTTATAGTTAATTTATAATATTTTTTTCTAGCTTGTTCTTTAGTTTTTTACTTTTCGGACAAAGCCGGTTTGTAACGGGCATTACTTATTAATATTTTTGCCCAAGAGTGTTAAATTTTATACGTCTGGCAACTCCGGGCATAACTATAATTATTTTAGACTCAGGCATTTTAAAATCAGTGTAAAAAAATATTTTGTGAGTGTGGACGTGTTTGGGCTCCAAATATGGTATCGGTGTTTGTCTAGTAAGTAACGTAATTTTTCTTATTTTTACGGTTTAATCTTACCATTTTTTAATATTCATTATATGTATTGGAATATATTCTATGCGAAAAATATATAAGATGTAAGAACATCTCGTAATAAGTGCTATTTTTTTACTGAAATCCGCAGAGTAGCAATTTTGTAACGTCTGTTTTGTAGCGTTACAATATACGGACTTAAAATGTTACAAAAGGGACATGTAAGGGCTAGGACACAAAGACAAATTAATTAATTAATTGCATTGAAGCCTAAAAAAGAAGGTATTGTTTTAACAAACTTGTTTTTAAATTGCAAAGTATTAATGACATGTCTTTGTTTTGCCGTCACGAGGCATAATATTGACCCGATACCACCAGTATGCTAATTGGTGCACTGCGCCTTAAATAAGCATGTTGAGGTTTCGGGTTTGATACCCGTGTCATTTAAATATTGGTGGTAACGTGGTTTTCTATTGAAAAATGCTTAGTATTAATGTGAAGTTTAGATATGTTCCTGTTGTTTGGTAATAGACTCGCCCTCTATTACATAGGAATTAACATATCTGGTGAATATTTTAGGTGTGTTTAGGTATACCTACCTCCAGCAAATTTAATTAAAGAATCCACCAAAGCAAACTGTCAAATTTTATAACCTCTAAATAATTATATGTTCGCATAATCATAGAATTTTCCTCTATAACTTTGTAACATATTTGTTCTGGTAGGTTCTTTCTTGAATTTAGCAGAGGTCTAGAAGGGATATCTTTAATAAACGCTTTAAATTTCAATTCGAACCTCACTAAATAGTATGACTTTTTTATTTTAGCAAAATAGTGGAATTGCACGCTGCTACAAAGCTGCGCATCGTAAAGTCTACAGTTTTCTCTGCGCCGCACGGCACCGAACCGCATGGTGTAGCTTGTCTGCTATGCGTGAATTATATGAGTTTTGTTAATTTCATCTTCGTGATTGTAAAGTAATTACCTAAGCGTAAGATTTTACCTATGTCATTTGTAATGTTATCCAAAGATTCATATTATAATGGTTTAAAATTAAAATTGTGTTTCATTGTCCCTTTTCGTTAATTTTTGGTACATTGAGGACTATACCTTACAATATCTGTTTTGTAACATCTTGTGTCTATTTGTAACTGTCCTAATTTTTTTTCACTTATTATTAACATTTTTGCTGAAATGCTCATAAAAAGTTAATATATTTTTGACGTAACTATAAAAAGAAATTAAGGTCCTTTTGTAACAGTATAAATCAATCAGGCAACTTAAAAACTTAAAATGTGACATCGAAAATAAAATTTGATTTGGCACAAAACGTTACAAAACCGAATGAAATGTTGTGGTAGTAATTGCAAATTTAATCATTTACATCATATTTATGGTTATTTTGCATTTATGTGCCCTAAATTTAATAAATGTGAAAAAATTCAATCTAGTGCATAGTTAATTACATTTTTATTTGAATTCGTTTTTCGTTACAAAGCAGACAATTATTGATCACCCTTCTTATGTAAATATCAATTATTGCAAAGAATATAAATATTTTACGAAAACTTTTATAAAATACATAAAATAGGATAATTTTTCAAGCTATCTAAATAGTTGTTACAGCCGTAGTTAGTAAAAAATTAAATCATGTCAAATTCCAAACAGGTGTCATTTAAAATGAAAATGCCTCATTATACCTATTGTGAAAATGAGACGTAATAAAAATAATAATAATTCTTATTCTCAGTTACTTCCATTTCACTACCTAACTGTGCTCTCAAATAGGTCCATCTCCATATCACTGTCACTGTTAGCCGTAGCCGTATTTATCACTCTTAGACTATATACTTCCTTACTTAATGTTATCACTAGTCTATCAGTGAAATTGTCTAAACCATGTTGAATGCTTCTAAATTCATTCTCACATTTGATAATTCCACTCTTTAGCCCCGATCATGCCGCCACCGCCGCTGCCACCGCTGCCGCCACCGCCGCCGCCACCGCCGCCACCGCCGCCACCGCCGCCGCCACTGCCGCCGCCACTGCCATCACCGGTATGTATGGAACGTTTGAGAGAAAAGGAAAGAGCTTGTGACAAATATAACAGGGTGTCACAATATAACAAATAACAGTTTTTATCTCATTCTAACAATAGTTACTGTCATAAGCATGAATAGAGAAAAGCTTGTGACTGTGATTATTAGGCATTTTGTTATCGCTTGGAACAGGAACTGTTTTTTCAGTTAGTTAGTCACAGTTACAGATTGCTATTTTATGATACCTGTTGTTTTTAACTGTTACGATAAATACGCCTCAATCCTATAATGAAATAAACTGATGTTTAATTTGAAAGTATTCGTAATTACCCTCCATTTTTGACTTTGTAAGACTCCAGGTACATTATAATGTAGGTAGGTTTAATAACAACGTGGATTTAAGATCTCTGTTTCGAACACAATATGTTAATAGATTTTAACTACCTATTTAAAAATCAGGATAGGACATCTGAATCTATAAAACCGAAGACTTTTAGTAACAACTTCCAATAGTTCCACTAGGTAGGTAAGTAATTGTATTCCTATTTATTGTATTATTACAGTATTCTAAGAATAAGTTAGTTATTGTTTGTTGATATTTAGCCATAATTCTTATGTATTTGAAATCGATAATACCTCAATCAATTACATTAACGCATTAATTAAAAAGTTAATTTACGTTTTACAAATAGTAAACAAACTAATATAAACTTGATAGAACAAATTGTAAATGTTGCCGAATAATCAACTCTATCTTAACGGAAATAAATATAGTAATCCATTAATTTGAACTTAGCATACATTTAAAAAAAGAACACAGATGATGACTGTCATTGTCATTTATTTTCTGGCATTTCTCCCAAAGAGAAGAGACAATATGGAGAGGACAGGTGTACATATAGAAAATTACATTATACAAATAGGTATATACGAAATCGACACAAACCCACCAAACATGGTGTTGTCTCGTTTTGTCTTAGGGATATCTCTCTTAGAAAAAAGAGTTGGCCATAGTTTACAGTACACTCATGTTGGCGATATGTTATAATAAAATATTCTTTGTATAAAATACACAAATTTTTCTATAACTCATGGCTTTAGGTTGGCGTAAAATAAAATAAAAAAACATGGTCACATTATTTTTACGTATTTAATTATTTCGGAAAATTACAGCTGTAGTGTACATAATAAACACATTGGGCATTTTCACTTTAAATAACACATTGCTATTTTCGAGCTCTCCCTACGAATATGCATTTTTAATAAATATTTAACTAATAGTTTTGGTAATGAATTGAACATACATAATACATAATCGAAAATATACGCAACAGGCTATCTGATTTTGATATCAACAATAATATAAAAGAAAACCATTTTACGTAAAATATATTTGAAATTTTATGAATTTTCAGCTAAACGTAAATTTATGCCGTGTGGTTGACGGCAAAGAATACAAGTGTCACCACTCCCTATCTTCCCGTGGGTGTCGTAAGGGGCGACTAAGGGATAACACAATGCAAATACCATCTTTGCGTAGAGACGGAAAACTCGACATCAAACCCTATATGACTGCCTCGTTGGTCTCGCGGCATAAATGTGCGCGTGGGATCGGGAGGTCCCGGGTTCGATTCCTGGGTCGGGCAGTGTTATTGGGTTTTTCGGTCACGAAATTCTCAGTAGCAGCACGGAGTCTGGAAATGTGCCCGGTACGGCAATAAGCTCGCCCCTTATTACGTGGGACTAAAGTATATCTGGCGAAAAGTGGGTGTAGAAATACACCTCTGCCTACCCCTTCGGGGATAAAAGGCGTGACGATATGTATGTGTATGTATGTATGTATGAATTTTCAGTTTCATACTTTCCAAATCAAATCCTATTTGTTGATTGTCAAGTTTGGATTGAGATTTTAATATATTTTTATATGATGAATTTTGCAGGAAAGCTAGTTGTTCACTTCAATTTTATATCAGTTTTCGTTATAGTTAATTTATAATATTTTTTCTAGCTTGTTCTTTAGTTTTTTACTTTTCGGACAAAGCCGGTTTGTAACGGGCATTACTTATTAATATTTTTGCCCAAGAGTGTTAAATTTTATACGTCTGGCAACTCCGGGCATAACTTTAATTATTTTAGACTCAGGCATTCTAAAATCAGTGTAAAAAAATATTTTGTGAGTGTGGACGTGTTTGGGCTCCAAATTTGGTATCGGTGTTTGTCTGGTAAGTAACGTAATTTTTCTTATTTTTGCGGCTTAATCTTACTATTTTTTATATTCATTATCTACGTGACTGGTGAGAAGCCGGGAATCGGCCGATCGTTAATAATCGCATTTTTTTTACTTCTTTATTTTCAGCAGTTTTATGATTAAAATGTATAATTACGTAAGGATATTTATATACCAATCTGTAGGAAACTTTATGAAGAATCTAAATATATATAAATGTTAGCAGAAATTCATAAAAATCACCGAGTAATCAACTACAGAATGGAGCGGCCCCCCCCGTCGCGGGTTACCCCGCGCGCAGGGCCCGCCAGACGCGGGGGGTGGCAGCATGCAAGTAGCGCCACGTGACTGGGTAAATGTATTGGAATGTATTCTATGCGAAAAATATATAAGATGTAAGAACATCTCTTAATAAGTGCTATTTTTTTTATTGAAAGCCGCACAGTAGCAATTTTGTAACGTCTGTTTTGTAGCGTTACAATATACGGACTTAAAATGTTACAAAAGGGACATGTAAGTGCTAGGGCACAAAGACAAATTAATTAATTAATTGCATTGAAGCCTAAAAAGAAGGTATTGTTTTAACAAACTTGTTTTTAAATTACAAAGTATTAATGACATGTCTTTGTTTTGCCGTTACGAGGCATAATATTGACCCGATACCACCAGTATGCTAATTGGTGCACTGCGCCTTAAATAAGCATGTTGAGGTTTCGGGTTTGATACCCGTGTCAGTTAAATATTGGTGGTAACGTGGTTTTCCATTAAAAAAATGCTTAGTATTAATGTGAAGTTTAGATTTGTTCCTGTTGTGTGGTAAAAGACTCTCCCTCTATTACATAGGAAATTATTAGGAATTAACATATCTGGTGAACATTTTAGGTGTGTTTAGGTATACCTACCTCCAGCAAATTTAATAAAAGAATCCACCAAAGCAAACTGTCAAATTTTATAACCTCTAAATAATTATATGTTCGCATAATCTTAGAATTTTCCTCTATAACTTTGAAACGCATTTGTTCTGGTGGATTCTTTCTTGAATTTAGCAGAGGTCTAGAAGGGATATCTTTAATAAACGCTTTAAAGAACAATGCCCATTTCTAGCCCAGTTTGGAACTCATGAACAGCACAATAGAGTTTCAATTTGTTGTTGAATAATCCTTTTTATTCATAACTTAATTTATAGGCGTTACTAAAGGTGTGCCGAGAAACCTAATTAATAAAGAGGTTTAAAAAGATGTGTTAGCATCTAAATAGCCAACACGTAATAGATCAGATATTGCCAGTAAAGAATTCATAATATTAAATCGATTATCTTAATCGATTTCACATTTTGTCTATTCAAAATGATTTTAGTGAATAGCATATCCATATCTATATTTGGACCATAAACATTTTTAATATGTGTATTTTTAAGGAAAATATGCGATTAACACATTGACTGCTGGAAACATATATGGTGTGTCCCAAGTGTCGGATCCTGCGATGCGGCTAGCCCACAATAGTCGTGTTTAGGGAAAAAATATACAAGCGTGCTGCCGAAACACGCGACGCGTGAATCATACCCATACCACACATGTGCTGACGACCACTCATGTGTGTTTTTTTTGTATAGCAACTCGTACGTCGCGTGTCGCGTCAGCACAGACACACGCTCGATCTGCACGCGCGTTGCGTGTCGTTAAGCACGAGAGGCTGGGCACGCTCTGCTTGTGCGGATACACGCAGGATATGCGTACTGGCCGCATAGCAAAAGGCCGTCTACGAATCTTAGGCCAGCAGTCAATGTGTTAACTACGAATAAGTTCTGTTTTGAATGAAATAGATATATAACCTATGATGACCCAAATCTATATCGATTAATAAATATCATTTAAAAACTGTAAAATGGCCACACTTTTTTGTCTCTTAGTAAATGTCAATAATGTCATATTCAATTAATTTACTTTGATAATTGTTTTGCTTGTGAGCACTGTGAATGTTTGTGGATCTTTATCTATATCTCATACTCATTCCTTTCTACTCAAAACTACGAAAAACTGTAACTATCCTAATAAAAATACGTACACACCTAATGTTTTTTGAGCATAAAGAAGTACTTCTTGTAATAAAACTATGAATGTGGCCGACCTCTAATCAATCTCAAAATTCTAGGTTAACACTCTTTTATCGAATGCAATAACAACTACTACGATTTTTGACGGTCCACAGTCCACACCTGGGTCGGCGTCTCTAAGAAAAATGGGCATTGTTCTTTCAATTCGAACCTCACTAAGTAGTATAACTTTTTTATTTTAGCAAAATAGTGGAATTGCACGCTGCTACAAAGCTGCGCATCGTAAAGTCTACAGTTTTCTCTGCGCCGCACGGCACCGAACCGCATGGTGTAGCTTGTCTGCTTAAGTCTGCTATGTGTGAATTATATGAATTTTGTTAATTTCATCTTCGTGATTGTAAAGTAGTTACCTAAGTGTAAGATTTTACCTATGTCATTTATAATGTTATTCAAAGATTCATATTATAATGGTCTAAAATTAAAAGTGTGTTTAATTGTCCCTTTTCGTTAATTTTTGGTACTTTTTCGTTAACCTGTTTTGTAACTTCTTGTGTCCATTTGTAACTGTCCTAATTTTTTTTCACTTATTATAAACATTTTTGCTGAAATGCTCATAAAAAGTAAATATATTTTTGACGTAACTATAAAAAGAAATTAAGGTCCTTTTGTAACAGTATAAATCAATCAGGCAACTTAAAAACTTAAAATGTGACATCGAAAATAAAATTTGATTTGGCACAAAACGTTACAAAACCGAATGAAATGTTGTGGTAGTAATTGCAAATTTAATCATTTACATCATATTTATGGTTATTTTGCATTTATATGCCCTAAATTTAATAAATGTGAAAAAATTAAATCTAGTGCATAGTTAATTACATTTTTATTTGAATTTGTTTTTCATTACAAAGCAGACAATTATTGATCACCCTTCTTATGTAAATATCAATTATTGCAAAGAATATAAATATTTTACGAAAACTTTTATAAAATACATAAAAAAGAATAATTTTTCAAGCTATCTAAATAGTTTTTACAGCCGTAGTTAGTAAAAAATTAAATCACGTCAAATTCCAAACAGGTGTCATTTAAAATGAAAATGCTCCATTATACCTATTGTTAAAATGAGACATTGTAATAATAATAATTCTAATTTTCAGTTACTTCCATTTCACTACCTATCTGTGCTCTCAAAGAGGTCCATCTCCATATCACTGTCACTGTCAGCCGTAGCCGTATTTATCACTCTTAGACTATATACTTCCTTACTTAATGTTATCACTAGTCTATCAGTGTAATTGTCTAAACCATGTTGAATGCTTCTATCATTGAATTATTACCTACAGAAAGTCAGTATTCAAACAACGCGAGCTCAGAAGCTAAGCCGAAAATTCGCTATGTATGCGGAACTGTGCTGTGTTTACTTGCTGCATCACGCACACAGACGCCATAATAGAGTTGCCAGTAACCACGTCTTTCCTAAAAATAGGGTAAATTCATAATTTTTGCATGAATATAACATACATCATACATACATACATAACGTCACGCCTTTTATCCCCGAAGGGGTAGGCAGAGGTGTATTTCTACACCCACTTTTCGCCAGATATACTTTAGTCCCACGTAATAAGGGGCGAGCCTAATGCCGTACCGGGCACATTTCCAGACTCCGTGCTGCTACTGAGAATTTCGTGACAGAAAAACCCAATAACACTGCCCGACCCAGGAATCGAACCCGGGACCTCCCGATCCCACGCGCACATTTATGCCGCGAGACCAACGAGGCAGTCGTATAGGGTTTGATGTCGAGTTTTCCGTCTCTACGCAAAGATAGTATTTGCATCGTGTTATCCCTTAGTCGCCTCCTACGACACCCACGGGATGATAGGGGGTGGTGACACTTGTATTCTATGCCGTCAACCACACGGCAATGCATGAATATTATAAGTAATTGTATATTATAAATTCTAAAGTCACACTGTCTGCTTTTTAAGTTTTTACGACTGACTAACGATGGCTAAATCAATCTTGACGAAATTTTGTGCGCTCAAACGTAAGCACTAATAAGTGCCGAGTGATTTCCTAGTTAAATGCTCTTTATAGTATATAAAAGTATTTATGTATGTTTTTGAGAAAAATTAACAAAAATCAACAGCGAGTACTATGTGTGCGCCGTTACACTATGGTGACCGAAAAAGGCGACAAGTTTAAAAATTATAATATAATTCGGTCGGTAAGGTCATTCGTACAAAAACGAAGTTAGTTACGCGTACCTACACTCATAGCTGGGCATCGTTAATCAA
Source organism: Euclidia mi (assembly GCA_944739405.2). Taxonomy (NCBI): domain Eukaryota; kingdom Metazoa; phylum Arthropoda; class Insecta; order Lepidoptera; family Erebidae; genus Euclidia; species Euclidia mi. Next base: position 26,266,512 of record OX123199.2, on the reverse strand, counting down.
ACAATTAATTTCGTTAATCGCTAATCCGTTATTAAAAAAGTTAACTTCGTTAAACGTTAAAGCGCTACCTTTAAGATTTAACGCAAGTTAACGTTAAACGTTAATCCGTTAACACATGATAAAAATACTATTTTCATGAGAATTTTATAAGAACTGTTGGTTTAGGTTTTAAGAATTAACAGGTTAGGAACAAAAAAAGCGACGTGTATGTGTATATAGAGTGTGTAATTTAGTCATCCGGTATAGTGTGGGTATTGCCTTCATGAACATTAATATGTTGCAGTTCTCGTCTGAAAGCGATGCTCGTTTTGGCGTTAAAATATCTTTGCCCGTGGAAAAAAGACGTTCAACTGCAAAGCTTCAGGGTATAACAGTGTTAGATATATTATTTAATAAACAGATTTATGAAAATCTGTTCCCCGAGAAATGCCGCATCGTTGAACGAGTCTTTTGATTTCATGTCTCTCGATCTGGATACAAAATTAACATAATCACTCAAGTGTGGCCACGGATTTTCGTCTGTAGTGGATCTGGAATAACTGCGTGTTGTGGTATTTATTTGCACGATACACTGTTTAATATACACAATGCACAGACGTAAACTATAACGGACTATAAAATCTAAAAACTACGCAGTATTTGTATTATTTGTATACTTAACAAACAAGACACTCGTTACCTACGCTAAACGCCGAACGCTAAACGAACGAATTACACACAAGTGTCATGAAACTCATGAATCAAAGGACCATGGGCACTTTTGTATGAACACTGGACCCACTTTTCAAAAGTGTGCAACAGTAATGAAACGTATGTCATATGAAAGCTCTTGGCATGTTCTTTATTTCATTCTATGGCAGTTAAGTTCAAATCCAGCGCAAAAACAGCGTTTTGGTACGTTAAACTTTTTTTTTGTAAATTACAAATGCGCGTGAAATGTTATGCAAAGCACATTTTTTCATTTCATTTCAGCCTGTTAGACGCCCACTGCAAGACATAGGCCTTCCCCACTTGGATTTTTCCGTAGGTAGCTTGGCAGGCGGATTGGCGAATGCAGGGTCGGGAATGTTTGTACCGGGGGAGATATCAGTATTGGTCAAAGTAGTCTCCAGTGGGCGTGGGGCCGTCACGTCCCGACGCCAATATTAAATGAAAAGTAAATATAAATAAATTAATTAAATAATATTAAACAACGACTCGGTCTTGTAAAATCCTTTTTAGGTGTGATTATGATGTTAACAACGTAATTGTAACAGTAAAATAAGTATATAGTAAAATAAGTATATAGTATTTTGAGCTTAAAATATAATATTCATAACTTATAAACTAGTAGTAAATCAATTATGGCGATGAATGATAAAGCTCATCCCTTTAATAAACCATAGTGCGCCTGGCTACTTTGATGTACTTTGTAACGCCTCTCGGTGTCTTCATATACAGGGAAGATTTTAAAATGCATCTATAATAATATCGTCTAAATGTATAGCTGGTCGATGAAAACCATCGAAATGTCTACCTAGTCCCAAGTACCATATTATAGATATGGCATGGGCACAACTTCCGATAGTGCGTCTACCCGTGTGACATGTACAATAGTATTGTATAATTGCGTCTTTGCCGCCCTGATCACGGTCAATCAAGATGTAGGTATAATACATCCTCGATCTAACGTGTCGTGATTGCACACGTCCCCTAAGCAGCCATACATTATTTTGCTGTATGTTGCATTGTTCTAAGTCATTTAAATTGTTTTCACGGTATATAGATATGTGCGGGATGTAATACATCATAATAATAATAATAATACCTCCTCGACCGATTTCGGCCACGGCGACCTCTTCAACTCCGTTATAACTGTCGTTGGTGTGCTCGTGTATGGCTAACATAGCCGATCTTATTGGTAAAGGTTCGCGCACAATGCGGGCAGGTGAGCACACCATTGCAGTAATTATAATTTATAGCACAAGGTGGGCGTGCTTTCAGTTCATCGCGTCGGGCATCTAGTTCAGAGCAGCGATTACTTTCAAAGTCTTTGACTCTGGTTCTCACCAAAGTTCTCCATTCCGGCCGACAATCTGCTGCTTGTTCCCATTCGGAAGGCTCAATGTCGCACTTTTTCATGTGGCGCTTAAGTACATCTTTATACCTAAGGAGTTGCCCGCCATGCTTACGCTTGCCCTCCTCAAGTTCAGAAAAAAAGATGCACTTTGCTGTACGTTGATCGGTCATTCGCGACACGTGTCCGCACCAACGCAGCTGCCTGCGTATGAGGTAAGCCTCAATCCCCATAATATTGGCTCTCCGCAGCACTTCTGTATTACGAATGCGATCAGACCAACGAATCTTAAGTATTTTGCGCAGACATTACAGGTGGAAACGATCCAGCGTCCGTATATGGCGGCGGTAAACTGTCCATGACTCAGAAGAGTACAGTATGCTTGGTAACACCACCACCTTATATATGTCAATTTTGGTAGCCAGCTTAAGTTCATGTGAGCTAAAAACCTTGCGATCCAGTTTACCGAATACCGCAGCTGCGGCACCGATCCGACTGTTGATCTCAGCGTCAAGGTCGCACTTTGATGTTATGGTGCTCCCCAGGTAACGAAATGTATTGACCTGCTTAAGTACATCATCACCGAGTTTGATGGTCAGTATCTCTTGACCATGAATATCTAAAGACATTACTTCCGTCTTTTTGACACTAATCTTCAGACCAAAACTACGGCAGGACTCGTGCAAGGTGGAACCCATACCATTCCTATATCCCTTATCCTTTTAGAGGAGTTCGATATTGTCAACCTTTTTCTATTGCAATAGTTGGGGTGGTCAATTCGAGGGTGCGTGGTGGGTTCCTCTTTCCTTCCATTAGGTTTCTTACAAACTTCTCCGTGCATCCAAGTTTCCGCAGTACTATCCAGAGGGCTTCTCGCGGTACACTACCAAAAGCTTTCTCAAGGTCAACAAAACAGAGATACATATTGCGCTCCTGTTCACTGCTTTTTTCTTGTAATTGTCGCAATGAGAAAATCGCCTCACAAGTGCCACGGTCAGGTCGCAAGCCAAACTGGGATTCTGGCAGAATCTGTTCAGATAAATTCCTGAGGCGGTTTAGGAGAGCTCTGGCGAAGACTTTCCCAGGCACTGAGAGTAGAGAAATACCGCGGTAGGAATTGCAATCAGCTCGGTCACCTTTGCCCTTATATAGGGCCCGAATAAGAGATACTTTAAAAGTATAAGGGACTTGTTCTTGTTCCCACATAACGACAAAAAGTTTCCACATCGCCGAGTATAAATCCTCACCGCCGTACTTTAATAGCTCTCCTGGTATGCAGTCAACACCAACCGCGCGGTTATATTGTTGTTGTTTAATAGCAACAGTTACCTCGTCAAGTGACACTGGCTCGTCAAGCTCGAGGGCATGAGATTGTTGAGGTAAGGAGCGAACGTGGTCTAGGTCGACAGAATGATCCACGTTAAGCAAGTTGTTAAAATGCTCCGCCCATCGCTCGAGTATTTCCTCCCTGCCTTTAAGAAGCCCTTCACCACTGGACGGCTTGAGTGGGACTTTTGCTGTGGAGGATATACCGAGCAAGTTTCGTACCTCAGAGTAAAACTCACCGAGCTGGTTGGTATCAGCGAGCCACTGTATCCGACGAGCCTTTTCCTGCCACCTCAGAACAGAAAAAAACATAGAAATGGTATGCACCCAAATTACTATCGGAACCGCTGTCGCCAAACTCACACAAGTAAACCGATAATCATATATTGCACTACAAAGAAACAATTCGTTTGATTCGTAGTTTAAGTTTATTTAAAACTAGCCTATTTCACAGATTTGGAAATAAACCCTGCTGACCTACAAATAAGATTTATTTTGCTTTAGCAGTAGAACGTATTTACGATCTATAGTCATACTAGATTCGATTTACGAGTCAATTCCGCTACTCAACCATAGATGGCGGTATTCTAAGTTGTAGCAATTATAATCTTAATTACATAAGGCATATGGTTGAAATTTGCGTGATCGGTCTGTTTCTGCTTCTACTCGGTTAGGGCCGTACCACGTAGCACATTGGATTACTTTATCGATATCGATAGATGATGCGTTATTTTGTTCATATAATAAGTGTATTTATCAATTAAATTTAATATTTAGTCAGTCAATGTTCATACAAATTAATAACATGTAACACGTGTGTTGTTAAGTAGCATAACAAATATTTTGAATACTTATTGACGGTGATGAAAATAAAACATGATTACTTACTTGATAAAAAAACTTAACAATTTTCATTAATGGAAGCGCAGCAGGTTTTGTATATCTATAGCCTTTACTTGATATTATAAAATCGTCTTCTAAAAAATGCTCAGAGCATATCGTGCTTGATTTGGTTGGCATCCAATTACTACTACCTGTTGCATCTATCCATTTTTCTTTGATGCTTACATCTTTAGGAAATCTAAAAATATTTTAAATGATGTTAAGAGGACCTACTAATGCTTATTTAGTGATCAATGCAACGTTAGTTAAACATTGCATTGATCACTAAATTGATAAATTATACTTACTATTCACTACATTGATAAATTATAGTTACTATTCAAAACATAGATTATATTTTTGCAACAAAGTATCTATTAGATTGAATCTAATACACCTCTTAAAATTAATTACGTGAGTGAATAAAGCCGAACTTATACTTGGATTGTAATGTAATACTAAATAATAACATATAATAATATTCGTAACATATGCTACTACATACACACAACACCACCTAAGCAGAGCTTGTACTATGGGTACTAGATAATGGATAAACATACATATATACTTTTTTTTTAAATACGTAGGTACCTACATATTACATTGTTCATAGAAACACCCACCCAAATAAACAATTTATTAAAATAAACATTTCGTAAATGATTTATTTCCGTGTTTCGATATCAATCGATAATTTTAATATTCGACTTGACCACATCACTAAATGAGTAGCGCGGTATTTTCGAGAATGTTCTATTGAATAGAATTAATCCAAAATAAACTTTATCTTCGGTTTATAAGGTGCATTTTTACTAACCGTTCTATTAAATATTATTTAATTGAAACAAATTAAGACTTTTATTGAAAACAATGAAAATTGTACTAAACGATGGTACGAAACACCTCCATTTTTAAGATTTTTTCGCCTGCTATCATTTTTGCACTCCAAAACGGCACAAAACGGCTTAGTTATAGAAATGAAACTGTGTCACGAAACGAGCAATTCGACGCGATGTAAGAACGTGACTGGGGCCAGTTAAGCGTTACAACGCTTAATTGTGACACGCGTGCCACGCCTACTTACCATTTCCAGTGTAATATTTTCTCTTCCGTGCCTGCCACCATCTCTCTTTCGCTTTCCGTGCGAGTTTATGCAGCTCTATATCACTACGACGTATCTCCATAACACTTCCACCTCGTTGTGTTCTGCTGTGCTGCCTCAGGAGCCGACGGTGTTTACCAATAGCGTCCATTAGTACCCCATCATTCTCATCAAACCAGTCCTCATGTTTTCGGACTTTCAGACCCAAAGTAAATGTAGCGGTTACGAGAATATGAGAACATAGGGCCCTCCAGACAGTATTGATCTCACCGGAATTTGGATCGAGGGGCAGCAAAGCAGTGCTTAAGGTTTCGGCATACTTTGCCCTCGTGTTATTATTTTGGAGTTGCTCAAGCTTTAGGCGCTCCTGTTTTGATCTTTCCGATCTACAAGGACGCCGGAGACGAAGACGTAACTTAGTGACAATGAGCCGGTGATCAGTCCAACAGTGAGCACCACGCATGACACGGGTAACTTGAACTTGAGAAAGGTCTCGTTGACGCACGATAGCGTAATCAATTAGGTGCCAGTGCTACATCATAGTGCACAAGTGTGTGCGTAAACACAAGTGCTGTCACTCACTGTCATATTCCGATGGGACGGCATATCCGACACAATAGGAGAGAGATTAGGTGCAAGACCAACGACCTCAGATCAAAAAATAACTAGATATGAAAAGCTTTTACAATTTTTTGTGAATAGATTTTGTGCTAAGTAATAATTTGGCAAATGAAATTATGCGAAACATTTTTTGGGAAGTGAAAATTTGTCAAATTCCTTTCGGTCAAACAAGGGAGACCCGCGGCCGGGGCATATCTAGTTATTTATTTGATCTGAACCAAGGATAAACTTTTCCAAGGCACGGAGGTGTAACATCGCCAACCTCCTGACTTTGAGCTTTGAATTGGATAATTCTTAACAGAAAAACCTAATATCCCTTTTTCTCGACCCGAGAATCGAAACCGAGAACTCATAATCTGCAGTCGCTTACACTACCACTGGTCCACTGAGACAGTCAAAAGTCCTTTTATTGTATTTAGCTACTAATTGGCAGGTAATTATAATTAACCCTTTCTATACGGGGCTTCAAAAGCAATGTCATCGCTCAATTCGGGGGTTTTTTCGCGCGCGAGCGTAATATGCTATGTTTTCATTTGGCAGTATCTCTTCAAATATAATACCTAGACACTTGAAATTTTGTACACTTGTTTATTATTTCAATCATCTTTGAAGTATATTAGTTTTATTCAAATTCCTTTACTAATTTCCACATTATAGCCATAAATTGAGGGTAAGAAGTTATCACTGTTTTTGTCCAATCAACACTTAATTTTAAGAGAATTTACATTTAAAATCACGACAAAAATATTTTCTAACACATTTGTCAACAAAAACACTGAATTTAGCCAAAAATATTCAATAAAAACTTAGTTTTAAAACAATCAAGGTTCCGTTATAACTTTTGGCGCATACTAGTGATGTGCATGTATCGATACAGCGGTCGATGAATCCGCGTTGTGACGTGGTTGATTTCATAAATGCCTAGTATAGGGATAAAGAATAAAGAACAATGTATTTTATCTTTAAGCATATTTTAAATACGTAATCTTTACGTAAAAAATATTTGTAAAATAGCTAAAATATATCGAATTATCCTAAGAAACCTACAATACTCACATAAAAACTGCGACGATAATTTCTACACAACACTAAATGCCGCCATTAGAGTTTAAACTTTTTGACATGTCATAATACGGGTGGCACCAATAGTTGCCAGTGAAAACAGGGGAATTTTTGATTTTAATTTATTTGCATGCCATCTATGGAAATATATTTACACTTTTTTAAGTAAAATACTGTTTTATCGACTTCATATACTGACCTTTAACTCAAGGGAAAAAGGTATAGTTTTGAAAATACAACGGCTTAAAGGAGGCCCTTTCTCAAATCAACAATAGTCGCCACCCGTATTCAGAGATGACATCGCTAAATCAACTATAGATGTCACCCGTACACAAAGGGTTAAATATCAAAACAACACAGATTTTCAATAATGTATCAAAACACCATTTTCGTGCTGGAATTGAGCTAAGCTGCCATAGAATAAAATAAAGTACACTTCAAGAGCTTTCATATGACATATAATTCAGCATACATACATACATACATACATATCGTCACGCCTTTGATCCCCGAAGGGGTAGGCAGAGGTGTATTTCTACACCCACTTTTCGCCAGATATACTTTAGTTCCACGTAATAAGGGGCGAGCCTATTGCCGTACCGGGCACATTTCCAGACTCCGTGCTGCTACTGAGAGTTTCGTGACAGAAAAACCCAATAACACTGCCCGGCCCAGGAATCGAACCCGGGACCTCCCGATCCCTCGCGCACATTTATGCCGCGAAACCAACGAGGCAGTCGTATAGGGTTTGATGTCGAGTTTTCCGTCTCTACGCAAAGATGGTATTTGCATCGTGTTATCCCTTAGTCGCCTCTTACGACACCCACGGGAAGATAAGGGGTGGTGACACTTGTATTCTATGCCGTCAACCACACGGCATTTAGAAAATGTATGGAAATTGTTCCCGTCGACTAGTCCATCGTCCACCGTGACGATCGAGTGCAAACTCGTACTAGACCCTCAGTATGAAACCGAAATTGCACTACTGAAATTCAGAACTCATGAAAGTACACTCGTTTGGCGTCACCTACAGTGCGTAAGACAATCACTTTTAATGTTTTTGTATGTGTAGGTCACCTACACTGCGCGATTTGACTACAAAGACGACTCATTGCGATTGATAATTCAGCACTGTTGAACAAAGTCCAAAAGTGGGTCCAAAATGACACATGGTCCTTTCTTCTCAGTATTCTTGTGTCATTCTTATTTCTTTTTAGGCAAGGCATATATATTATGTAGTTTCATTTCACTTACGGCACTCGCCGTACCACACTGGTAGACCGACCCGAACAAACTTTTCAGAAGAACACGTTTTGCACGGCGGCGCGGCACGGTGCGGTAAATAGCACCTAGGTAACGGATTAACGGACTTGGAAAAAGATAACGGAAGTTAACAAGTCCGTTAACACTTTTTTAAATTAACTTAAAAGTTAATCCGTTAGTGGAAATGTTAACTTCGTTAATTAACGATTTAATGCCCAGCTATGCCTACACTTACAAGACAATACTAGATTTTAGATACAAGGCTTTCAATACAAGAACGGAAAAATGGAGTGCTTTGAGACGATGTCGTCTTGGCCGAACTTGACGTGACAAATTTGTCGTAACCGATTGGTATGTACCAGCCAGAGGTGTTTGAAAGGTTAACTTTATATAATTATGTAACTACCTAATTCCTTTTTTTATAAACTACTGTCAATAGAATAAATTTTGGTAAGGAATGTGTAAATTAAACTGGGACAATTTCACACCCAACTGGCAACACTCCGCTCGTACTTACATTTAGTTATTATGATTCACTGTATTTGTATTATTAGACAATCTACGTAATGAAATTTGTGTCTGAACGGTGGAATGATACTCCAGCAACCTTATAATCTTTTTCTGAAGCATTGTGGCACAAAAACACTGTACAATATGTCATAATTTCGATGATTTTGCGGGAGATGCTTACGCTACCGTGCGACTCGGACTACAGAAGTACAGACAACGCGGCCGCCGATTGGGTCAGATTCTGACCCAAATGAACGGCGCGTATTACGTGCGCGTAGGTACTTGGTTTCTGTAGGTAATAATTCAATGGCTTCTATATTCATTCTCACATTTGATAATTTGATTGCATGATCGCAAACCTTTTTCCACTCTTTAGCCCCGATCATGTATACTTTTTCAGTCAATAATGTTTTTAGGGCCGAAACACATAACCGCGTTGCGGCGCCGCAACGCAAAAATCGGCGGTTTGCGTTGCGGCGTTGCGGAAAGAGCGTTTTATTGTCGTATGGTAGGGTATCCAGTTCTTCGTGATATTTTAGTGTGGATAGAGGTGTCTCTGCCATGGACCATCGTGAAAAACTTATTGCTTATTTGTTATTAAGAAGACATTACTCTGTTTTAAATATAAGGCAAAGAAGATACTGGATACATCCATTTAATAAGCCCGATGGCGAGTACTTTACTCGAAAATACAAAGCATTAAAGATAGACAAAAAAAATTTTTTCGAATAAAAGTTATCATGCTTCTTGTTTTATAAATTTGTTTTTATAAGTTTCGTCACTGGAATCCCACAAACAAGTGCGTTCCCGAACCAAAGAAATAAATAAATCGATGTCAACGTCAGACATTTTATTTTTTTTAACTCTTCGGGTTGACTGACACGTGTTGTTTGCAAGAGTGATAGAAACAAACTGAATCATTGTCAACAAGTATGACGTCATAGTGTACGTTACCCCAGCAGGAAAGTATCACGGAGATACATGAGTGGAACGTATAATTAGAGCGCAATCTGCTGATGATGTGCGCGAAATAAAAAATTTGTGCGGGTTATAGTTTTGGAAAAAAATGAAAAAAATCATTCCTGGTGGGGTAACGTTCTTCCAGCAGGAAGATTATAAACGAATTATCGGAGAGAGAAACATTGTACATGAGCAGATAGCTTATATTAGTGGGACAATGTGCGCCGAAAATAAAATTAGTGCGGCTTCAGGTTTTCGAGATATTGGAATTCCTGCTAGGGTAACGTTTTGCAGAATCGTGTATCTCTAAAACGGTTGCATGTGCGGTTATAAAATACCTAAACATACACGAGTTGCTCTTAATTTGTGCGAATTGGTGAAATAATAAAATTTAAGAAAATACATGAAATTTTCAAGTAATCGGGCTTCTTTGAAAACCCAAAAAAATATCGCAGCGTCAAAATAAGAAAACGTATAGACTCACTGAAAACTGTTTTCGGTTCTTATTGACTCATAGATTAACCATAAAAAGTTTCAAAAGTATACATACATGCGTTAATGAGATATATTACCTAAAAGTCAAAACGACGATGTCGTAACTTTGACGGCAACGCACAAGAAACCTGCTCAACCCAAGGTGAGTAGGAGTAAACCAGCAATTGGAGCGATAGTCCAGTAACATATAGTGAAATTATCCAGCTTGGAACATCTCGCATGTAAGTAATAGTTAACAAAAACCAAAACATCACACAACGGTTGGTTATCCGACCAAATTCGAATGACTACAAAAAAGCGACGGATTTATACATATCGACGTCCTACTTTTTTAATCGTATTAGATATAGATACCCATGCTGTTGTCCGTACAGTCGCGCAAAAAGCGTTTGTCGGCAACTATAATTATTTTTTTTACTATTTGAAATGAAAGAACTTGTTGATGTGTAAATTATTATTTGTACTTATTCTCTTCATTTTGATTCTTAAAGTATAATGGCATCAAAACCACAGATCAGTTTTTCATTTAAGTACGTTAATTAGTACAAACATTAAGTAATACAAACAGTAAAATCGCATAATCACAGAGTAATTAAACCTAAGTCTGTAACTTTTTAGCAGTCTTACAAAGTTTGTCTACTATATGTATCCGACATAAAATATATCTGGTACCTAGACATTTTTTTACAAACCTATTGCACAAAGAAACATAAATAGTCATCCGATGAAATTATATAGCGTGGCGTGCGATTGGTTAACTGGCACCGCGCTCGCAACAGGGTGTTTCTTCTTACTACTTCATATAATTTTAATTTTTTAATTATTCTTATCTCATAAATACCTATTTTTTGTATACAAATTATTATACATGAAGTTGGCTGCCGTTGTAAGACGACTAAAAAGTCACTGTGTATACGCAAACATTTTATAATTGATGTATTATTTTAATACCTAAAATAAAAATTAAGGATTTTATTTGCTTAAAATCATATCTCAATAATTCACGAAAATGGCTAGTAGAACAAGTTTATTTTGTTACTTTTCTGCTTTAGTGTACTCGGACACAACACGTTTTAACCGATTAGAGGGTCAAGTTAAGATGGTCATTGATATGTATGAATCCGTCGCTTTTTTGTAGTCATTCGAATTTGGACGGATAACCAACCGTTGTTTGATGTTTTGGTTTTTGTTAATTATTACTTACATGCGAGACATTCCAAGTTGGATAATTTCACTATATATTAGTGGACTATCGCTCCAATTGCTGGTTTACTCCTACTCATCTTGTGTTGAGCCGGTTTCTTGTGCGTTGCCGTCAAAGTTACGACACCGTCGTTCTGACTTTTAGTAATATATCTCATTATCGCATGTATGTATACTTTTGAAACTTTTTATGGTTAATCTATGTGTCAATAAGAACCGAAAACAGTTTTCAGTGAGCCTATACGTTTTCTTATTTTGACGCTGCGATGATTTTTTGGGGTTTTCAGAGAAGCCCGATTACTTGAAAATTTCATGCATTTTCTTAAATTTTATTATTTCACCAATTCGCACAAATTAAGCGCAACTCGTGTATGTTTATTTTATAACCGCACATGCAACCGTTTTAGAGATAGGTACACGATTCTGCAAAACGTTACCCTAGCAGGAATTCCAATATCTCGAAAACCTGAAGCCGCACTAATTTTATTTTCGGCGTACGTTGTCCCACTAATATAAGCTATCTGCCCATGTACAATGTTTCTCTCTCCGATAATTCGTTTAGAATCTTCCTGCTGGCAGAACGTTACCCCACCAGGAATGATTATTTTCATTTTTTTCTAAAACTATAACCCGCACTAATTTTTTATTTCGCGCACATCATCAGCAGATTGCGCTCTAATTATACGTTCCACTCATGTATCTCCAGCCCGTCCAGCATACGCACCACGAGAAAATTATCTCTACACGTTTACTCGTGTTTATGACGATTATCTCTATTAACTCGCTGACTCTAACATGGTTACACACACGATTCGACTCGTTATGTCAAATGTAGCTATAAAAGTCATTTTTACTTATCTGTGGCATTTCTCTCGACGAATCCTAACATGACGGCCTAATATTACTCGATTACCACGCGAGAAAAGTTCAAAGAAAGCGAATTAGGGATCTCTGTGACCCTTTTACGTTGAACGACAGAGAATTCCAGTTGCTTTGGCGTATATCAAAACCAATGGCTCTGTTTCTCATAGAAAGGCTTGCCACGGATCTCGAGCCTCATTCAGATGGCCTGCCTGTCTGTTTATAGATAAGTTAATATCATTATTATCGAAGCTGCGCATGGGACTGCATTCTTATTCAACACAGTAGGTAACAATTGTTAATACTTTGTAGGTATTGACATCAGTTTCGAATTAAAACTAATCAACTTTTGAATTAAACAATACACAATAGGTACATACAAATTACAAATGTCAAATAGTACATAATATGATAAACTATAGACTGGATACACGTCTTTTGAGCCATTTGAGCACAAATTGAATGAACTAAACCGGTGTGGTTACATTAATAAATGCCGTAATTGACATTCTATGTTTCAAAGGGCAACATGCGTCATTAAAAGCGCTTTCTATAAGTTAGTGCGCTTAAGCACAGCGAGGCGGAGGGATGCATCGGTTACTCGTGCAACGAGATCGAATTCTTCGACGTGAAGCTTGTCTATCGTGGCGCGCATGTTAAAGAAAACGAGATATTAACCGATAACGACAATATTTCTTCATTCACGCGTGTGATATCTCGTGGTGCGTATCCTAGGCGGGCAGGTGATACTTGCCTGCTAGGGTAACGTACACGACGTGATAACGCTGGAACTAGCGCCGCGTTGCGGCGCCGCGCCGCTACTATCGGCGGTGACGCTACTGCCGTTTCTAGCACAGAGTACATTTAATATAGGGAGAAAGAGATGCCAGTCAGCTAATACTCTAGTAGCGACATCTATCGACTTGTTTTGTAATCACGAAACTCTACATACATAAGTATTACAGGTTGATACAATATATATTTATGCACTTTTATATTAAATTTGTAATTATAGATGTTTTGTGATTTTTCGTTATGGTTTTTTTAAGGTTTGCCTTATAAAAACCATAACGAAAAATCACAAAACATAACAATATTATTACATTATTGAGTTAGGAAAAATGAAATAACAAAATCATTTCTTATTTTTTATTTTTCTTTTACTGTAGTAATCATTTGCCATTCTCTGAATTTCATTAGCAATGTCGAAATCGGTTCTTTTGCCATTTAATAATTTATTGGTGTCTCTGCAAAAATTAAAAATTAAAAACCTACAAGTTAAATCTTGGATAAAATCAATATTTTGCTTTTTATGCACTTCACAGTGCATAAAATCATAATTAATGACATTGCATAAAATTGTTTTTATATAGGTAGGTTTTCAATTGCTGCATTGTGCAATCAAAATTAATAATATTTATTATTGTGTCTTGCATACACGAGAAGCATTCTATCAATGCATTGTTTGGGTATGCAAGACACGTTTTGTCAGAGACACGTTCTCTTATTTTTATAAATGAACAATGAGGTCGCACTATTAAAGTCAGCTGTACATATACTGCAATTTTTAAATACACCCATTTTCAACTTTCTCAGGATGTAGCCAGTTATATATTCTAATTGCGCTTTAACCTTAATGTTTTTAATTTTTTTTTATTACTTTCATGCGAGACATTCCAAGCTGGATAATTTCACTATATATTAGTGGACTATCGCTCCAATTGCTGGTTTACTCCTACTCATCTTGTGTTGAGCCGGTTTCTTGTGCGTTGCCGTCAAAGTTACGACACCGTCGTTCTGACTTTTAGTAATATATCTCATTATCGCATGTATGTATACTTTTGAAACTTTTTTATGGTTAATCTATGTGTCAATAAAAACCGAAAACAGTTTTCAGTGAGCCTATACGTTTTCTTATTTTGACGCTGCGATGTTTTTTTGGGGTTTTCAGAGAAGCCCGATTACTTGAAAATTTCATGTATTTTCTTAAATTTTATTATTTCACCAATTCGCACAAATTAAGCGCAACTCGTGTATGTTTATTTTATAACCACACATGCAACCGTTTTAGAGATAGGTACACGATTCTGCAAAACGTTACCCTAGCAGGAATTCCAATATCTCGAAAACCTGAAGCCGCACTAATTTTATTTTCGGCGTACGTTGTCCCACTAATATAAGCTATCTGCCCATGTACAATGTTTCTCTCTCCGATAATTCGTTTAGAATCTTCCTGCTGGCAGAACGTTACCCCACCAGGAATGATTATTTTCATTTTTTTCTAAAACTATAACCCGCACTAATTTTTTATTTCGCGCACATCATCAGCAGATTGCGCTCTAATTATACGTTCCACTCATGTATCTCCAGCCCGTCCAGCATACGCACCACGAGAAAATTATCTCTACACGTTTACTCGTGTTTATGACGATTATCTCTATTAACTCGCTGACTCTAACATGGTTACACACACGATTCGACTCGTTATGTCAAATGTAGCTATAAAAGTCATTTTTACTTATCTGTGGCATTTCTCTCGACGAATCCTAACATGACGGCCTAATATTACTCGATTACCACGCGAGAAAAGTTCAAAGAAAGCGAATTAGGGATCTCTGTGACCCTTTTACGTTGAACGACAGAGAATTCCAGTTGCTTTGGCGTATATCAAAACCAATGGCTCTGTTTCTCATAGAAAGGCTTGCCACGGATCTCGAGCCTCATTCAGATGGCCTGCCTGTCTGTTTATAGATAAGTTAATATCATTATTATCGAAGCTGCGCATGGGACCGCATTCTTATTCAACACAGTAGGTAACAATTGTTAATACTTTGTAGGTATTGACATCAGTTTCGAATTAAAACTAATCAACTTTTGAATTAAACAATACACAATAGGTACAGTCCGTTCACAGTTATTTTACCTCTGACAGGTGTCGGTGTTTATTTTCTTTATGTTGGAATTGTACTCTGTGATGACAGAAATGTAAAATAGGGTTACCCGTGCATAACATTTTACCCAATATTAGTGGAAATGCTTCAAAAATTCAAACGCTTGAAGCTCATGGCCGCAAAGTGGTTAGATTACCGCCATACCACTGCGAGCTAAACGCAATTGAACTTATGTGGAGTCTCATTATAAGGCGAGTCACAAGCAGAAATTTAGGACAAGAGGCAACCAACATTGTGAATTTAGCTGAAGAACCTTTTCAATCGATCACTGCAGAAGACTGACAAAAACAATGCAAACATGAGCGCCACATTGAAGACAAGCTTCGTGAAACAGATGGTTCTACGGATGCTGAAATGGACAGGTTCATAATAAAATTAAATTCTGAGTCTGATACAGAATCTGACAGCAGTTACGAATAGAGAATAGATGGGCGGGTGGGTAAAAATTGGGAAGGTAAAAATTGGAACGAAAGGGTAAATAAAATAGGTAAAAATGAAAAAATACCCTTTTTTACCGGGTATTCATAAAAAATACCGGGTAAAAATTAGTTATATCTTTATATTATTTAAATGCCTTCGCCATGAAATGAATACTGTTTTTATATATTGTAATTGGCTTTGTCATCACTACTACGATCTACATTGTTAGTTTTGACCTTGACCTTTGTAGATAAAATATTGATTTTAAGTAAAACGAAGTTAAATATCTTTTAAATCTTTAATCAACATACATTTTCTATTAAAATAAACTGTTTAAAATAGAAACAAATATAATAGATTGCACATGATTGAAAGTTAACTGAATGCTGCACAGTACCTTATAGAATATATAAATAAGTAACATAATTAACATTAGTTTGAATCCCTCAATGGACAGTTATAGTGCTATAACTCTTCTCTTATTTTAATGAGAAAACAATGTCCGCGTATGTTGTTCTAACGACGCGACGGTCGCAAATAAAATAAATTATAAAATAATTTTGTATTTTTTAATAAATACGTACATACAGGTCAGTATTTATTGAAAAATACAACAATTATTTTAAATTAAACTGATTTTAATTTTTACCCGGTATAAATTAAAAATGGGTAGGTAAAAATGGGTATAAATGGGTATTTACCCAAAGTCTGGGTTTCTACCGGGTATATGCCCATCTCTAGTTACGAATCATCATAACATTGGCAGTCGACATGAATCATTCTTATAGACTCACGCATGTTTCCATGCAGGGGTAGGCAAAGGTGTAAAATTACACCCCCATCATTCTTATTCAAAATAAATATGAAAATTAAATTTGCAATTTTTGTATTTGATAATTAGAACCTCACGTTGGCATAATTATGATGCGTTTACCTTTGTATATTAAATATACAACATTTTTATTATAACTACTTATCTTCATAGGAAATTAGTTATTTCGTAAGAAAATAAATGTACATGCATATAGCCATACCAATATCAAGAGGTTTTGTTACAAACATTCCTTCCAAAATATTTAATACGATCGCTTAGGCAATAAAAAATAAGTACATTTTTAGCAATAATGTATATTTAAAATGGGAGTATTATATACCAAATATAGCAAAACAACGCCCAGGTTGGCCAATCTAACAGCTAGAGGTAAAATAACTGTGAATGGACTATACATACAAATTACAAATGTCAAATAGTACATAATATGATAAACTATAGACTGGATACACGTCTTTTGAGCCATTTGAGCACAAATTGAATGAACTAAACCGGTGTGGTTACATTAATAAATGCCGTAATTGACATTCTATGTTTCAAAGGGCAACATGCGTCATTAAAAGCGCTTTCTATAAGTTAGTGCGCTTAAGCACAGCGAGGCGGAGGGATGCATCGGTTACTCGTGCAACGAGATCGAATTCTTCGACGTGAAGCTTGTCTATCGTGGCGCGCATGTTAAAGAAAACGAGATATTAACCGATAACGACAATATTTCTTCATTCACGCGTGTGATATCTCGTGGTGCGTATCCTAGGCGGGCAGGTGATACTTGCCTGCTAGGGTAACGTACACGACGTGATAACGCTGGAACTAGCGCCGCGTTGCGGCGCCGCGCCGCTACTATCGGCGGTGACGCTACTGCCGTTTCTAGCACAGAGTACATTTAATATAGGGAGAAAGAGATGCCAGTCAGCTAATACTCTAGTAGCGACATCTATCGACTTGTTTTGTAATCACGAAACTCTACATACATAAGTATTACAGGTTGATACAATATATATTTATGCACTTTTATATTAAATTTGTAATTATAGATGATTTGTGATTTTTCGTTATGGTTTTTTTAAGGTTTGCCTTATAAAAACCATAACGAAAAATCACAAAACATAACAATATTATTACATTATTGAGTTAGGAAAAATGAAATAACAAAATCATTTCTTATTTTTTATTTTTCTTTTACTGTAGTAATCATTTGCCATTCTCTGAATTTCATTAGCAATGTCGAAATCTGAATTTCATTAGCAATCTGTAAATAAATTAAGATCATAATAGAACTAGTTTTGTAATTTTTTATTCATTTTGTTCAAGAAAAATGTAAACAAATTTTGTGAGTTCGATCTAAATATTCTGCTGAAAATGGAACGTTAACGTTGCTAGATTTATAAAAATCTGTTCTTAATTGTTACCAGTACAGAAAAGCAAAAAAAAATATTTTTTACTATAATGCCAGCTATTGGCTCGTAACGTAATTATATACTAGACGAGTGAATTTGGTACAAATGAATATTTGTACTAAGTGAAAACACCGTGGTTTCTAGCGGCGCGGCGACGCGACGTGGCGACGTGTTTCGGCCCTTACCACCTATTACCACATATTGGTATATAAATATTCTTACGTTATTACACATTATAATCTTAAAACTGCTGAAAATAACATTTACATATATTTTCAAAATTAAAACAATTAGAACGAAGTTTTTGTTTAATCTCACAGCTACATATAATGGCGGCTCCACATTAGTGCCGTGAATTCACGCGCAAATTCACGCCGCGAATTCACGGCACAAGTTGTGTCATCCACATTCATGGGATGTTCGCAGTCTTTCGTGAAACCCGCCGCGAAATGGACGTAGAAGCTGCTGCCCCAATAACTATGTTTGCTGTTCTTTCTTTCTTCTGTTTGGTGTGAGTGTGTGGCCAATTCTGGTGTCGGAGTTTTCAGTCCGCCCAAAGCCAAGGCCTCCGAGATGACCTGACAATCCTTGTCCTGAGACAAGAACCGCTTTTACTCTTTGCTGCCCAGTTATTTCTAATAACTGGGCAGCAAAGGTCAGGTCCGTTTCGCGGCGAGTCTCACGAAAGATTGCGAGCATCCCATGACAATGGAGGACACGACTTATGCCGTGAATTCGCGGCGTGAATTTGCGCGTGAATTCATGGCACTAATGTGGAGCTGCCATTATATTTACACAATATAATTATCATTTCACATGTTTTCATACATATGTTTTACACCACGGCTATTAAAAATCACGGCGTGAATTATCACACGCTCGTGTAAAACATAGAAACTTCAAGTGGTTTTGAAGAGTGTCGGGCTATTAAAGCGACTTGATTTATGTGTTACAGTGTAGCTCGGTTCAAGGGCACTTTATAAAATACACATCAGATGTATAACTTTGTTTATTAGAACATATGATACAAATAAAGCAACCCATATGAGATCGACACTCAAATTACTACCTTCAGAATCATACCTTAATGAAGAGGTAAGTATGCAAATTTATCAATATCTCTCATTTTACACATAGTAGGTACATAATATTCTGTATAACATAAATAAAAACAGTAAATACTTTCCTAACTAAAATAATTAGAAAAACGCTTACAAACATCTGTAATTTCGCATATTTATTCGCCATTTTACACGACTGCGCATGCGCGACACGGCGACAGCCAGATGGCGCGCATGCGCGCGGCCGATTGCGGAACGGCTATAATAGTATGGATAAGGCTTTTTTACAGTCAGATTATTTTTGTGTGAAATTAATATTTATCTGTTAACTTTCGACTTTGTTATTAATATCGCCATTGAAGTATTCATTTTGGATTTTATACATAAATGTAAAATATTTTATATAAAAATATTTATGCCGTGTGGTTGACGGCTTAGAATACAAGTGTCACCACCCCTTATCTTCCCGTGGGTGTCGTAAGAGGCGACTAAGGGATAACACGATGCAAATACCATCTTTGCGTAGAGACGGAAAACTCGACATCAAACCCTATACGACTGCCTCGTTGGTCTCGCGGCATAAATGTGCGCGTGGGATCGGGAGGTCCCGGGTTCGATTCCTGGGCCGGGCAGTGTTATTGGGTTTTTCTGTCACGAAACTCTCAGTAGCAGCACGGAGTCTGGAAATGTGCCCGGTACGGCAATAGGCTCGCCCCTTATTACGTGGAACTAAAGTATATCTGGCGAAAAGTGGGTGTAGAAATACACCTCTGCCTACCCCTTCGGGGTTAAAGGCGTGACGATATGTATGTATGTATGTATTTATACTTATATTTTTTAAATATTTTTATGTAATAAAAAATATAATAAAATTTTAACTGAATATACATGCGGGATGTCTATCGATAGGTCTTTTAAAATATAACATTCATGTTACAAAAACAATTTTGGCGCAAGTTCAATCGTTTGAAAGATAAACGCTTCCAAAGTGATAAAATGAGTGCCCCTCAAAACTTTTAAAGTAATAGAGTGAAAAATCTAAAAATCATATATCCTATAGATCGTAATGGAAACTTCTAAGGAAAATTAGTTTGAACGATATGTAGTCAGCAGTTTTTGAGATATATCACATGTTCATAAACCGCAAATATAACTTTGTTGTCTAGATACGAATACTATTGAATACAAAGTTATTTGTGCTGGCGGAAAAGTGATAGTGGTACTTTGTTAGGTGAAGATAATGGGTATGTTAAGTGGATACCTCTAGTATAGAACTCTAAATGGGCGAGTCCGACTCACACCTGATTTTATGTTTCGTTCTTCGCTCAAATGCGCACGTTTTTATCTTAATGTCTTGGATCCCCAAATAAATGTCATTTACGTTATCAGAATGCATGATGCCCCGAAAATTATACTCATATTAATGTTATTAAAAATGTCCCGTCCGCCATCTTGGATTTCCAAATAGATGTCATTTTCGTGACCAGAATCCATAATGATACCAATATCAATTTTACTAAAAATGTCCCGTCCGCCATCTTAGATTCCCAAATAGATGTCATTTTCGTGACCAGACTCCATAAAAACCCCGAAAACGATACCCATATTAATTTTATTAAAAATGTCCCGTCCGCCATCTTGGATTCCCAAATAGATGTAATTTTTGTGACCAGAATCCATAAAACCCCCGAAAATTATACCCATATTAATTTTATTAAAAATGTCCCGTCCGCCATCTTGGATTCACAAATAGATGTCATTTTCTATAAGGGAGAGAGAGAGAGACAGATAGAGAAACATGCGCACGCCACACGGCTTACAACAGCTTACTATAGTAAAAAGTTGTCGTTACAACTTTTTGTTTTAATTTTTTCCGTCTTTTCCCCTTTCGCAACGCGCGGTAAGGAATTCCGTTCCAAAAAAAAAACTCTAAATATTGTTACGCCATCTATCGGTGAATGGGGGTACTAGAAGAGATTGAATGTATCGGTGGTTTAAAGGTAATTCAGCTACTCTGTACTAGATGGCGTTGCTGTATCGAGCATAGACTGTTCGCGATTATTCGACAGTTTTGTGGAAGTATCTAGAATGCGCTAGTGATGTTATCCGGCCAGTATAAATAGAGTGCGAGCGAACAGACCGGACAGTTACAATTGAATATCGAAGCGATCAACAAGAGCGAAGGGAAGTAATTCGGAAGTGTTTAGTGGTGTTTTGCATTAGTGTTGTTCTAGTGGTGTGAATAGTGTGTTTTATTAGTGAAGTGAAAATTAAGTGTGTGTATCTAGTGTTATTGTGTTAGTGAATAAAGTTCAGTTTAAGTGGCATAGTGAGTTATAATTTATCGTCGAACCCCAGCTCGTAACAAATTGGTGTCAGAAGAAAGGGATAAATGAGGCCATGAGAACCATAGTGGCCTAATTCAATAGGCAAGCTTTTTGAGTACCATAGAAAATAAAAACAGTATTTTTTTAATCATCTAGCACTCTTCAGAATACATACTTTTTATTACTGTTTTGTTTTATTTGACCTATTAAAGTACCAATTTATGATTAAGTAGTGACAAAATAGCTTTATTGCTATTTTTCTACATTTTATACACAGATAGGCCACTTTGGCAGTAGGTTTTTAGAAATAGATAAGAATAAAGCGGTTATTAGGCCAATTGTTTATTAAACACAACAGCTCAAAAATAAAACAAAACAACATAAGCAGCAAGTGCACTTAACAATAAAAGTATTCTTAGCTACTATCATTGTCATCCTCAACATCTATGTTATTTGATCATTTCTTACTGACACATTATCTTTGATACTGATATAAAAGCTGTGATGCACTGGAGGTAAAAAGGGCAAAAGATCTAATAAGTCCTTTTTTTCTCACAGCTGATGGGTTTTCCATCAGGGTATTAACGATCCAGCTTAATACCAGTCAAATCTGTAAAGTCCCTTTTCCGCGTATCCCAGAGCCACTTTAACCCGCCACTTCACGGAAGAGTTGCCAGATGTCAGCTAGGACGTTATCGTGGTGGCCCTAAGGCAGCTCAAAAATGGGAAAGCCCCCGGGGACGATGGAATTACGACGGAGCTGCTAAAGGCAGGTGGGAAACATATACTTGTGTAGCTGGAGCTGCAGAGGACAGAATCAAATATGCGTTGGAGCGCATATTTAATTTTGTCCTCTTCTCGGAGAGAACTCCCAAGGGAATAGCAAGAGCATTGTCGTTTTGTTCTTCCAAAAGGGAGACAAAACTTCTTTGAAGAACTATCGACCTATCTCGCTCTTGAGCCACGACTATAAGCTGTTCTCAATGGTCATTACGAACCGATTCGCACGTAGAATTTACGAATTTCTGCCGCCCGACCTGGCCGGTTTTTTAGGAGGATACGACACAGAAGACAGAGGGGTATAATCTATCCCTGTGTTTAACGTTTGTGTACTATGAGAAGGCCTTTCACTCCATTGAAATCTGGTCTGTTCTGGAGTCCTTGCAACAGTGCCAAGTCGATTGACGATATGTCCAAGTGCTGAGAGGTCTGTATGATGCCGCGACTATGACCGTCCAAGTATAGAACCGGCAGTTTGAACCTATCCACCTGCATCGAGGTGTGAGACAAGGGGATGTTATTTCCCCCAAATTGTACATAAATACAATGAAGAATATGTTCAAGACGCTGCACTGGAAAGGACCTCTCACACCTAAGATTTGCAGACGATATCGTCATCGTGGCTGTAAGCGTGCAGGACTTGCAGTATATGCTGAGCAGCCTAGCTGATTCTTCTGGTCGCATCGGTCTTCGGATGAACTTGGACAAAACCAAGATAATGTTCAATGAACATGTCTCTCCGGAATCGATTATCCTAAATGGGATCCCTCTCGAAGGTGTTCAGGAATACGTCTACCTGAGGCGAACCGTGCATTTGGGTAGAAACAACTTGGAGAAGGAGGCTGGCAGAAGATATACGGCTGGGCTGGGCACCATATAGGAAACTCCGTCACGTCTTTTCGTCACCCCTACCGCAAAGCCTTAAGACCAAGGTCTTCAACAAGTGCCTCCTACCCGTTATGACTTACGGGGCCGAGACGTGGACACTAACGGTGCGACTGGTCCACCAATTTAAGGTCGCTCAGCGAGCTATGGCTCTCCATAGCTCGCTGAGCGACCTTAAATTGGCTATGCTCGGAGTTTCTCTGAAGGATCGAATTCGTAATGAAGTGATCCGACAGAGAATCAAGTAAATCGAAATAGCTCAAAGAATTAACAAGCTGAAGTGTATGAATAATGACGTTTATCATGAACAGACTGTCAAAAAGTAGCCTAACTAATTTCATCATGACAGTGAAGTTTTAGAGGGCTTAAGCCATAGTGGCCTATCTTATTTAGGCCAGTATGGCACTTCAAGTTTAGATCGCAGACTAAAAACGGTAACAGTGATTATGTTGCCATCTAGTGAATATTCGTTGTATCACTTTTAAGTCACTCTGGTTCTATCAAAATGATCAATTTGAACTGGAAAAGATCATAAACTCAATATTGTAAAAAATGTAGTTAGGCCACTATGGTTCTCATGGCCTCAAATTGTGCCGGTTATGCCGAAGGAAGAAACTGAAGGTGTGCGTACCAGGAACCAGCGCCAGCAAGACCTGGACCAGAGACGCTTCGGAGACGTTCCTTCTCCATCGTCTGGTGGATCAGGCGACTCCGCGGCTGCAGTAGAGCCTGCAAGCGCACACTCCATGGCGGTGCCCGACATCGCGGCTCTGATGCCGTTCATGCAGGAGCAGGCCCGCCGTCAAGAGGAGCACGCGCGCCGCCTAGAGGAACAGCTGCAGCGCGACAAGGAGGAGCAGGCCCGCCGTTTGGAGGAACAGCTGGTGGTGATGAAAGACCTCAGCGCCGCTGTAGGGAAGGACCTGAAGGTGGTAAAGGAGGAGCTCCAGCAGCACGAGGCTCGTATCAGCGACGTGGAGAAGCCCGTACACGACCAGCTTGAGACTCGCGTCGCCTCTATAGAGAAGCGTGTACACGACCATCACGACACCTGTGTCGCTGAAGTGGAGAGGAGATTGCGTGGGCTCGGATCCAACGAAGTGACATCTGCGACTGTAGTGCCCTCACCTCGTGGGTTTAAGGTTCCACCATTTGATGGCTCGTCATCATGGTCTGCATACAAGATCCAGTTTGAGGCTGTGATGCGATCGAATGGGTGGACCAAAGAACAGGCCTTAACCGCCCTAACCTTGGCCTTCGCGACCGGGCCTTGACAGTGTTGGAGGCACTCGGACAAGACGTCACCTACGAGAAGCTTCTTGAGGCGCTGGAGGCGAGGTACGGAGACGCGCACCTCGAACATGTGTATCGTGCTCAGCTGAAGGACAGGACGCAACGCACCGGAGAAACTCTGCAGCAGTGGGCTCTAGAGGTGGAAAAGCTGGTCAGGAAGGCATACCAGTCGTCTCCTGCGCTTATTGATGGGAACCTCGTACAGGCGTTTACGGATGGGATCCGGGACCTGGAGGTAAGAGCAGCAGTGAGGCTTGGGCACTTCAAGGACCTCAAGGATGCCTTAGCCCACGCTCTGGAGGTGGAAGCAGTGCGACGCGACGACCGAGGTCACCGCATCAGGGAAGTTGTGTCGTCACCTCGGTGCTACAACTGCGGAGAAAGAGGCCATATCCGCTTGAGCTGCCCAAAGCGTAGGCAGCCTGGTGACACCCTGTCTCCACCAAAGGGGTCGCCTGATGTGCCTGCCAGGCAGCGAGAGCAGGGAAACGAGTAGAAGCCAGGACTGCGGGGCGGGTGCAGGCTGGTAATGGAAGAGCCCCAAGTATCTCGATCTCGCAATCATGCGACGGGAACAGCCTGATCATCGAAGGCGAAATTAACAGAACACCATGCAAGCTGACATTGGCCACGGGTGCTTCTCGGACAGTCGTCGGTTTCCATCTGGCAAGACGGGTTCTTCGGGTCTGCTTCAGGAACAATGAATGTGTGAATCTGAGAACAGCTACCGGTCAGCACATAACTGTCCGAGGTGAAATGGAGGTGGATCTGAAGCTAGGCAACAAAATTTACCGTCACAAAGTCATCGTGGCCGATATAGTGGACGACTGCATCTTAGGCCTAGACTTCATGCGGAAGTATCACTGCGAGATCGATGTTAACCAAGGAGTGTTGAAATGTGGCTCGGAAGAAGTCTTCATGGAAGGCGCAACTTCAGGCAAAGTGTACTGCCTGAAGAATGTCACGCTTCAACCGCGGTCGGAAACGGTAGTACCGGTTTGTTTACCCGGGAGTTCTGGTCGAGGTAACCGCTGCGTACTTATCGAAGGCCTAGAGGAAGATGCCTCATGGAAGATTGCACGAACCTTGGTAAGGGGTACCAAAGTTTCATCAGTACGCGCACTAAATGCAAGTGACAATTAAATGTTGCTCAAAAAAGGGACGGAATTGGGCACCTATGAAGGAGCGGCTTGGATGCGTAGATGTCAAGAGCAACCTACCAGCGACAAGGTTCAGGGTGCACGATTCGACGTGTCTTCACTTTTGGAGGACTGCCAAAGTACCCTGTCAGAAGAAGAGAAGACCAAGGCTAAGAAGATGTTAAACCGGTTCGCCGATATTTTCTCGACCAGTGATGCCGACATAGGGAAGACAGCACTAGTCCAGCACAAAATAAACACGGGAAGTGAAGCACCGATTCGCCAGCGACCAAGACGTGTGCCAGTGGCACGGGAACGTGAAGTGGAAGCTATGATCGACGGTATGGTGAAAGAAGGCGTAATCGAGCCTTCGTCCAGCCCGTGGTGCTCTCCGGTTGTCCTAGTAAAGAAGAAGGATAGCAGCATGCGCTTCTGTGTAGACTACCGCCGATTGAATGACATCACGAAGAAGGACAGCTACCCGCTGCCAAGGATCGATGACACACTGGATACGCTGACGGGGATGAAGTGGTTTTCTACCTTAGACCTAAAAAGTGGCTACTGGCAGGTGGAAATAGATCCTCGAGACAAAGAGAAGACGGCATTCTCCACAGGCAAAGGATTGTGGCAATTTAACGTCATGCCCTTTGGATTGTGCAACGCTCCGGCTACTTTTGAGAGACTGATGGAGCGAGTGCTTATGGGACTGATTGGAGACGCCTGCCTGGTCTACTTGGATGACATCATCATCGTGGGGCGCACCTTCCAGGATCACCTTCGAAACTTGGAGCAAGTGCTGTCAAAGATACGAGGAGCTAATTTGAAGCTGAGTCCGAAGAAATGCGCGTTATTCAGACGGCAAGTGAACTTTCTAGGACATGTGGTCTCGGAGAACGGTATTCAAACTGACCCGGAAAAGATCATTGCCGTGAAGGAATGGCCAGTTCCAGAGAACAAAACGCAGGTCAGAGCATTCCTCGGATTATGCTCCTACTACCGACGGTTTGTGAAGAACTTTGCTGACATTGCTCGACCTCTTCATAAGCTCACCGAAGACAGAGTGCAGTTCTGTTGGAATGAGAGCTGTGACGTTGCATTCCAGAAGCTTAAGGAACATCTGTGTACTGCACCTATTCTAGGCTACCCTGACAATGAGCATGGATTCATAGTTGACACAGATGCCAGCAACACCGGAATTGGCGGCGTGCTGTCACAGAAGAAGGGTGATCAAGAAGTTGTTATAGCATACTTCAGCAAGACCTTATCCAAACCCGAAAGAAACTACTGCGTCACCAGGCGGGAACTCTTGGCTGTAGTAAAGACGTTGCAGCATTTCAACAAATACTTGTTGGGCCGTAAATTCCACCTGCGAACCGACCATGCAGCGCTGAAATGGCTACTTCAATTTAAGGACCCAGAAGGACAAGTAGCTAGATGGATTGAACTACTGCAAGAGTTTTATTTTGTAATACAACATCGCAGCGGCAAGTCCCATGGTAACGCAGATGCCCTATCGCGTAGGCCGTGTCCCGACCAGTGCAAGCACTGTAGCCGACAAGAAGCAAAACAGGCAGCGCTAGTGAGGATGTTAAAGACGGATCTAAGCGACGAATGGAGAGAAGCTTTGCAGAGTGCTCAGCAAGATGACAAGGATGTACAGCCGATTCTTGAATGGAAGAAATCAGGCGCTCCTAGGCCCAAATGGAGTGATATCGCAGCAATGAGCCCTATCGCCAAGAGTTATTGGGCACAGTGGGAAAGCTTGGTCGTCCAGGATGAAGTTCTGTGCCGCAAATGGGAAAACGCTCGCGGTAACCAGTGCCATTTGCAAATGGTAGTGCCCAAAACTAAGGTGCCGGAATTCTGGCAGCTCTATCACAATGGTGCTTCGGGAGGTCACATGGGAGTTAAGAAGACCCTTACTAAGATCCGGGAGCGGTTTTATTGGCTCCACTGTCGGGATGACGTCGAGGATTGGTGCCGCAAATGCACAAGTTGTGCGGCTGTCAAGGGGCCACATACTCGAAGCAGAGGTGCATTAAAGGTGTACAATGTGGGAGCTCCATGGGAGCGCATAGCGTTGGATGTCGCTGGGCCGTTTCCTGAGAGCCAGGACGGAAACAAATACTTCTTGGTTGTGATGGATTACTTCACGAAGTGGCCTGAAGTGTTTGCAATCCCAAATCAAGAAGCTACCACAGTGGCCGACAAGCTGGTGCATGAAGTCTTTTTTCGACTCGGGGTACCCTTGGAAATCCACAGCGATCAAGGCCGGAACTTCGAATCCGAGGTGTTCAAGGAGACTTGTCGCGTGATGGGTGCACATAAAACCAGGACCACGGCTTATCACCCGCAATCAGATGGCATGGTTGAACGATTTAACCAATCACTGGAAAGGTACCTGGCGAAGGTCGTGGAGAGCAAACAAAGAGATTGGGACAAGCACATCCAACCATTCCTTCTGTCATATCGCAGTGCGGTCCACGAAACCACAGGAGTAACACCAGCTTTTGCCAATTTCGGCAGAGAATTACGTTTACCAGCAGACTTAA
This sequence comes from Euclidia mi, assembly GCA_944739405.2. Lineage (NCBI taxonomy): Eukaryota > Metazoa > Arthropoda > Insecta > Lepidoptera > Erebidae > Euclidia > Euclidia mi. The sequence goes on along the minus strand of OX123199.2, from coordinate 26,238,531 downwards.
TCACCGGTATTCCGCCAGAATCTCCACGCAATATAACGGATTACGCGACCGAGCTACGCAACAAGATGAACGACGTATACGAGCACATCAGGGAATCTGGACAACAGATGTCTGAGAAGATGAAGACTCGCTACGACCGGAAGGCAAACAACAAAGGCTTCGATGAGGGATCATTGGTGTGGCTTCATAACCCAGTACGAAGCAAAGGAAAATCGCCTAAGTTACAAGCCAGATGGGATGGGCCATATCGCATAATTACCAGGATTAACGACGTCACCTATCGAATCCAGAAGGGGTCGCGAGGTGCACCGAAGATAGTTCATGTGGACCGGTTGGCTCGTTACCATGGGTCCAACGATGTTCGAGACGAACACGTTTAAGAGGGGGGCAGTGTTACGCCATCTATCGGTGAATGGGGGTACTAGAAGAGATTGAATGTATCGGTGGTTTAAAGGTAATTCAGCTACTCTGTACTAGATGGCGTTGCTGTATCGAGCATAGACTGTTCGCGATTATTCGACAGTTTTGTGGAAGTATCTAGAATGCGCTAGTGATGTTATCCGGCCAGTATAAATAGAGTGCGAGCGAACAGACCGGACAGTTACAATTGAATATCGAAGCGATCAACAAGAGCGAAGGGAAGTAATTCGGAAGTGTTTAGTGGTGTTTTGCATTAGTGTTGTTCTAGTGGTGTGAATAGTGTGTTTTATTAGTGAAGTGAAAATTAAGTGTGTGTATCTAGTGTTATTGTGTTAGTGAATAAAGTTCAGTTTAAGTGGCATAGTGAGTTATAATTTATCGTCGAACCCCAGCTCGTAACAATATTACGTCCACAATCCATAAAATAACATCATTAAATCATGAATTCAAATTAAGGCGAGGTTGCAGTACTTTTTAAGATTTTTAAACGTCTGAAAGTCCCATGAACTATTATATTTTGAATGAATAAAAATTAAAGTATAAAAGTTGAACATATCTTCTAGTAAATCGTAAAGATAGAAACACGATTTGGAATGATTGGCTCGATAAAAAGAAATGTCAAACATGGCACTAAATCACAATTTTAAACGTGTACTGCTTAGAGATTCCATAATGAATTTAAATGAAAGTATTATCAATAGAAACAGCTCTTTATTTTAAAGTAAATGGTAAAAACAGATTTCGTAATTTCGTTATCATTTTTCTCCAAGAAAAAAAATAGTCAAAATGTTGGCATTATATCGCTCGCCGGCCGTTCATCAGTGCCTGTCTAGGCGTGATTGAGGGCGGACGTACGTCGTTGCTCCGCAAAATCCCCCTCCACCCCCGCATTTACGTTTTCGCAAAAGTACAAAGAAATTCGTATACCAAACTCAATCGTTCAAACCATAGACATACTAGTAAGAAACCGTAGACAGGTTACTGACAAGGTAACCGGCGATTACGAGTGGCACGCATCGCGAAAAGCGTACGTTCACTAATATAAATATGTCTAAACGACACACTAATAATAAGATAAGAAGTGTAAGTGAGATAGCACATCTAATCGCAAGCGCGAAAAAGAGATAAACATATGCTCTCTGTACCGACGCGCATTGTGACGTAACGTGAGTAAATATGTGATCATGCTGACCGTTTCACAAACAATAATTTGACTCAGATGCGACATGATCACTTTGTCTGTCTTGAGTAAATTCAATTCGCCTCAAAGTAAATTTGATTAATTCATTTAAGGTAGGGAAATAAAAAGTCGATGTGATTTATTTATAACATTTATTAAAAAAGTACATTTTATTCTTCTCATTTCATTCAATAGAAACCTAAAACAGTACGTTAATATAAAAACTGTGCGCTGCGGACCCACCGTAGACCTGGCAATACCCCTGGGGGTATGGTGGGTCTTTTAAAGCTTAACCGTACTCCTGGCTGAAATGATCGTAGTGTTGTACCAACGTGCTACGTGGACATTAAACTGAACAGTATTATCTCTCGTATGATAATGACTTACTACTTACGTTTTTGTATTTTTAGACAAGCGAAGACAAGCGCTAGTACGATGATATAGAGCAACAAGGAGATAAAATTAGATAATAAAACGTTTAGGTATTACTGCTAATGGTTATAATGCTTTGTATATTATAGGTATAATATGTGGTACTGTTGAAGACCCGTCATCATCATCATCCTAGCGCTGTCGGATCATTCCCACTAGTTCTATTGAACAGTTCTATAACTAGTGAGACTTTTTTCCCCACTAGTTCTATTAGCACAACTTGATGAGAAGAATAGAACTAATCAGTTATAGGAAATTTCCCACTAGTTCTATGTATGTTTTACGAGGGTAGTGTCACAACATCGCGCTCACATGTCCGAATAAATATGTAGGTTTAAAGATGTGTTAAACGAATGAACGTGTACAAAACAATTGAACGTCTACAAAACAAATGAACGTCTACAAAACAAATGACTACCAAAAAGTGATCAGCTATCGATAGTGATTGCAAAAAAACAGGTGCATGCGATTTTCGACCTTATTGACAATTCATGACAAACTTTGTTTTTTGTTTTTTCTCGCTTTCTGGCATTATTACGGTAATAAAATTATAAATTCTGACTAATGTCAATTAGGTTGAAAATCGCATGCACCTGTTTTCTGCAATCACTATCGATAGCTGATCACTTTCTGTAAGTCATTTGCTTTGTAGACGTTCATTTGTTTTGTAGGCGTTCATTTGTTCTGTAGCCGTTCATTTGTTTTACACCTTAAACAAATGAACGTCTACAAAACATATTCATTCGGATGTATGAGCGCGATGTCGTGACACTACGGATCATTCCCAGCAGTTCTATTGAATACCCTTGTAAAAACATACATAGAACTAGACTGGGACATTTTCTATTACTTATCCCATTAGTTCTATTCTCCTCATCAAGTTGTGCTAATAGAATTGGGACAGTTCTATCATAGAACTGTTCAATAGGGCTACTAGGAATGATCCTACAAAATAGTGGAACTTGAAATTAACGAACTGAAATTAATAAACTTATTACACAACAATATTAGCTAGGAGTACGGTTAAGCTTTGAAAGACCCACCATACCCCCAGGGGTACGGTGGGTCGGCAGCGAAAACTGTGCAGTACAATCTACTTAGTTGTTTAATACTAAAAGGAGAAAAACAAGAACAAGTGAATGGACTTTGATCATCCGTCAATGTTTGTAACTTACGTATGATTTTGTATTTCTATAATAATAATATATTGTGTTGATTCAGCCTCAAATCACTTTTATTACTTGACAAAAACACACATCAGTATTTTATTATTACGAATGTCCCATCTGGATACTTTGTTTTTTAGTCTTTGTACACGCACAATACTACTTCTCTTTTACACTCGCTAAATGCCATTTTTTTATTCACTCTATTATTTGTGATACTAAATTTATTATAAATTGTAAATAAAACGTTGTAATACTCATAAATGAGAAGTGATTCCATAACTTTTAGTCATTTTCCTACTATAGTTTGTGCAAAATCTCATTACACACGACGGCATTTTCAAATGTAACGTACACACACGCGAGTAAAAGAGCGAGCGCTTCCGACCGCAGCGCGTACGCGACTAAAGCCAAATGAGACATTTAGCCTGTTTTTAATGTGCCAGTAAAGCCAAATGAGACATTTAGCCTGTTTTTAATGTGCCACTTTTGAAGTTCGCATAACTCATCTACGGTTTTTTTTACGCTGCGCTGTGGCACACGCACACACGAAACCCCCCCTCCCCGCCCCCGCTCACTCGCTGACGCCACCCCCGTGTTTTTGTTTTTGCGGGGGGTGAGGTCGAGCTACGCACTGTACTGCAACCTCGCCTTAAACAAAAAACTTATGATCCCTTAAAATTATATAAAAAATCTATACTAATATAATAAAGCGGAAGAGTTTGTTTGTTTGTTTGATTGTTTGAATGCGCTAATCTCAGGAACTACCGGTCGAATCTGAAAAATTCTTTTTGTATACGATAGCCCAGTTATTCCGTAAGGCTATAGGCTATATAACATAACGTTTCGAGCCTTTGGGGCCGGGCAAAAGGCTAAAAAGGCTAAAACATAATGTCGGCTAATCTCAGGAACTAGCAGTCGGATTTTAAAAATTGTTATTGCCTATGATAGCCCAATTATTCCGAAAGGCTATATAAAATTACGCCCCAACTTTTAGGGGCCAGACAAAAATAATAAAATGGTCAAACGAGAAGGGGGAGGGTTGGGTCAAAGGCAAAAAAGGCTAAACGAATAGGATACAATCTATATGGCTATCGTTTTCGAGATGTTCGGGACGCTGATTAATAATATGAAATTTATTTAGTGATTCAAGATGGCGGATGGGAAATCAAAGGTGGCGGATGGGAAAGATTTAAAAAATCAATATGGGTATCGTCTCTGATGATTTAAGGGATGGCGAATCCAAATACAACATCTATTTCGTGATCAAAGATGGCGGATAGGAAATCAAAGATGGCGGACGGGATTTTTTTTAAGTCCGATATTTTAAGGAATGGGGAATTCAATATTATATAAAAATCTATGTTTATTTTTGCATCATTTATAGACCCTGGAATGATAAGAGATTAAGCGCTAAGTCAATGGTAAGTCTGGAAAAGGAGCTTGGAAAAAAGGGAATTAAATAAAAACTCTTAAAAAGGCGATACGGAGTTCGCTGGGTCAGCTAGTTGATAATATTATCGAAGCCGTATCCATACTATTCCATTGAAAATAGTTAGCTAGCAGCAATCGGCCCGATGACGTCACACGGAATTCCACTAAGTCGCCCGAACAAAAGCCGATGTGAATGGCGCGGATTTCATTTTGGGACGGCGATACTAACATTGCGTATTTACTAGAATTATTTAATTTATGCACCAATTCTGCGTATTTGACTATTGTACAAGCATAAATTATGATACTTATATTCTCACTAAACAAACAAATAAATAGATAGATTGCTTTTACGTTTTGCCTAAAATCATGCACGAATGTTTTGATTTTGGCCTGTGATTTTGGCAGTCGCGAGCATTCAATTTTACTGATGATGATATTTTGAATGAAAACTTACATAAAACAAAAGTAGAAGGTATTAAGTATTAGGTTACTTACCCAAACATCCTTTCTGTTTAAAAATCACGAGCAATTCACGATAAATCACTTAACAAATTCACTTTATGTAAGTGGCGAAATTTTCGTATGTTCGCGGCAACTCGGCTAACCGGGCTAACTCGCACTGAGCAAGTGAGCATAGATTTAAAAAATCCTTCCCATCGCGCCAATATTATTGGCTTGCATGCTAGCCTGCTCTTTCATACGCACATTGATATAGGTGCAAGTAAGAAAGATATAATAATATAGTTTTACAATGCTTTGTAACTTGAGCTATGACGATCGGCCGGGTTCCGGCCTCTCGCCAGACAGGCACTTTTTTATGCGGCCGATTTCCGGCCTCTCACCAGTCGCGAGGTTAAGAAGAATTACAGAAATGGCGCGGAACAGGTGGGTGGCGCGTTCAGAGCCGTGGTTGACACGGTTTTCGTTAATCCGTACAAAAAGGTCGTCTTTCATATTAAGAAGTTTTATAGGAATCTAGGCTAAACGTATTTACATTGATTGTAATTTTTTTAAATAGAAAATTTGAGATTGACATATTTGTTTGACTTTAAACCATTCACTTTATCATACCGACCTAGTGGAGACACCAACAGATTACTATGGTGTAGGTAACGGGTTCAAATGCCCGGCGCGCACCAATGACTTTGCGAAGTAAATTGGTAATTAGCGCTTTCCCTGTGGCTTGGAGAGCGTTCAACCATCGATCGCGGCCATAGAAAAAAGAATAGTAAATTATATATGATTAAGCACTCACCCTTCAGAGAGTTTTTATCAATTTGAATACATATTCTTGTCGTTAGACGAGCTAGTGTATGTCGACGTCCTATATCGTCATGATTACATAATACAGTCACATAGGCCAATAATGTAATGAACAACACGTAATAATCAAAATGATGTTTCTTGCCGAAAAGATATACTGGGGCCACGGCCGGCATTATCAGTCGCTAGATGTATTTCTCTGATGTCAACTATGGTTACGAGTACATCATAGTGACCATAGCGTTTTGTTACCTTCCAACGATATTGTACTTATTTCAAAACTAAATAATACTTAGGTATATTAGAAGAGTCCTAACTCATAATACACATAATAAAACCGTTTATACGTTTATTGCATTTTAAACACGTAGGTAAGTAGGTACAGTTGGTACCTACTTATGAAATAGTTCATACTTTATGTACCTACCTATCAACAGATGAAGTTAGAGTAGTTCTTAATATGTAAACTTTCCAAGTTTAGCCTGCTTCCCACGGTGTGTGGTTGTGCGGATAGACGCGCATCGCACCTTTTAAATTAGCGCGTGGGAGGCACGCTTTAGATATCATAATTTACATTTGGAAAATAAATTAGTGCCTAGCCTACTACCTACCTCCTAAGGTAGGTAGCTACTAATCTACTTGTGCGTGCTAGACAACAAAGTGTTATCCAACGTGCTGTACATCATTTGCTGCAGGGAAGTACAGCATTAAAAAGCGCTCCGTGCACACACAACTACATTATAATCCTAGCTGTTTAATTAATAGCGTGAGAATTTCTTGGTACTTTGTCGCAATTTTATATCATTTTGTTATTGCTTGAAATTGTGTCTAAATGTACCGATAGCTTATTTGGGAACTGTTGGGTTGCTACGCAGAGGTTCCGGCTGCAAGTTTAGGGCAAGTCTATAGCTAGCACAAATAGTGAGAGCGAACATAGAAACTTGAGTTGGAGCCTCCGTAGGTACAGGTATGCGTGCCGTCCCCGTGTTATACAGGGGTGTATTAAACAGATTGGAATTGATCTATCCCAGTCGCCCCAGTGTATTTTTAACGAAGCGGATAGTATTGACTGATTAGCAGTAGGCGATCACCGAAAAATTACGCAGCAACGTAAATCTGGCTTTAAAATATAGGTATGGGTCCCTTACTCAATAGTGTCTTTTTGACTCTATTCTCTCAGCTTTAAAAGTTTGAACAATACCGGTGCGTATTCCACTGAAGCTATGTTAGGCGCTCGGTCGATCCACCCCGAAATTGACGGGACATAGGTACTCAGGCAACCTGTATGTTAGGGTTTTCTTCTCAACGTTCTCAAAGGTGAGGGTAGTCGGCCATTCCACCCCTGCCCAGCGTGATAATTGATAAAGGCTGCTGTAAGTACTAGAGATAGAGCCATAGAGGAAACATAAATTTCGCTCTTAAGACGCGTTTACGCATTTATCAAAAAACCACATATTTTCAGTACATTATACGACAATTTTAGATAATAACTAATAAAACTAATGATTACGATAAATTGAAACCTTTTTTATCTATAAATCAATCTGAAAATAAATAAAAAATATTTAATTATTATTAATGTAAAATCGATTCGAAACTGCCTCTAAATAAAAAATAGGCATAATTATACCCCTTTCAGAACTCTGCTACAATTGTGTGGTTTACTAGATTCAGTACCTAAAATATTTGTTTGAAATGACCGGAGACGAGCTCACACGATTACGCGGGAACTAAACTATGACGGAGCGTTTGAATTTCGTGCGTATGTCAGTTGGGCGATAGGTTGCGTCGTGTTGTTTCGGAGCAATTTTGGCGATCCTGCTTTCGCCCATTGTAAGTACAGTTACGTGAATATTTATGAATATTTAGTAAAGTTTTGAGCATTTAGTATAAGTTTAATGTTTTTCTGTTAATTGTATTAAGTTTATACTCTTGTCATCGTTTGTTTTGGTACTTTGATGACGATGAGCTACCGAATTTTTTCAACACGTTTGTGGGAAGCCGGGCCGGCCTTAGGCAATGTTATGGCCAATGCTGACCCTGCGTATTATTTTGTTTCTTTTTACAGTATCTTCGATGATGGCACGTTTTTTGGAGGATAATGATATTAACCAGCTGCTGAACGGGTCTGGGGATGATGGTAGTGCAAAGAAGAGCAAGAAGATGTTCAGATTTCAGGCCAGATGAATGGATCTCAGTCAGAATCTGCCACTAGTAGTGATGACGACATACTAATCGCAAACCTAAAGTGGAAGAAAATGAAATTGGCAGCAAACCAGTACCAGAGACAGGAGTAAGTCCACTGTCACAGCCAGTTTTAACTCCAGCGCAATATTTTGAGCGATATTTTACTCTCAGAGCTGTTGGAACAGTTTGCCCTAGCCATCATCAATACTAATATGACAGAAACAGGCACTCAAATAAAGCCCGTTTGTACTCCTGGGGAAATAAATATATCTTTGATATTCAAGGTATGCTGGGGTGTTTTAGTTTCCTAGGATCAAAATGTGTTGGAACCAGAGAAATGAATTTGATCCCGCAGGCTTCGCTTAAGTATACGTGATTATCTCTTGACTGGTTCCGCACGCGCTGCAGGCGATAACCAAGAACCAGAGTTTGCAGACATGCTCAGCACATCTAAATACCGACCAAAACCTTTGCCGTCCGTTGACAAGCAGAAAGATGGATACAATCACTGGCCAGTTATGGATACACTAAAAGAGGCTCGATGCTGCCGCGCACCGCAATGTACAAGTCGTTCGCGTTGTCGTTGTTAAAAATCTAATATTTTATTGTGCCTTAAAAAAGATAGGATTTCCTTTTAAATTTTCATAACGATCTTTAATATCTGATCTTAATTAAGTCCGTTGGCGTGGTGTTTGATTCGACAAGACCAAAATATGACAAGGCTGATTCAATATTTTTAAGACTGATTAATACCTATGTTACCTATTTTGTATAAGTTTTTGTTGATTATGCATGTTTAAGACACTTAAATTGTTGCTTTGATGGAAATAAATAGTATATTCGTAACGTAATGCTTTTTTTTTATTCCATGTGAGCAATGGCTTTCGGCCCTTCTAGACACAATTGTGCGACTTCACAATTGTGGTTTTACTGGCATAGGCACCAGTTTATACAATTGTGCGGGCATGAATTTGCCAAGATGGCGTCCGGAAAATGGAAAATTGATTGCAGATTTGAGATTAGGGGGATATTTTACCATAAGTATAGTCTTTTTTTCTATGAAATGCTGTCTAGTTTTGGCGTCGGTCTGAAAGGGATACTGCTATTTTTGGGTACAAATTTCTCTCTATTTTTACATTTATTAAGATTTTTAAAGTTATGATAGGGTAGTAAATATAGTCAACTCAAAAACAATCAGAAAATATTTTCAAAATAATTGTATATTGACTCAAAAAAAGGAAAAAATCATCTTAAATTTTTCTTCTATTTTGCTCGCATACGTGTGTCTTAACGTGTGGCAATAAGGGTCGTCTTATTTAGCCACTTTCTTGATTTATATAACCAAATTCTGCAATTAATTTCAGACTGCGCTTGAGCGCCATCGGGAGTGGGTCGCAATGCGGTTTTGGGTTTCGACCCTTATCTGCGCCGACGCCACCGCTACCGCCGACGCCGCCGCCACCGCCGCCACCGCCGCCACCGTCGCCGCAACCGCCACCGCCGCCGCCATCACCGCCGCCACCGCCGACGGCGCTTTGGCCACCTACGCCGCCACCGCCGCCGTCGCCGCCACCGCCGCCGCCACCGCCACCGCCAGCGACACCGCCACCGCCGCCGCCGTCGCCGCCACCACCGCCGCCGCCGCCACCGCCGCCGCCGCCGCCGACGCCGCCGCCGCCACCTACGCCGCCACCGCCGCCGTCGCCGCCACCGCCGCCGCCACCGCCGCCGCTACCGCCAACGCCGCCGCCACCGCCCCCGCCACCGCCACCGCCGCCGCCACCGCCACCGCCACCGCCGCCGCCGAAGCTGCCACCGCCACCGCCGCCGCCGACGCCGCCGCCGCTACCGCCGCCGTCACCGCCGCCGTCGCTGCCACCGACGCCGCCACCGCCGCCGTCGACGCCGCCGCCACCACGGCCGCCGCTACCGCCGCCAGCTCCAACGCCGCCGCCGCCAGCTCCAACGCCACCGTCGCCAGGTCCAAAGCCGCCGTCGCCAGCACCAAAGCCGCCGCCGCCAGGTCCATAGCCGCCCTCGCCAGCACCAAAACCGCGGCAGCCAGGTCCAAAGCCGCCGTCGCCAGCACCAAAGCCGCCGCCGCCAGCTCCAAAGCCGCCGTTGCCAGCACCAAAGCCGCCGCCGCCAGGTCCAAAGCCGCCGCCACCGCCACCACCGACATCACCGCCGCCACCGCCGCCGCCGACGCCGCCGCCGCCGCCGCCACCGCCGCCGTCGCTGCCACCGACGCCGCCACCGCCGCCGTCGACGCCGCCGCCACCACGGCCGCCGCTACCGCCGCCAGCTCCAACGCCGCCGTCGCCAGGTCCAAAGCCGCCGTCGCCAGTACCAAAGCCGCCGCCGCCAGGTCCATAGCCGCCCTCGCCAGCACCAAAGCCGCGGCCGCCAGGTCCAAAGCCGCCGTCGCCAGCACCAAAGCCGCCGCCGCCAGGTCCATAGCCGCCCTCGCCAGCACCAAAGCCGCGGCCGCCAGGTCCAAAGCCGCCGCCACCGCCACCACCGACATCACCGTCGTCAAAGCCGCCGCCGCTAGGTTCAAAGCCGCCGTCGCCAGCACCAAAGCCGCCGCCGCCAACTCCAAAGCCGCCGTCGCCAGCTCCAACGCCGCCGCCGCCAGCTCCAACGCCACCGTCGCCAGGTCCAAAGTCGCCGTCGCCAGCACCAAAGCCGCCGCCGCCAGGTCCATAGCCGCCCTCGCCAGCACCAAAACCGCGGCAGCCAGGTCCAAAGCCGCCGTCGCCAGCACCAAAGCCGCCGCCGCCAGCTCCAAAGCCGCCGTCGCCAGCACCAAAGCCGCCGCCGCCAGCTCCAAAGCCGCCGTCGCCAGCACCAAAGCCGCCGCCGCCAGGTCCAAAGCCGCCGCCACCGCCGCCGCCGTGTTGCCGCCGTTATAAAATATTTTAACTTCACTAGTAGGTAAAGTATTATATTATTTGTGACTGTTCCCCACTCCTTAAAATATCGGAGACGATACCCATATCGACTTTAAAAAAAATCCCGTCCACCATCTTTGATTTCCTATCCGCCATCTTTGATCACGAAATAGATGTTGTATTTGGATTCTCCATCCCTTAAATCATTAGAGACGATACCCATATAGATTTTTAAAATTTTTCCATCCGCCATCTTTGATTTCCCATCCACCATCTTGAATCACGAAACGGATGTTGTATTTGGAATCCCCATCCCTTTTAACATCGCAGACGATGATTTTTTTAAATTTTTCCATCCGCCATCTTTGATTTCCCATCCGCCATCTTTGATCAAGAAATAGATGTTGTATTTCGATTCCCCACCCCTTAAAATATCGAAGGCGATATCAATATTGATTTTTTAAATTTTCTTATCCGCCATCTTTGATTTCCCGTCCGCCATCTTGGATCACTAAATAAATTTCATATTATTAATCAGCGTCCCGAAAATCTTGAAAACGATACCCATATAGATTGTATCCTATTCGTTTAGCCTTTTTTTGCCGTTGACCCAACCCACCCCCTTCTCGTTTGACCATTTTATTATTTTTGTCTGGCCCCTAAAAGTTGTGGCGTAATTTTATATAGCCTATAGCCTTTCGGAATAATTGGGCTATCATAGGCAATAACAATTTTTAAAATCCGACTGCTAGTTCCTGAGATTAGCCAACATTATCTTTTAGCCTTTTTAGCCTTTTGCCCGGCCCCAAAGGGTCGAAGCGTTATGTTATATAGCCTATAGCCTGCCGAAGTAACTGGGCTATCGTATACCAAAAGAATTTTTCAAATCCGACCGGTAGTTCCTGAGATTAGCGCGTTCAAACAAACAAACAAACAAACAAATAAACAAACAAACAAACAAACTCTTCCGCTTTATTATATTAGTATACATATCTTTGGTATAATTGAGTAATTGAAATTGGAAACAACATTTAGTATATGTTACGTAGTGACATGATAATATTTGTGATCTAAATGGTTTTATATTTAAGAGCATCCAGGTCGGCGATACATGCGCATCTCGCTGGTAGCCACGGCGATCCATTCGTTCCGCGCAGCGTCGAACCAGGTGAGGCCGAGCGTGTATTTACCGTTGATGTTAACATGTTGACAGTGCGAGAACCACCAGCCGCCCTCATAGTTGCCAGCGCAATGAGTGTTAGAGATATCGCGATCACGATCGATAGCCGAAAATTCCATGTGGTTTTGGTACTCGAAAGCATCGCTAGCATTACCTTTGAATCCACTCACTTCCAGGACGTATCCAGTATCACTGTTACCAATATAGAAATGCTCGTACTGCGCGTACCACTCGCCTCCATAAATATCGGTCATGTCAATTCTCATCGAAGAGCAGTTATCAGCGGTCAACAAGTGCATCGATTCGAGGCCGAGCCAGTATTCGGAAGCTGGATTGCCGAAACCGTGGACATATTCGCCAAATTTGCGGTTGAACTCAATAGATCCGTTGTAGCGACGTTGAATAAGCGTACTACCGTTGTTGCACCAGGTGTCAAAAGGAGCGCGACCAGGGTGGATGAGGTATACACCCGCGGGACCAGAGATGCTGGAGCAGTCCCGGGGCAGTTGGTTGACGAGGTCCTCGTACTCACGCTGTACCGGTTGCAGTTCCTTTACTTCACCCATTAATTCGGGCAAGGGGATGGTGTCAGTCTGATTGATGTCGTGGGTGTTCGCTTCGCTCTATAACAAAATAGTTTATTGTTAAATTTATGTCTACCTAGAACGAGTACCTACAATGACGTATGTGTAACGTAGAAAACAGGACGCTCAAAATTAGTGCTGATTAGTCTATACTGGCGAAATATCGTATCTCAAAGTCATTGTTGAGAAATATTACCTCACATTTGTCAGCAAGTTAAGCTATATTTCAATAACTGAAGAAGTGAAAATAAAAATTAAATATGTACATTCTTTGCATATTTGTTTGACCGTTACACACAAAGGTATACAAAGCGTTTTTATTCGAATGGCGTTCCATTCCGGTAGCTTAAATTCTGAATTATAATAATTTTGCAACCAAACAATAAATACTGATAAATGTAGTTAGTACAAGAATTGTAGTTGAATGACCTCTGATAGTTTTTTGTATATGAAATTAATGACATTTTTGTTATTTATACCTAAGCGAAACTTATTTTGTCATTGTAATAAACTTATGTTAGAATATCATTTTCAAAGAAAAGACTTGTCACACTTATTTAATTATTTAAAAACATTTCTTACTTTGGACGACTTTTACGTCGTTAATTAACTGTTAGTAACACAGCATTATTGTTGTTAAAATTGCTTTTTATCCAAGACCTTGTCTATCGTTCTTTTATATGAAAATTAGGACAAAACATCCTTTTTAATGTAAAAGTCAAATATTTTCACTTTAATTTTCTTCTATTAGAACTTGACATTTTTGTAGGTCCTTTATATAATGGAAATACGTAAAATATTTACGAGCAAAAATGGAACAACCTAGGACTTCTTACTTTGTATCTACATAGTATACGGCTTGTGAAATACAAGCCCAGGTAAAACTAAGTTGGAACACCGCCATGGTAACGACTATTATCTCTTCATAAACTGCACTCATTTAAAACTTGTGTGATCTGTTACACGGCGTCAAAACATACAAGTGAGAAACAGCTACCAACTCAAGCTAGAACCCTGTTTTGCAAGATTTTGAGTCATTATTTTAAACTTTCTCTTTATTCGTACGTTTTTGGTTTAATGTTATATTCAAATAGAACCCTCCTTATTACAATGCCATATGAAACTGTAGGTAATAAAACTTGTGAAGTGTGAAAAGAAGTGTCATACTTATTATACCGTTCTTAGTAGTGGAGTCTTGGCCTCTTGGGTGACACCCACTGAGGAAGTCGGCAGATATAAGAAAAGCGTTGAGTGAACCAGTCCTCCCCCTTCTAGAACCATCTGAGCCCTATCTTATGCATGAAAATCTTTCCTCACCAGGTTCCAGTTAACTAAATTGCTTAAAACTCACAACTGAGCCCAATCGACAGTTAAAACAAAATATTATTATGTGATAGACTGAAAACTGGTTGAACAAGTGAAGAAATCGATTTAAATAAGTGGAGTGTGAGTACCTACAGTCACAAATAATATAATACTTTACCTACTAGTGAAGTTAAAATATTTTATAACGGCGGCAACACGGCGGCGGCGGTGGCGGCGGCTTTGGACCTGGCGGCGGCGGCTTTGGTGCTGGCGACGGCGGCTTTGGAGCTGGCGGCGGCGGCTTTGGTGCTGGCGACGGCGGCTTTGGAGCTGGCGGCGGCGGCTTTGGTGCTGGCGACGGCGGCTTTGGACCTGGCTGCCGCGGTTTTGGTGCTGGCGAGGGCGGCTATGGACCTGGCGGCGGCGGCTTTGGTGCTGGCGACGGCGGCTTTGGACCTGGCGACGGTGGCGTTGGAGCTGGCGGCGGCGGCGTTGGAGCTGGCGACGGCGGCTTTGGAGTTGGCGGCGGCGGCTTTGGTGCTGGCGACGGCGGCTTTGAACCTAGCGGCGGCGGCAGCACCAAAGCCGCCGCCGCCAACTCCAAAGCCGCCGTCGCCAGCTCCAACGCCGCCGCCGCCAGCTCCAACGCCACCGTCGCCAGGTCTAAAGCCGCCGTCGCCAGCACTGTAGGTACTCACACTCCACTTATTTAAATCGATTTCTTCACTTGTTCAACCAGTTTTCAGTCTATCACATAATAATATTTTGTTTTAACTGTCGATTGGGCTCAGTTGTGAGTTTTAAGCAATTTAGTTAACTGGAACCTGGTGAGGAAAGATTTTCATGCATAAGATAGGGCTCAGATGGTTCTAGAAGGGGGAGGACTGGTTCACTCAACGCTTTTCTTATATCTGCCGACTTCCTCAGTGGGTGTCACCCAAGAGGCCAAGACTCCACTACTAAGAACGGTATAATAAGTATGACACTTCTTTTCACACTTCACAAGTTTTATTACCTACAGTTTCATATGGCATTGTAATAAGGAGGGTTCTATTTGAATATAACATTAAACCAAAAACGTACGAATAAAGAGAAAGTTTAAAATAATGACTCAAAATCTTGCAAAACAGGGTTCTAGCTTGAGTTGGTAGCTGTTTCTCACTTGTATGTTTTGACGCCGTGTAACAGATCACACAAGTTTTAAATGAGTGCAGTTTATGAAGAGATAATAGTCGTTACCATGGCGGTGTTCCAACTTAGTTTTACCTGGGCTTGTATTTCACAAGCCGTATACTATGTAGATACAAAGTAAGAAGTCCTAGGTTGTTCCATTTTTGCTCGTAAATATTTTACGTATTTCCATTATATAAAGGACCTACAAAAATGTCAAGTTCTAATAGAAGAAAATTAAAGTGAAAATATTTGACTTTTACATTAAAAAGGATGTTTTGTCCTAATTTTCATATAAAAGAACGATAGACAAGGTCTTGGATAAAAAGCAATTTTAACAACAATAATGCTGTGTTACTAACAGTTAATTAACGACGTAAAAGTCGTCCAAAGTAAGAAATGTTTTTAAATAATTAAATAAGTGTGACAAGTCTTTTCTTTGAAAATGATATTCTAACATAAGTTTATTACAATGACAAAATAAGTTTCGCTTAGGTATAACAAAAATGTCATTAATTTCATATACAAAAAACTATCAGAGGTCATTCAACTACAATTCTTGTACTAACTACATTTATCAGTATTTATTGTTTGGTTGCAAAATTATTATAATTCAGAATTTAAGCTACCGGAATGGAACGCCATTCGAATAAAAACGCTTTGTATACCTTTGTGTGTAACGGTCAAACAAATATGCAAAGAATGTACATATTTAATTTTTATTTTCACTTCTTCAGTTATTGAAATATAGCTTAACTTGCTGACAAATGTGAGGTAATATTTCTCAACAATGACTTTGAGATACGATATTTCGCCAGTATAGACTAATCAGCACTAATTTTGAGCGTCCTGTTTTCTACGTTACACATACGTCATTGTAGGTACTCGTTCTAGGTAGACATAAATTTAACAATAAACTATTTTGTTATAGAGCGAAGCGAACACCCACGACATCAATCAGACTGACACCATCCCCTTGCCCGAATTAATGGGTGAAGTAAAGGAACTGCAACCGGTACAGCGTGAGTACGAGGACCTCGTCAACCAACTGCCCCGGGACTGCTCCAGCATCTCTGGTCCCGCGGGTGTATACCTCATCCACCCTGGTCGCGCTCCTTTTGACACCTGGTGCAACAACGGTAGTACGCTTATTCAACGTCGCTACAACGGATCTATTGAGTTCAACCGCAAATTTGGCGAATATGTCCACGGTTTCGGCAATCCAGCTTCCGAATACTGGCTCGGCCTCGAATCGATGCACTTGTTGACCGCTGATAACTGCTCTTCGATGAGAATTGACATGACCGATATTTATGGAGGCGAGTGGTACGCGCAGTACGAGCATTTCTATATTGGTAACAGTGATACTGGATACGTCCTGGAAGTGAGTGGATTCAAAGGTAATGCTAGCGATGCTTTCGAGTACCAAAACCACATGGAATTTTCGGCTATCGATCGTGATCGCGATAATTATCTCTAACACTCATTGCGCTGGCAACTATGAGGGCGGCTGGTGGTTCTCGCACTGTCAACATGTTAACATCAACGGTAAATACACGCTCGGCCTCACCTGGTTCGACGCTGCGCGGAACGAATGGATCGCCGTGGCTACCAGCGAGATGCGCATGTATCGCCGACCTGGATGCTCTTAAATATAAAACCATTTAGATCACAAATATTATCATGTCACTACGTAACATATACTAAATGTTGTTTCCAATTTCAATTACTCAATTATACCAAAGATATGTATACTAATATAATAAAGCGGAAGAGTTTGTTTGTTTGTTTGTTTATTTGTTTGTTTGTTTGAACGCGCTAA
Organism: Euclidia mi; assembly: GCA_944739405.2. Classification (NCBI taxonomy): domain Eukaryota; kingdom Metazoa; phylum Arthropoda; class Insecta; order Lepidoptera; family Erebidae; genus Euclidia; species Euclidia mi. Next base: position 26,221,491 of record OX123199.2, on the reverse strand, counting down.
TCTCAGGAACTACCGGTCGGATTTGAAAAATTCTTTTGGTATACGATAGCCCAGTTACTTCGGCAGGCTATAGGCTATATAACATAACGCTTCGACCCTTTGGGGCCGGGCAAAAGGCTAAAAAGGCTAAAAGATAATGTTGGCTAATCTCAGGAACTAGCAGTCGGATTTTAAAAATTGTTATTGCCTATGATAGCCCAATTATTCCGAAAGGCTATAGGCTATATAAAATTACGCCACAACTTTTAGGGGCCAGACAAAAATAATAAAATGGTCAAACGAGAAGGGGGTGGGTTGGGTCAACGGCAAAAAAAGGCTAAACGAATAGGATACAATCTATATGGGTATCGTTTTCAAGATTTTCGGGACGCTGATTAATAATATGAAATTTATTTAGTGATCCAAGATGGCGGACGGGAAATCAAAGATGGCGGATAAGAAAATTTAAAAAATCAATATTGATATCGCCTTCGATATTTTAAGGGGTGGGGAATCGAAATACGACATCTATTTCTTGATAAAAGATGGCGGATGGGAAATCAAAGATGGCGGATGGAAAAATTTAAAAAAATCATCGTCTGCGATGTTAAAAGGGATGGGGATTCCAAATACAACATCCGTTTCGTGATTCAAGATGGTGGATGGGAAATCAAAGATGGCGGATGGAAAAATTTTAAAAATCTATATGGGTATCGTCTCTAATGATTTAAGGGATGGAGAATCCAAATACAACATCTATTTCGTGATCAAAGATGGCGGATAGGAAATCAAAGATGGTGGACGGGATTTTTTTTAAAGTCGATATGGGTATCGTCTCCGATATTTTAAGGAGTGGGGAATTCAAAAACACCATCTATTTCGTGATCAAAGATGGCGGATGGGATTTTTTTTTTAATCATAATGGGTATCGTCTCCGATGTTTAAAGGGATGAGAAATCCAAATACAACATCCGTTTCGTGATTCAAGATGGTGGATGGGAAATCAAAGATGGCGGATGGGAAAAATTTAAAAAATCAATATGGGTATCGTCTCTGATGATTTAATGGATGGAGAATCCAAATACAACATCTATTTCGTGATCAAAGATAGGAAATCAAAGATGGCGGACGGGATTTTTTTTAAAGTCGATACGGGTATCGTCTCCGATATTTTAAGGAGTGGGGAATTCAAATATACCGTCTATTTCATGATCAAAGATGGCGGATGGGATTTTTTTTTTAAATCATAATGGGTATCGTCTCCGATGTTTAATGGGATGGGGAATCCAAATACAACATCTATTTCGTGATTCAAGATGGCGGATGGGAAATTATTAATATTATCACTTTGACTCACTTTTAATTATTAATATTATTGCCTCTATCACTCATTTACTACATCCTGACTGACAATAAGATTTTTCTACCCCAGAAATAATTTATATGGCAAAACAACTTTTTCTGCGTCACCTATCTATACGTATATATAAAAATCAATGTTCGTTTGTTTGTATACCTCTATAAACTCTAAAATGTTTGATTAAGCACTGGTAGCCTTGGTAACTTTGTTCAGAATTTCATGGAAAAGTGGTTTGAGAAAAATAGGAATAAGAAAAAAGAGCTTTAAATAGCGATACGGAGTTCGCCGGGACAGCTAGTCATATATAAGAGAGGATTACTTTAGTCGACAAGATGGGATATCTGTCGAAGTTTAATTTAAGTACTTACCTACATTAGTTTCATAGACAGTATTACTTAATGCAAATACATTCCAAGTCTACTTATGCTTACTATTCTAACTAGAAAAACTGCTACGTAGCGTTCAATAACAATATTTTGTAGATTTTAAAACTTTAGGACAAATGTTTGACCAGAACTTAATTTATTTTCAATGTAAGCGTTAATTGTGATCCACATTCACGAACCGCGGTGTGTCAACAGATATTATTAAAACAGGTTGGATATTTGAGGTCTGAGGAAATTGAACGTAGGCTGCGCTGTGTGCCAGCATGGCTATAGATGTCATGTTTATTTTTGTGTGACGGCACATCTGCCTCGTCAGTAGTAATGGTCGTTATTACAATAACAGTTATGGTAATGCATTATTTGAGCGTAATGAATAATGAGTTATTGCATACTGAGTTATCCTGTTATCATTATAAACTGTTATCGTGCTAAAATGACAACAGGATAGGTAAGAGTAGGCATGCAATATGCACACCACGAGTGTGTGAGAGAGATGACGATAGGCGCATGTGCGCTTGAGTTTCGCCGAGTCGCCGCTCCCGAGCCTCGTGACTATCCCAGCGCCAACCTTACGGCATTATAATCTTTCACGAAACGTAATAAAGGTCATACTTGCTTAAGTTATTTTTGGGAATCTTATTATTTTAGTTATCCTGTTATTGTTATGGCTTGTCAGGTTGTCAGTTGTCACTGTTGTCTGTTGTCGACGTTGTCGTTGTCAGTAACAGATACTTTGAGTAATCGCGTAAATTCGCATCGATTTTTTTTTTGTTACGCGAGCGAAAGCAAATTATAGACAATATTGTGTGATTGTGTGTTTGAGTGGACACAAGTTATTGTAAATAAAGGACTTTGTGTAGAGGTGGTAAAGTTTATAAGTTTGTAACAAACTTATAAACTTTACCACCTTTTCATAATACTTGTATAAATTATTACCGTACTACTTATATTCATACTAACAACATCATATATGCTATCGTCTATAGCATATATGTTGTAAGTATGTGTATATAAGTGTGCGAGCGAAACCGCCGACAACAGCTAGTATACATATTTAATGTATATATCGGACCAATGCTTTCTTTACAGTGTTTGTGAAACAATAACAGGATAACGACAACAGTTTACAATAACAGTTATTACATAATAACGCAACAGGATAATTCATTATTGCAAAACAACCGTTATTGCCATTACTACTCGTCAGTCGGGGCAGCGCGTCACGCGACGCGACACTGCGCTCTTGTGCATTGTTGTAACGAGACATGCATGCTATATTCTTACTTTTTTTTAATTTAAGTATATCTTTCGATTTATTTGTTTATATTTGAACTATTCTTTGTAAATATTTTGATTAGGCAAGAGATGCCATATTTTGTTTCGCATGCATGCCAGTTTTAGTCAAGTAAATGTAAATGATATTATAAGCTATTAGGCTGTAAGAACCTTTCGGTGGCAGCATCAAATGCTGTGTAACATGTCACACCAGCCACGCAAGAGGAAGGTTAATTAAACGTACTGAATAGCTATTGTCTATACAACATTAACTTTGTATTAGGCTTTGTTTTAAACTTGTAACAAATTATATTTTATATTAATTTATTTGATTATAATGTGACAAATTAGTTTTAGTAGTTTGCCGAGAAAATGAAGATCTATTTTCTCTATATTTGATAAAAGACTGTACAAGCTGAGAGGTAATTGAGATTGACACGTAACAACATAGTCCGCCATGTAAAGTCGAACACCCTGTTATTTGTTTTTGACCTTACTTTTATATTAACATATCGCAGTTGGATACAAAGTAACAATCGGTTTACGAAACTCAATGGTCTACGTAAAAACATATCTCGAAATTACTTATCCCGATAATGAATGGAATCTCATGTAATCCAAATAACAAGTTATAATACATAATATATAGATATAAGCGATGTATCGATTCAAATTAATCCGTTAGCCCACAAATGGGTTTGGTCACTACACATAATTAACAATGTACCTCTCAATCAACTTAAGCCAAATAAACAAAAACTTCAATAATATCGTTTTATTATACATTTTCAATACACCCACGTCCTAATCCCGAGAAATATAACAAAATATGAGGTATGCTTCCACACACCATAGAATATCACCACACCTTCAAGGTGTGGCAGAAGCTCTATGAAAAATCTGATATTCTGCCAAATCAAGTTAGACTAGAAAACGGCTCCAGAGCTGCAAAACGATGATTTTGATGATGGATCCATCATCCACTTCATCGAACTGGAAGGTGTATGATTTGTACGAAGATGACTGAATCATATCAATATTAGTTCAAAGAACAGTAGGTATGTGCATTCTTTCTTTATAATAAATGACTAACCAACTTATGGAATCAAAAGTTATAGAGAATCGACTAAGATAGAGCACACGTTGTTTATCAATACCAGACATAAAAAATATCTATAAAAGCAATTTATGTCTCAGGTTAGTGATGTTTTAATTAAGTACTTAACAAAGGATAATAGAGTAGAGAATATCACTCTCTTAATTTTAGACGACCTTCAAAACGTTTGGTTAGGCTATGCAATTAGGACATAACTTATGAGACCGTATCCTACTTATTGTCAGGTCGCTTAGGAAGAAAGGATTTTGCGAATTTTTTTATTGCATCAAGCGGCATTCGAAACGGGTCTATTTTAAGTATTGTGTTATTATTTTTCAGTTTCTCAATAGTGGTGCTACATGTATGCCGCCTGCAGAGGTGGCCTTACCCATTGCGAGGCTCCGGGTGGCAGGTCTTTGCGAAGCCCTTTATCCTTCATATTCATATTCATTCATATTTTATTGCATTTTATTGCATAAAACATGGTATTCGAGGATGGTACATTTAGATCACATGTTTTGCTACGGTTTTAAAGCATGCATTAATAATATTAAAATTTATTTATAAACATCACACTAGGTAACATTTTGCTATTTGTTCTCTAAAAATTCCTTAACACTATAAAAATTGTGCTCAACAAGCCATGCATGTAATTTAGTTTTAAACAAGTGCATATTACTGAGTTTAATTTGGCTAGGTATTTTATTATACATGCGAACACACATAGCTAGGCAACTCTTATTATATTTGGTTGTGCTGGGAATATCATTCAGCACCAGTCGATTTGGATCTCGACGGTTTCGAGGGTTTACTTGGCCGTTACAAAACAATGTTTATGCTTACTAGTGTTTACGAAACCGGTATTCTTTTTGAGAACCGGGAATTTCGGGACTTTTGTATAACGGAACCGGGATTTCCCGGTTCTTTCGGTATTTTCGGTTCTTGCTAGTTTTTGTTATAGAAAACGGAAAGGACCGAAAGGGACGGAATTGGGCACCTATAAGGTGCCCAGTTCCGTCTCTTTCTTGAGCAACACTTCCTTGTCGCTTGCATTCAGTGCGCGTACTAATGAAACTTTGGTACCCCTTACCAAGGTTCGAGCAATCTTCCATGAGGCATCTTTCTCTAGGCCTTCGATAAGTACACATCGGTTCTCCTCACCCGAATTCCCTGGTAGACAAACTGGTACAACCGTTTCCGACCGCGGGTGAAGAATGACATTCTTCAAGCAGTACACTTTCCCTGAAGTTGCACCTTCCATGAAGACGTCTCCTGAGTCACACTTCAACACTCCTTGGTTAACATCGATCTCACAGCGATACTTTAGCATGAAGTCTAGGCCCAAGATGCAGTCGTCCACTATATCGGCCACGATGACTTTGCGACGGTAAACTTTGTTGCCTAACTTCAGATCCACCTCCATTTCACCTCGGACGGTTATGTGCTGACCGGTAGCTGTTCTCAGTTTCACACATTCATTGTTCCTGAAGCAGCCCCGAAGAATCCGTATTGCCAGATGGAAACCGACGACTGTCCGCGAAGCACCCGTGTCCAATGTCAGCTTGCATCATCATCATTAGCCCTTAACAGTCCACTGCTGGACTAGGCCTCTCCTTTGAAAGGAGGAATTGGCCTACTATACCACGCTGGCCAAACGGGTTGGTGTAGGGTTTGTATCAAGTTTTCATTCTCTTACGGTGCTGTTCTCTGCATAATATGCTCCCTCTGTCGGCTCTTACGACACCCATGGGATGATATGAGGTAGTGACATTCCGTATTCTTAATCCGTCACCACACGGACACCAGCCACATCAGACATCAGCTTGCATAGCGTTTTAATAATTTCGCACACATCAGTCACATGATTGCGAGATCGAGATACTTTCCATTACCAGCCAGCACTCGCCCCGCAGTCCTGGCTACTACTTGTTTCCCTGCTCTCGCTGCCTGGCAGGCACAGCAGGCGACCCCTTTGGTGGAGACAGGGTGCCACCACTCCAGGTCGCGGATTCCATCCGTAAATGCCTGTACGAGGTTCCCATCTATCAGCGCAGGCGGACGACTGGTATGACTTCCTGACCAGCTTTTCCACCTCCAGAGCCCACTGCTGCAGAGCTTCGCCGGTGCGTTGTGTCCTGTCCTTCAGCTGAGCACGATACACATGTTCGAGGTGCGCGTCACCGTATCTCGCCTCCAGCACCTCCAGAAGCTTCTCGTAGGAGACGTCTTGCCCGAGTGCCCCCAACACTGTCAACGCCCGATCACGAAGGCCCAAGGTTAGAGCGGTTAAGGCCTGTTCTTTATTCCACCAATTTGATCGCATCACAGCCTCACACTGGATCTTGTATACTGACCATAATGACGAGCCATCAAATGGTGGAACCTTAAACCCACGAGGCTGCCTACGCTTTGGGCAGCCCAAGCGGATATGGCTTCTTTCCCCGCAGTTGTAGCACCGACGTGACGATACAACTTCCCTGATGCGGTGACTTCACTCGTCGCGTCGTACTGCTTCCACCTCCAGAGCGTGGACTAAGGCGTCCTTCAGGTTCTTGAAGTGCCCAAGTCTTACCGCTGCTCTATCCTCCAACCTCAAGGTTAGAGCAGCGGTAAGTAATGTGTGTAATCTACGCATCCACGCCACTCCTTCATAGGTGCCATCTATGAAGGAGCGGCTTGGATGCGTTTCGGCGAAAACTGAGTGAGTCATGAGTGAACGAGAGATCGCGGCGCGCGGGCGGGCCATCCGTGGCAGGCGCGGGGAAGCTCGACACCGCGTCGTAGTCCTACTTACTTCTTTTCTTCCTATCCTAGCAACAGCGAGCGAGTGTAGGTTATTGGTTATAGCGAGCACACCATTAATTTCGCGCGTTATTTCTTTTAACGCTGAATTATTCACGATAGTTTTGAATGTTTGAATAGTAGAATGTGTGAAAAGTAAAGTAAGAGTAAATAAGTAAATAGTAGTGTGAACTAATGTGAATCACGTAATAAAAATAAAATTCCCGAAAGTACCGAAAGAACCGGGAATCAAAGTTGATTTCCCGGTTCCATTTTACTGACAAAAGAACCGGGAATTCCCGGTACTTTCGGTACCGGGATTTCCCGGTTCTGAACCCTAATGCTTACGTACAAAGACACATATTTCATAAATATAAAGCGATGGTAGCGGTAACAAACCAAGTTTTTTAAATATTGGTTGACAAGATTGATCTGACTTAATGCCGTACATAGCCCTAATACATTTTTTTTGCGCCACAAATCCTCTATTTATATCAGTGCTATGTCCCCACATAATAAGACCATAGCGTAGAACTGGGGCCCAATTCCACTAAATAAATATTAGTCGCGATATGATGTCAGTGTCATACTTACGTCACAAAAAGCGTATTCTTCTAAATTACATGATATTTGAATGAAGTTGTAACGAGATCTTATGTGTCAACGACGAACTGTTTTTTTTAAATTATACGATAATGACATAAGGTTATCAGAATACCGCTTTTAAATCCATTCAAAATATGATATCAATGTCATATAAAAATAGCAGAATTGGCCCCCTGATTCTATATAAGCATGGTAAGATATCAGTGCTGTTTTGATATTAGTTATGTTTCTAATTTGCTTTAGAGCATAAACAAATTTATTTATTCTACCAGATACATTGTCAAGCTGTGCCTTCCAGTTCATGTCTTCGTCTATTATCAATCCTAGGAATTTTGTTTGACTTACTTGTTTTATCTTTGGTATATTTAGTTTAATGTCATATATACTATTATAAGATTTATTAAATTGGATATAAAATGATTTGTCCAGATTAATTATCAAATTGTTTAGGTTGAGCCAGTCAGAAGTTTGTCAATGGTATTGTTTATGTCAGTTTCATGATTATGGATATTATATTTATTTTTATTTGATGTCACTATAATGGAAATATCATCTGCGAATAATACAGACTTATGATTCGTTATGTCAATTATGTCAATAGGCGGGTCCACACAGACCGAGCAGCCTTGCGAGGAAAATGCTTCGCGAGGCTGCTCGGTCTGTGTGGACGTGGCTCGGTCGAGGAAAACGCATGTGCCGCCGCGGCCGAGCTTAGCGTGCGCCCGAGCTACCGAATTAGACACGTCCACACAGAGCGCGCAGCCTCGCGAGGAATTGGCGCGCGAGGCTGCGCGCTCTGTGTGGACGTGCCGCGGCCGAGGCAAGCGCGTGTGCCGCCGCGGGCGAGCGACCGAGCGGCCGAGCCATCGAGTTTGGTTTTTTGTTTTGCCGCGGTCTGTACGCTGTTTTGTGCCTCGCTCGAACTCCTTACTAATAATATAAATTCGCAAGTGTGTTTGTATGTTTAACATTTTTTTTATAGACTCACGTCTGTATCCGCGTAAGGATAGGCAGAGTTATAATATTATTACATCCACATTTCACCATGAAATGTTTAGGTCCCACGTAATAGGGGACGAGCCTATTGCCGTTAACGGGCACGTCAGCAGACTCCATGCTGCTTCTGAGAATTCGGGAAAACCCAGTAACACTTTTGCCCGACCCGGGAATCGAACCCGGGACCTCCGCTCAGCAGTCGCATACCCTATCCACTGGTCACTGAATGACGGAGGATACATTCATCATAACATTTTCATCTTTGACGCTATTTATTGTACGAATAATAATCCTTCAGTCTGTGCTTCGGTTACAGTATCCTTGCCTACAGATATTCATTTCCTATAATTCATTCTATATTTTTTTCCATGTCTACCTATTCCATCCTTTAGGTATAACAATAATCGACGGCCGGTTGGCAAAGCGAGAGTGTAAGCGACTACAACGCCGAAGGTCGCGGGTTCGATTCCCGCTCATGTCAAACATTTGTGTGCATGAATATGAATGTTTGTCTTGGTCTGGGTGTTTCTATGTATATATTTACAAAAAAAGTAAGTATAAGTAAATATGTATATTATGTCCCATTATTACCATTATCTATTAGTACCCAAAGTAGGTACAGCAATTGGCGTCAGTCATGCAGCCGGCTAGTAAAAACACATGCCACAACCCTATTGCAGTATGACCATTTCCAAGTACTATATTTATAAACAAAATTTAAAAATAAGAGAGAGGAGAGACCAACAATCTCACATTGATACGTAGACCGATAGATGGCAAATGTACTATTTCACTCTAATTCACAAGTCGACAATTTGATACATGCGCAATACTTATTAGTTTTCAACTATAGTCCGTTCACAGTTATTTTAACTCTAGCTGTTAGATTGGCCAACCTGGGCGTTGTGTTGCTATATTTGGTATACAATACTCCCATTTTAAATATACATTATTGCTAAAATGTACTTATTTTTTTATTGCCTAAGCGATCGTATTAAATATTTGGAAGTAATGTTTGTAACAAAACCTCTTGATATTGGCATGGCTATATGCATGTACATTTATTTTCTTACGAAATAACTAATTTCCTATGAAGATAAGTAGTTATAATAAAAATGTTGTCTATTTAATATATAAAGCTAATCGCATCATAATTACGCCATCGTGAGGTTCTAATTATCAAATACAAAAACTGTAAATTTAATTTTCATATTTATTTTGAATAACAATGATGTGGGTGTCATATTACACCTCTGCCCACCCCTGCATGGAAACAGGAGTGAGTCTATAAGAATGATCCATGTGGACTGCCAATGTTATGATGATTCGTAACTGCTGTCATATTCTGTATCAGACTCAGAATTTAATTCTATTATGAACCTGTCCATTTCAGCATCCGTAGACCCATCTGTTTCACGAAGCTTGTCTTTAATGTGGCGCTCATGTTTGCATTGTTTTTGTCAGTCTTCTGCAGTGATAGATTGAAAAGCTTCTTCAGCTAAATTCACAATGTTGGTTGCCTCTTGTCCTAAATTTTTGCTTGTGACTCGCCTTTTAATGAGACTCCACATAAGTTCAATTGCGTTTAGCTCGCAGTGGTATGGCGGTAATCTAACCACTTTGCAGCCATGAGCTTCAAGCATTTGAATTTTTGAAGCATTTCCACTAATATTGGGTAAAATGTTATGCACGGGTAACCCTATTTTACTTTCCTGTCATCACAGAGTACAATTCCAACATAAAGAAAATAAACACCGACATCTGTCAGAGGTAAAATAACTGTGAACGGACTGTATATTTCATGTTCTGAATTCAAACTTTATGACAACTACAATTTTGTTTTTTCCTACGGTGCCGAGGCTGCCGCGCTCTAGGCCGCGTTCACATTTGTCTGATGTAATCTGTCGTGACGTCGTCTGTCGTGTCGCGACAGACAATGTCCCGGTCTGCGACAGAGAGGGGGGAGGGGTGTGGGGACGGTACAGCGTGAATTAAGAGATTGGACTCAGATTAATTGTAAAAAACATTTATTTAATTATAACAGTATATTTAAAATATAAAATAGTAATCGCTAATGTTAGATCTACAAAGGTATTTATAATAAATTAATGCTAAGATGACAATAGGATTAGCTAGATAATTTGGTGAGGAGAGATGTGCTGACGAAGCTAACATTGTTGGGTTCCGTACAGTTAACTCGCGCGACTCAACTCGTCAGACTAATGTGGACGCGCCACTGTCTGTCGTAAAGCGTCAGACGTGCGTTTGCAATTGTGGGCAATGGACGACGAACTAATTGACTTCCTTTTTATAATATTATTCGTATACAGTACCTATAGATGAGCTAATTGAATACGAAATAATATAATCCTATGTAAATAATTTATGGATATAAGTGGATATCTACTTAATCTGAATCAGATAATTCAACAAAAACATTGCGAAAGTGTGAACTCCACGAGAGTCAAGACAGAACCGATTTAAAATTGTGTCAGATCGCGACAGACAGCGACAGACAAATGTGAACGGTAAGTAATTACGACAGAGACCGTCACGAGAGATCACGTCAGATAAATGTGAACGCAGCTTTATTCTATGGCCTCGCTCGTTCGGGGACTGTTTCCTCGCGCGGCAAATGCCTCGCGAGGCTGCTCGCTCTGTGTGGACCCACCTATTTAAATATAGAAGAAACAAAACCAGTCCTAACACGCTCCCTTGTGGGACACCGTGTTTGATCCCTGTGTATTCTGATATGTACTGCGACATAGGTATCTCTATTTTTATCTAATCTGGAAATGATAACCCGTTGTTGTCGATTAGTTAGATAAGAGGATATCCATTGTAGTGCTAGTCCCCTGATCCCTAGTTTTTCAAGCTTTTCAAGTAAGATGTCGTGCGTAACCCGATCAAAAGCTTTTGTTACATCAAAAAATAGGCCTGTAGTATAATTGTTCTCATTGATGCCCGTCAATATAGCTCTGAACAAGGCAAACATTGCTAAAGTCGTTGATTTATGTTTTTGAAAGCCATACTGATTTCTATTAATTATATTAAATTTATTGCAATAACTAATCAATATTTTAAGCATACACTTTTCATATATTTTGGATATGACAGGTACAAGCGTTATTGGCCGATAGTTATTAATGTCACATTTATCTCCCTTTTTAAAAAGAGGTTTAATAATTGCCAACTTTAGTGCCTCTGGGAAAGTTCCTTGTAAAAACGATTGGTTGATTAAATGCGTAAGAACTTCAATTATTTCAGTAGCGCATGTTTTTATGATTCGTGTACTGATTTCATCATATCCTTCAGAATTTGTGTTTTTAGTGACATTATCTCTTGTTTAACCCCACGTTCAGACATAGGTGTGATGAACATAGAGTTTACACAAGAATTTTGACTATAGCTGGCCTTTTTGTGTTTTGGGTTGACATTCAGATTAGTGAAGTGATTATTAAAGGATGAAGCTATTTCGAAGGGATCCGTAATAATGTCATTTTTAATTTTTATATTTTCAATACTATTTGTCATATTTGGTGCATTTATTTCATTTATTATTATAGTCCATGTCGCCTTACATTCGTTTTCATTTTTATTGATAAATTTAATATTAGAATTCTTTTTTGATTTATAAATACATTTTTTTAGGAGTGTGGTGTATCTAGTATATTTAATTTTATTTTGTATACTTTTGTCTTTATAATAATTGTACCGTAAAACACGTTTAGTTTTGCAACTCTGTTTTAGGCCCTTGCTTATCCAATTTTGTTTTTGAGTTTTGTTAAAACTTAATTTTATTCTGTTTTTGGGGAAACACAGACCGTAAAACATGCATATCATTTCATGGAAGTTATTGAATGCTATATTGGCATCCTTCTCAATATACACATCTGACCATGATAGTTGTTGTAAGCATTCTCTAAATTTATTAATATTTTGTAAATTATAGTCTCTTTTATACATGTAGTATGTTGCGACTGTTTTTAGGTAACGTTTTAGCGGAAAACTCAGCATTTGTGCTGTGTCATGGTCTGAGAGGTGAAGTGGTAGTACTTTTGCGGTTGCATTTGGAATATTACTCAATACTTGATCAATACAAGATAATTTTCGCGTAGGCACGTCAAAATGGATTTTCAAATTATAGTTGTATGCTAAATCTTGTAATTCGTTTGTAATCGTTCCTTTTTTTTAAGGTATTAATATTAAAGTCTCCTATAATAACCAACTGTAGTTTTAATTTACTTTTGTTTGTTATTTCATCCAATAAATTATCTAGGCGTGATAAAAACTGGGTTGGGTCAGATTGAGGTGTCCTATATAGGCAAATAATTATTAATTTATTGGAGCTTATTTCTATGCCACAGGCTTCGAAAGTATTTTGAGTAGCATGATTTTTAACAAATAGTAATTCTTTGAAATTCATACCACTTTTGACCAGAATGCAAGTCCCACCTCTCTATTTATCCCTGCAATAGCTGGCAGCTAGACTGTAGGTAGTTGTGGATTTTAATATAATTTTCGTGTCCTTTTTTTACGAATGTTTCAGAGAGGCATATAACGTCAGGAGCGTTTCCTGTCTCTTGTAAGTCTTTTATTGTTATCTCCAGCAATTCCCGCTTCGACAGAACGCTGGCAATGTTCAGAGGGTCTAGTACGAGTTTTCCAACGACTTATCCGTTGTAGAGAATGGACAGCTCGATGTACTTCACTCCATTTCGACTGCTCGGCAGTACGAGCTCACAAAATGGCACGGCGGGCAGGCCATTTCCGATCATCTGCACATATACGCATATAGGCCACGCCCTCTATTTCTCTCTCTTTTTAACTACTCGGAAAGAAAGAGATGAAGTATATGCATTCATTTTGACATTTTTGACACGACGGCGATGGTAAACCAGAATACCAGATTAAAAATACATGAGTCTTGACAACTTTTATATATTTTTTTGTAATATAATTAGTCATGAATTATTTTGATTATTTATTTAATTGTTTTATTTGCAACGTGAAATTAATCCTGCAATAAAATTAACAAAATCTTCTTATTATTAAATGTAATGTAATTCATATGAAATTTTGTTTTACGACCATACACGACTAACAATTTATCTTATGTAACAACACTGTAAAATCAGGGCCTCAAGTCTGGTATTACAATAGTGCCAAAATGGTCGATCACTGACTTCATAATTGTTGATTTTGACAAGTTTGGTAGTCTACTGTTACAATGGTGTCATAATGATTTTCCGATGGTCAACCACTGACATTCCATTGAAAGACATGGCATAGATTGGTAGTCTCGTACATAATTAATGACAAATCAATGACTGATGTATGCGGTAGTCTGGTAATATTTTGACAGTTCCTTTGATCAGTGACCTACCATCGTAACGCCATCGTGCAATCATTGCTTTTGACGAGTGTTTGCTTGTGAAACATAGTGACAGACAATCAAAAAGTTTAATGTACTACAAAAAAGAGATTATGTTTTCACTGCGAACTAATATTCTCGAGCTAACAAGCCCGTCGTTTAACGAGGATGACTACAAACCCTTTTACGGATATTCCCGAGGCGAAATATGTAAAAACGTTTCATCTTAGAGAGGAAAGGATGCAGTAAGGGAGTTATTTCAAAAACTCATTCCTCTTAAGGCCAGACCGCGTCAAAACGATAGCGTATCGGCAGAAATGAAGGTGAGAAAACTGAAGTTAATATTGATTTATTATTCTATTCCTATAAAGAAGAAATTTAAAGAGTTAAGTCTGGTATTATATATTTATTATTAATTAATGTTGCCAAAGGCAATTATTTTTGGGAATTTAACTTTTAATTAGGTACATCTTTATCTTTATTAAATTATTTTATTTATTATTATATATCTAATATATAAAATTCTCGTGTCACTGTTTTCGTTCCCATACTCCTCCGAAACGGCTTGACCGATTTTGATGAAATTTTTTGTGCTTATCCGGTATCTATGAGAATCGGCCAACATCTATTTAAAAAAAAAAAAAAAAATGTTGCAACACCAACGTTTGCCGGGTCAGCTAGTATTATATATATTTCTTGTGTTCGTGTGTATGTCACTGAACTCCTCCTAAACGACTGGACCGATTATGATGAAATTTTTTGTGTATGTTCAAGAGGACTTGAGAATGGTTTTGATTCATAATTTAATGCAAATAATGTGTACCACATGGATGGTAGAACCAATATGCTTTGAGATATACATGACTATATCTGAAATGATACTTCGAAAATTTTCTTATTAATTTTAATTAGAACTCCAAGTCACTACTCCGCGTCACATATTGTAAAAAACAACGTCTTATTATAAATTATATATTATAAATATAATATTATGAACTAGCTGTCACACGTGGCTCCGCCCGAGTGGATGTATGAGACGAATAATTATTGTATATTCTGGTAATAGATTAGTAACTTAAGCCGTTTGTGTTATTCATTGGACTAAACAACAAAATCTTCATTATTTGCTATCATTGAACAATAGAATCATCTGATTGAAGAATAGAAAAGTTGAGTATTAAAGTTACTTATTTTAGTTATCCCGATTGTATATACGACTCGATTAAGTACCTATGTCTTATGTCATCTGACCTCCGCAACTTAAAATGATAATAATTATGGTTTTGACCAGAATAAGGATATTTCAAGCTACTGCCGCTACTTACTCCTTACAGCGACGGTCAAAGATCTTTATGACAGAAGGAACCAACGGATTAACGTACTCTACGGTCACATTGCAGCACACAATAACCACAAAATAAAAAAAACGCTATGGTTTCGAACTCAAGTCTCTCTAATATAAGTTTCTGTCTCTCTTATATTATGTATACTATCTATCCATGTATTTGAAGATTAGAGAGGCATATTTGACAACAGATCCATACAAAATACATATGTCAATACTAGCTGTCGCTAACGGCTCCGCCCGCGTGAATGTCGGTTATCGCGATAAAAACTATGTCCTTCCTCGGGTCTTTAATTGCTCGAAGAATTATGAATATGGATCTCTCAACAAGAAATCCTCTTAATATTGGACAACTAATGCTAAGCCGTCGAGTCTGTATATTGTATAATTATAATATAGTGCAGATGGGATCTTATAATTCCTCATCAGATATTTCAGATCTCTGATTTTTATAAGGCAACAGAAAAGCTCATCAGACTGAATAACTTTATCTAACACGTCATGGCTGTATATGTTTTAGCGTAGCTAGGCTCTCCGCATCAGATGTTCGAGATCTTCAAATAATCTCTCATCAGAAAATGCTCATCAGGCATAATGTATTTTGCCAAACCGCATTTTTATGTTTTATAGTTACGCCGCGCTGCACAGTGTTCGGCGTAGAACAAGCCAGGTGGACAAAAATATATTTTCAGTCATTATAATATCGACGCCCCCAAGGAATAAACCTGTATTATATTAATACTTACTTTTTATTGTTATACCATTTACGGTATTTAGGGGTCGAGATACACCTATGCAATTTTTTTCAACTTTTTTCTGCTGTAATTTTCAACGCTTTTCCTTATAACACTTTTGTTCTTTGGAAATTTTTAATTTTTTATTTACTAGAAAATTTATGTAATACATTTTTACAAATTAAGTTTTGCGGCTACATTTCGGTAAAGTACCTAATATTACCTACTGGAAAATATTTCAGCAAAATTGCTGGTTAACACCATTACAGGTTTAGTATCGTAAATTTTGTGGTAAACATTTTCGGTAATTCATTATTACAGTTATCATCGGGAACATAAATTTATACCTACTATACATATTGGCGGTAACTTGCTCGCGCTCGGCGGCTCAAGAACGCGTTTCTACATGTAATACACATAACGCACACTAATACTAATATGCGGCGTCGGTGATAGTCAGTGCATCTCTTTCTAAACACGGAAATAAACTGCGACAGATTATTGCGCACACAATAATTGTTATAATAAGGAGTTTTTGTGTCCTGTATGAGTTTATGTTTGAGTGCTAGTTGTTGATTTATGATGTTTGCTACCTGATTGTGTCTATGAGTGTAATCTGTCTGTGTGAGTTGTGTGCATGCTCCAGTTATGTTTTGTATGGTTTCTGATTGGTTATGGCATTTACGATATTTGTCATTAGTGATTTTGGGATCTTTAATTATATACTTTCTGTAGGTTTTTGTGTTTATAATAATCTGATCTTAAATTGCAATACTAAAGCCTTCTGTTTTAGGAAATAAATTGCCTATCCTAAGCCATTTATTTGATGCTATTGTATCTATGTGGGGTTGCTCTAAATCAAGAGGGTGCCGGCCATGAAGCACTTTCTTTTTCCAATCTTCTAGTTTTTGCTTTTATGTATCATGGATGTTAGTGTGTTGGGTCTCTGTTTGATTGTGCAAGTTAAGTGGTCAGTAGTTGATATCATTTGTAACTATGGCGTTGTGAATTTCAGTCGCATTAGACTTTGCGTGGAAAAAGGTTTTTAAACTTCTTACCTATTTGTTTTTGCCAAAGTTCGTGGATATCTATCAGGCCTCTCCCTCCGTTTTGGCGTTTGATGGATAGCCTCTTTATAGCAGATTTAGGGTGCAGATTATTATGTTTGGTGAGTGTAGTACGAGTCATTCTCTCTATTTGCTGTATTATCAGTTTTCGTCCATTTTATTAAACCAAAAGAATATGTTAAAATAGGAATTGCGTAAGTATTCAATGCCTTTATGAGGTGCTTGCCCATTAGTTGAGTTTTACATAGGGCAGTTCATCCTATTATGTTTCTCTCTTATCACGGTTATTCTTCTAACTTTGGTGTCAGAAGAATAACCGGTCCTTTGGGAGGCTTACATGGGGATATGGATCCAACGTGCAGAGGCCCGTAGAGATTTTTAATCTAAAATAGGATGGGACACATGCCGCGGAGCCTACACAACTGCCCTACTGAGTACAGCTACGGACTAGCCGCAGTACATGTAGGACTATTGTGATAATGTGGAGCCTAATTTAAATGGGTTATGGGGTTGGATGTTTAATGGACTGAAAATAATGGTCCTTTGGATAACAAACGGCACCTGCCAGTGATACTCCTATATCATCCGTCCGGTGGCAGGTGGTGACTCGCCAACTCACTGGATGGGCCCTCTCTAAACAGCCGCCCAAAGCAAACAAACTCTGCCATAGAGGCAGCCAGAGGCCTATACCGGTGCGAGTGGCTAAGGGTGTCGAGCGGTGCGGCACTGGTTTCGCCATCGTGGGTCTTTTGACAACGGAGATCCGGAGCGAGTTTCCCCGTAGTTATGTTACACTTCCACCCCCGAGCTAATAGCTCTTACGGCTTCCCTCGGGCCAGCCGACCAAAGCAAGCCAGAGTTGAGAGTCCTGCGGGCGCTCTTGGAAATCCACTCCAACCAGCCAACAAAGGCAAGCCGGAGACGAGGTCCTGACCAACCCTCTGAAGCATTCGGGAACAAAGTGTCGCCACACACATTCAGCTCGCCACAAAGCTGCCCTGCGGTTTGTAAGCTTTCTTTTCTGATTGTAATATTTTTTTTGTTTATATCACAAGATGAAGGTGATGTTTGAAAGCTTTTACTCTGCCCTCCGAGTTTGCGTTAGTCTCATGGTGAGATAACGACGGCCCCAGAGGGGTACTATTATTATTATTATTATTAATAGTAGGCGAGCCTATTGCCAAACTGAAATGCGATATTTCTTTGTTGATTGATTGTTAAGCGATTAAACATGTTATGTTACTTTAAAATAGGCGTGAAAATTCAACAGCAGCTACCTGTAGGTTACTAGCAGTCCAATTTGCTGTCGTGGTTCCGTTATATTTAAATTTATAATCTTTAAATTTGTCTATAACCCACAGATTTTTTGAGACTGGACATAGCCAAAACGAGGGCGACTCAATGCATGCCTGTATTGAAAGGAACATAAGAAATAAGTCTATTTACACACCTGATCAAATGTATAATAATTCTAAACTCCAAAGTCTCGAGAGAAAAATATACTTTGTAAGAATTGGAGCAGACAGATATTTTAGGCATTAAACAATTGGTAAATCCTTTGAGTTGGCGTCGCGATATAGATGGAAAAACGATACGCTGGTCTGATGTAATGGAAATTCATGTATCATCATCCCAAAAGGACAAAGTTTTCTTTAAATATGATTATGATGATGCATATTCTGAATTAAATATTTCAAGTTCATTCTAAACCAAACGACGTGGGCGAAAACCTAAGACAGATGCTTCTATAGAAGACACTGTATTGGCACAGGCTTATCATCAACTTCTTCCTATAAGCAAGACGTTGCATACAGATTTACTGTCCTTGTGCAGTAGTGGAGCGAGTCCACGGTTTTACCACGCATTTTATAAATCTTTAATTTCTGCAGAAATTAGTGATGATCGCGATGATAATGATGATGCAAATGATAATACCTTTTAGTTATTAATGTTTTAACTTAGCTACTTTTTGTATTTTCACCGATTGTAATTTGTGATCTCTTTGAAAACTTGGTTTCCAATAAAAGTTACAATTTTAATAAATTTTGTAAGCTTTCTTTAAATATTGCCTCGAAGATAGCGAAGACAAATTTATTTTACATAATCGGTTTTCAATTATTACGATAATATGACTAATATTTTTTTTCTATAATATACGGGTTACACTATGTTACCCATTTATGGTTATTTAAATTTAACCATAACAAGTCGGTAACTGAACATTACAATCTCTCGCCTGTAATAAAAAACACGTTTAATAATCCAGTAAAGCAATATTATGCCCATGATTTTCAAGAAATTTACAAGAATAATTCGGTAAGTAAACAAAACTGGAAGAATATTAATAAGTCGGGATCGTAAGATATCAATACACCAAAAATAGTATGAAACCATTTTTGGTAATATGTATTTTGGTGAATAACTAATTATGTACATTTTTAATAGTTACACTAAATACAGTAAACTTTTCGGATAAAAATTAGCTTTTCCGTCATATTACAATTTTGTCATAGTTACATTTTATTGAAGAGATATACCCCAAAAACACTAAATAATTTTTCCTGTAAAATTTGAGTATTGCGTTTGCCTTATTCCCTGGGGACGTCGATATATAATACTATATTATTAAATAAATGTAGCGCTCATAGCGAGACTTGGCTTGCGGTTCGTAACAGATCGGCAAAGTTAAGCAACGCTTGCACAGGTCACCACTTGGATGGGTGACCGTGTGTGGCATTTTCATCTGAGCGCTACCGTGCTTCGGAGGGCACGTAAAGCTGTCGGTCCCGGTTCTTGTCTGAGTACAAGGATCGTTAGGCCATGTCGGAGGCCTTCGGGCGGTCTGAAAACTCCGACACCAGAGTTGGCCACACACTCACACGAAAAACAAAAATTAAATAAATTATGCCGTGTGGTTGACGGCATAGAATACAAGTGTCACCACACCCTATCTTCCCGTGGGTGTCGTAAGAGGTGACTAAGGAATAACACGATGCAAATACCATCTTTGCGTAGAGACGGAAAACTCGACATCAAACCCTATACGACTGCCTCGTTGGTCTCGCGGCATAAATGTGCGCGTGGGATCGGGAGGTCCCGGGTTCGATTCCTGGGTCGGGCAGTGTTATTTGGTTTTTCTGTCACGAAATTCTCAGTAGCAGCACGGAGTCTGGAAATGTGCCCGGTACGGCAATAGGCTCGCCCATTATTACGTGGGACTAAAGTATATCTGGCGAAAAGTGGGTGTAGAAATACACCTCTGCCTACCCCTTCGGGCATAAAAGGCGTGACGTTATGTATGTATACAAAAATTATAAACTGACATATATTATACAAAAATTACAAACTGACATATTTATACAAAAATTATTAACTGACATATTTATATATATTTTGTGTTCGTGTGTATGTCACTGAACTCCTAAACGACTGGACCGATTATGATGAAATTTTTTGTGTGTGTTCAAGAGGACTTGAGAATGGTTTTGATTCACAATTTAATGCAAATAATGTGTACCTACCACATGGATGGTTATTGAGACATGCACTCAACAGCTATAACGAAACGTCGCCGCGGGGTCTGCGGTGCGGGCGAGGGGACGGCTCGCCGGCTCGTGCGCCGCTGTCATCGACAATCAGCTGTTACAAGTCATTAACATATGTGTTATGCATTCACTAAATATATTTAATGTTACAATATGATGCTTTTCCTTTATTTGAAATACAATAATATTTTATAAATACAAAAAAAACATGTAAGAAGTAAGATCTTGGAAATATTTTACATAAATTGAGTATATTTATGAAAACACAATTAGACAGTCCTAAAGGTACTCCTGAGAATTGTAAGGAGTTCTGAAACTCTATAGGGTACGAAGTAACTTGGTCAGTGCTCAAGAACATGGCCAAGGCTGTAACAATAATTATTAGTTTATGTAAGTAAGTGAACGAAGTAATGACAGTGCACCATATGACAATGTATATGTGACAGTACTGACATGCGATACTACATGCGCAGCACTCAATTATTACAGCGCATGCGTTCTTACTGTCAATAGGTAGTAAGTTTGTTCCTACAAATTTAGACCCTCTCTAAAATCCCTCCCAGATCATTTTTTGCAACTTATTATATCCTATGTGTTTTTCCTGGTTCTGAGGTACCTCACCATCAATTTTCAGCCAAATCGGTTTAGCCGTTCTTGAGTTATAAATAGTGTAACTAACACAACTTTCTTTTATATATATAGACTAGCTTTTGCCCGCGGCTTCGCTCGCGTAAATTCGGGGTTCTCTAGTTATAGTATATCATCTATGTTCGGAGTAACACAAATCTCCTTTAATTGTCGTTTTAACTCTTTAAGAATATCAGCTCTTGTAGCGTGGTGGCTCTCAACCTCTCTTTTAGAAAACTGCAAAAAGTATTTACACATACAAACTACTTAGTACTAAGACTTAGTAGTATTCAAAATGTTATCCGGTATCTGTGGCGTTTCGCTAGAGTGGTCAATATGGCGACTGTGATTTGTCTGTCAGAACCATTAGAATTTAACAAAATACTGGACAACCCGAGTTTTGCGGATATTTGTCGACTCGAAATCGTTATTTTTTAATGTTTTATTATTCAGGTAAGGTTTCGATGTTCTCGTTGACGAAATTATTAATATAAGATTTGACACTGCGAGAGCAGCGCAGTCCGTCGGTTCCAATGTGAAACATTCCAAAAACCTCAACAACTTACAAATTAAAAATTAAGTAAAAAAACATTTTCCAGTGGACTAAATTGTTTTTTCGGCGGTAGGTGTTAAAAAGTGAACACATCAGAAAATTTTCAGAAATATTTTTTAATTAAAATTAAAAGTTTTTCTTAATTATATTTGCTAAAAGTAGCAATAAGTGCTATATTAATTATAGTTTCAAAAGGATAGTGTTTATGACACTTAATATTTAAGTGTTTGTACATACCACCTGCCAGCACAACACCTACACACTTCACATATCAACTTAAGGCACAATGTCACAACTCAACGATATTGAGACTGCACAAAGAAGTCTTGAGGAGAGTGTCTCGAAAAGGATGGCTGCTTTGGAGGCCCAGTTGCACAGCGGAGGACCTGCTAAAGACACCGTTGCACGGGTTGCTGAGGAGTTCCGCACCTTCCGTGAACTAGTCTTCAATATGTTGAGTTTACTCCGTAAACAAATTAATGAGTGCCACAAGCAGCTCGACATGATGGAGACCCGACACAGGCGTAAGTCTTTACTCTTTTTGGGTGTCCCTGAAATAGACAAGGAGAACTGTGCTGAGGCCATCTTGGATATTGTACACAGTAAACTGAAGCTGCAGAACATCTTTGCTGCTGATCTAACCATCTGCCACAGAATTGGTGCACCCAAAAAAGACAGCAAGCGACCTATTCTTGTACGGTTTGCCAAAACAGAGTCAAGAACAGCTGTGTGGCATGCAAAGACATCTCTGAAGGGATCCTCTGTATCAATACGCGAGTTCCTCACAAAAGCTCGACAGGCTGTTTTTGGTAAAGCCCGAGTACACTTCGGGGTGAGAGCTTGCTGGTCCCAGGATGGCAACATCATAATTAAAGCGCCAGATGGAAGCCGCCACAAGATTGTTACTGATGAGGAACTCAGCGAGCTGATTGCCAAGCACCCCAGAGCATCGAGCAATACTACGTCGGGGGCAAGGACAGGTTGCGGGAACACCGTCGGTGGAGACTCCGCTAACGCTAAAAACGCTTCCCGAAAATAGTATTTGTTTTCACGCTTATCATCTTATTAGTAAGATTGCACATTTTATTTTACTATGTTTATGTTTACAAGTTTTAACTTCATTCCACGATGTTAAATAGAAATAGTATCAATGTTAGCAATCAACCCTCACTCAAAATTTATTGTTCAATTGTGTTTTTCACTATTGTTCTGTCAATTTTGACAAACATCTCTTTTGACACTTGTGGCAGCTAAAAGTTGCGTTCGGAAACATAACTTTTAATGTAACGTTTCGTTGCACAGCTTGCTTGTTTTCGGCCAACATTTTGTCTTGCATTATTAGCTTAGCTCATCTTTGTTATTTTCCTTTTTTAATTACCCTGACTTTTTTTATTGTCTACGTGTGGGCTGGCGGGTGGTGCAGTGATAAATGCATTGCATCTGAACCTGTACGTGCTCATATTTTAAATTCATACTTATATTATATTTTATATAATTTATATATTAAGTATTAATATTTTTATTTATTGTTTTTTTATATTTATTTTATGATAACATCTGATGATGATAATGATTCCTTTCACTCTGCCAACGATTCAGTAAATTCAAACAATGACAGCTTTTCTTCTATTGCCGAATTGCTAAGTGACTCTGTCAAGCGGACGTTCAATCAACGTAAAAAGCATTTGTTGAATATCTGTCACATCAATGCACAAAGCATTCCAACCCATTATAGTGACCTGCTCGATACTTTCAGCGATGCGAACGTTCATGCCATTCTGGTTTCAGAGAGCTGGCTGAAACCTCATTTACTGTCCACCACCTACCCTCTGCCTGGTTTCATCCTTATCCGTAATGATAGGTTGGACAGAAGAGGGGGTGGTGTAGCTATATATCTCCGTAGCTCTCTCTCTTTCAAAATTCTCTTGTCTTCTTCGTCTAATATATCTGCGTCAGCGGAATATCTCTTCCTTGAGGTTTCAGTCAATGGAGCCAAAACCGTCCTTGGGGTCGTCTACTGTCCCCCAACTGTCAATTATTTCTCCAGTCTCGAATCGATTCTGGAATCTCTAGGGTCAGAATATACACACCATATTATCATGGGAGATTTTAACACCGACCTCCTTGCCCTTAATTCCTCTCGCTCCCACAAGCTCTTAAAAATTATTGAGTCTGCCAGTCTGCATATACTTCCTCTCGGTCCCACTCACCACAACACCGATGCTGCAGATACTTGGCTTGATTTAATAATTACTTCCAACTCATCCTTAGTCCATTCCCACGGCCAATTCCTTGCTCCCGGTTTTTCCCATCACGATTTAATCTACCTATCCTATAACCTTAAACCACCTAAACCCCGCCCTAAGGTCAGGCATATGCGTTGTTTTGGGCGAATGGATGGTGAGAGTCTGCAAAAGGACGCCTCTGAGATCGACTGGAAGCCACTGACGGTGGCCACCACTGTCGATGATAAAGTTAATATATTTAATAACATTGTTCTAAGCTTATATGACAAGCATGCCCCCGTCAGGAAAATCAAGCTGAAACGTCCTCCTGCTCCTTGGCTCACTAGAGGTGTAAAAATGGCGATGAGGCGCAGAGATCGTGCATTTCGGCATTTCAAAAGGGACCGGTCTGATGAAAACTGGAGTCTTTTCAAGGCGGCAAGGAATCGTTGTAATCAGATGGTACGCAACGCTAAACGCCGCCATATTCATAACAGCATAAATTCTTCTACCCCGGCCAATATCTGGAAGTTCCTTGGAACTCTAGGTATTGGCAAACAGGGACACACTGATTCGCGGGTGACGGTTGGTTTGGAGGATTTAAACCAACATTTCTCAACTTCTACTCAATTAGATCTCCAAACGAGGCGTCGCACTGTGGACTACGTGGCAGGCCTTCCCTGCCCAGACATAAATCCTTTAAATCTTTCTCCAGTTACACCGGGTGAGATCAAGAAGATAATCCTATCCATTAAGTCCAACTCTGTTGGATGTGACGGCATCAGTCGCCGTATGATCACTCCTATCCTTGATCACCTCATCCTTCCGATTTCCCTCATTATTAACTTTTCAATAACCAATGGAACCTTCCCTTCCTTATGGGGCAAAGCTTTTGTCATCCCACTTCCCAAAATTACAAATCCTTCTCTCCCTAAACATTTCCGTCCTATTTCCATACTTCCCTTCTTATCCAAGGTGCTAGAGTCCTGTGTCAATAAGCAACTGTCCAGTTTTGTGTACCAAAACAACCTACTGAGTCCATATCAATCTGGCTTCAGACCAGGACATAGCACTACCTCCGCTCTCCTTAAAGTGACTGGCGATATTAGGGCGGGCATGGAGAACACTAAGGTCACAGTATTGGCCTTGGTCGACTTTTCGAACGCCTTTAATACCGTCAGTCACGATATCCTTCTATCAATCCTCTCCCATCTAATGATCTCACCTAGTTCTCTGGAATGGTTCTCGTCGTATCTTCAGGGGCGCCAGCAGTCGGTTCACAGTGATGATTGTTCATCGAGTTGGCGTGACATAAACTCTGGTGTTCCTCAAGGTGGCATACTTTCTCCGTTATTATTTTCAGTCTTTATAAACTTCCTGACACCTAACCTTCGATGTGCGTACCATCTTTATGCCGACGACTTGCAGCTTTACTCCCAGGCGAGAGTGGAAGACGTGTCTATGGCGATAGCGGATGTAAATAGAGACCTTACGGCGATTCTGACTTGGTGCAATGATTTTGGTCTTGACGTCAATCCTACTAAATGTCAGGCCATGATTGTAGGTAGTAAACGCATGATACCCAGATTAGATCTATCAACTTTGCCACCAATCATGTTTAACGGACTGAAAATCCCATTCAGTACGACAGTCAAAGATCTAGGACTGCACATAGATTCCACTCTCGACTGGCAGGCCCAGGTCACTGACGTGAGTCAGAGAGTCACCGGTACCCTTCGAGCTTTATACCGCCTCAAAAATTTTCTCCCTTCCAGGACCAAGACAATGCTTGTGCAGGCCTTAATATTTCCTTTAATCGACTATGGTGATATGTGTTATTATGACCTGAATGCAGAATATCTCAATAAGTATGACCGCCTTCTCAATAACTGCATTCGATTCATCTACAATCTTCGCAAGTATGATCACGTATCTACTTTTCGTTCCGAACTTAAATGGTTACCCATCCGTCAACGCCGGAGTTTGCGTGCTCTCACTACACTCTTTTCTTTACTTAAATCCCCTTCTCCCCCTTCATACTTGATTTCTTACTTTCAATATCTATCTTCTACACATGAGAAAGAACTTCGCTCCTCTCACAATCTACATCTTCAGTGTCCCACTCATACTTCAGTCTTTGTAGGCTCTTCCTTCATTGTTCAAGCCGTTTTGCTATGGAATAGGCTCCCTCCTGAAATCAGAATGTCCACTAACCGTTTCGCATTTAAATTGAAAGTTCGAGAGCTCCTTTTTGAGAGATTGAAGGAATCTACACATTGTTTTCATCAGTTCTAGTTTTATATATTTTTTATTTTATATATCTAATATTATATATATTTTGTATGTATTTATGGGGTATATGTGTAGTATATGTAATATGTATTATTATGTATGTATATAGTAATATATTCATAATTATATTTATACTACAATAAATTTATTATTTCATTTATAGTATAATATCCCATTTATTTATATTACACTCTATCTAATTGTTATGATTATCTCTATATATAATGCACCTACCTTGCTTGTCTCTGCACCACCAAAAGGTCCGACTGGTAGATAATGCCTAACGGCATTAAGTCCACCTTATGTACATATGTATATTGTGCATGAAGAAATAAATAAAAATAAATAAATTGTAAATCTAAACCATTCTCAAGTCCCCTTGAACACACACAAAACATTTCATCAAGATTGGTCCAGTCGTTTAGGAGGAGTTCAGTGACATACACACGCACACAAGAAATATATATATTAAGATTATATAATATTTTCTAGAAATTGACCTGTCGCTAACCGCAATGGCACATCGCATTGGACCTCGTCCAGTAACTCTGTTGGTAGCCTAAGATGAACATCATAGCAATCTCAGACACAGCCTGATAAATTGTGATCTTGGAATGGGGATGTATTTCTGAAGTAAGACTGTTCCAATTTGGGAGAAATAATAATTTCACTTCACATCGTGATGTCCTAGCAGCGATAGCCTAGTGGAGATATCAACCTTTTTCGAGGTAGTAGAGCCTTGCTGATTTCAGCATGAATGGGCCGGCTCGACCGGGGAAGTACCACCCTCTCACAGAAAATCGACGTAAAGTAACAGTACCTAAACTGTTGCGTTTCGTTCGGTGAGTGAGAGTGCCGGAGGCCCTATCCCCTATTTCTTCTCCCTCATCCCACTCCTCCTCCTATCCCTTTTCCCAATCTAAAGGGGTGGCAACGCACTTGTGACTCCTGTGGTGTTGCTTGTGTCCATGGGCGGCGGTAATTGCTTACCATCAGGCGATCCGTCTGCTCGTTTGTCGCCTATTACCATAAAAAAAACCTACTGCCATGCGGGGGTATCGAGTTCGAATCCACGGCGCGCACCAATGACTTTTCGAAGTTATGTGCGTATTGAATTGTAATTTATCGCTTGCCCCTTTCCTCGGAGAGCACGTTAAGCCGTCGGTCCCGGCTGTCATGAAGATCTGTGTCAGTCGTTATAAGGAGTCAGTACCTTGAATAAAACTGAGACTATAGACTAGTTTCTCTAACCATGGAATATCGCTATCCCTTTGGGTTGCGGAGGTCAGACAGGCAGTCGCTCTGTGGCAAAGCTAATATTCAGTCAAATCCGGCTAGAATAGAAAGCGGATCGCAGGTTCTAACTGGGACAACGCTAGGAGGATGATGACATCATGATTTCCTACTCAAGTTGCATTCGCTTCAAAATGGTGACAGAAATCACTTATGTGCAGTCTAGGGCATAAGCAATTAGTTCTTCATTGATCACGTGACAAATCGAAAATCTATGTCAGTTCCATACATTTTTTCATTTGAAGGGATAAAAAATACAAGAGAAATGATTCACGACTGACCTGCCTCTAGGCAGACGCACAACTTGATTGATATCTCCAATAGTGATCCTGGACTCGACGCCGCCGTAGTCCACGAAGTACACGTTGCCAACAACATCGTCACATTCAATGATCTTCATGTCCCGGACGAAGTAGATGCTGCGGACCGACCGGCCTATCATGCGGAGGAGGGATAGGTCGCATTGGGCGAGGAGGGGGCACTGGAAGAGATGGAAGTGTTGGATGTATAGAAGGTATTCAGAAACCAGACGAAGTTTCGTGCTGGTAGGGACATCCATTATTAGTAGCGATATAAGTAGTTTAAAAACGTGGTTTTTCTTGTATCTTTAAATCCTAACTAAGGTCAAGCAGTATCTTGTAGAAACAGCCCTCTATAAATAAAAGCCAGAATATGACGACATCACACTCGATGATTTTCATGTCCCGCACGAAGTATATGCTGCGGATTGACCGGCCTATCATGCGTAGGAGGGATAGGTCACATTGGGCGAGGAGGGGGCACTGGAAGAGAAAGGGTTGGATCATTCAGAAACTATCCAGAAACTAGAAGGAGGTTTGTACCAGCAGGGAAGGGACAGTAATTTTTAGGAGCGATATAAGTTGAACTAGTATATACGAATCATTTCTGCTTTTGGACGTGCTTGAATACACAATTGTATTCAAATAATGTATTGCCGTCTGTTTCTGTTATTAAAAGCCAGAAATTGCAACAAACTAAAGGTTTTCCGTGTGGTGACGGATTAAGAATACGGAATGTCACCACCCCATATCATCCCATGGGTGTCGTAAGAGCTGGCAGAGCGAGCATATTATGCAGAGAACAGCACTATGAAAGAAGAAAAACTTGATACAAATCCTATACCAATCCGTTTGGCCAGTGTGGTATAGTAGGCCAATTCCTCCTTTTACAAGAGAGGCTTAGCCCAGCAGTGGACTGTTTAAGGCGGATGATGATGATGAAAAGTGGTTCCCGTACAGAACATGTTATTTGTGGACCTATCAATTTTAGAAGATATACAAGTCTATGATACTGTTACGCCATCTATCGGTGAATGGGGGTACTAGAAGAGATTGAATGTATCGGTGGTTTAAAGATAATTCAGCTACTCTGTACTAGATGGCGTTGCTGTATCGAGTATCGACTGTTCGCGATTATTTCGACAGTTTTGTAGAAGCATCTAGAATGCGCTAGTGATGTTATCCGGCCATTATAAATAGAGCGCGAGCGAACGGACCGGACACAGTGACAATTGAATATCGGAGCGATAAACAAGAAGCGAAGGGAAGTAATTCGGAAGTGTTTAGTGGTGTTTTTATTAGTGTTGAGAATTAAGTGTGAAATAAGTGTGTTTTTACTACTTGTGTAAATAAGTGTGTATAGTGTTTGTGTATAAATAAAGTTCAGTTTAAGTGGCATAGTGAGTTATAATTTATCGTCGAACCCCAGCTCGTAACAATAGTTATGCAACGTTCAAAGAGGTCGCCTCTAGGATGGGTGACTGAATACTGTGGTATTTACATCAGGAGACTACTGTGCTTCACAGGACGTAAAGCTGTCAGTCCCGCATAACAACTTTGATAACAGATTTGGCGACACACAATAAAAAGAAAGAAATATCTTAAGCCGCGTCTCTACCACGGAAAGAGTGCTATGCTTTATGCTGTCGAATAATTTGACTGCACGGTTGGCGTAGTGGTTTAAGCGGCCGCCTCGCCGCTTGACACTGCGCTGAGTGTTGTGGGTTCGATTCCCACACGAGGCAACACTTTGTGTGATCCATAAATTGTTGTTTCGAGTATGGGTGTTCATTGTGTCCGTTGGTTGTGTGTTTGTAAAGTCCTCCGCGACACAGGATTATCCCTAGTGCGGGAGTTGTCTTTTTTTAAAGAAAAACAAATAGTATTGGTAACAAAACAAAATCCCATAGTGCGGCTTTAGACAAGTATAGACAAGCTTGATGCTTACCTTAGCAAAAGTAGGTCCGTATATATGCAGTATGGCGTCAGTCCGCAGAGTGATCTGGTTGCACAGCTTCAGCATCCCGCGGTAGTCGATGCCGCCCATCTTCTCCCAGTTGTACTCGTAGTAGCAGCGGAGCTCACTGCCACAAGAGTAAAAATTATATCAAATCGCCAAATCACCCCGGCGTGATCAATTTCGTGTCAAATGAGGGTATCGTTTTCATTTGTAACTTGAATGTCATAATCATCACCAGCCCTGTTTTTATACTGTATCACTGCTGGGCATCGGCCTCTTCTCATCATATCAGCCAGAAGACGTCCCCTGCTGGACAAAGGCCTCCTCCGAGGCTTTCCACCAGAATCGTTCTTGAGCCACCCGCATCCATCCGCCACCCGCGATTCCAAAAGATTCTCAGTCCATCTGGAGGCCTACCTCTGCTACAACCCAGCAGCCTCTTTTCACTATATAATAAACGTAATCCTGACAAAATCAAATAAGTCATCAATGATTTCTGGAAGAGTTGATATAAATACGATTTGCTGGAGGGGCTGGCAATTATGAGGGGCATAAAGATGGTTTGCCTGTCTGTACCGTTGTAGTGCAGGCTCTAAGTTCTCTCTCTTCATGTACATGTTGATGTCCCTCATGTGCTGCTGGAAGCCCGCCAGCGGCTTGTTCACGTTCGACCTGATGCTGATGATGCGCACCGAGAAGTACGTCACTATCATGGCGCCTGCAAAGCAATTTAAATTTAAAACGTAGTGACGAAAATTCCCCTGTCTCTTGAAATAAGACGTTTCTTATCTACAAACAATAAACATAACATAACTTCACGTCTTTTATCCCCGAAGGGGTAAGCAGCGGTGTATTACACACCCACACTTCGCCAGTACAAAAAATAGAATTTTCTACATATATTTGTTCACGTACTAAATATAAACAGATGATGCCTGAACTGAATTACTGCAAACGATTGCAACTGTATAGGTAAATTCACGAAAGTTGACCACAAATGGCGGCCGTCGCGCATATGTACATTCGTGCACCAATGGCGTGGCTCCATTCTTGACGCATTTAGGGAATGCGTCAAGAACGGAGCCACGCCATTGGCACTCCACCCGCGCCTCACCCCGCACTAACACGGGGACCTAAAAAATGATTTCTGCGCAGTGGTCATCTTTCGTGAACCGACCTATACCATGCATTTTAGCGCCATTTATATTCCCCCCTTTTGTGGGAATTTATAGGAGTCATATTTTTTATAATACTTGCAATCTGGAATTAATCTGGTGACGGACTTAAAGCTGTTTTGCTTCAAGCGTTAGGTAACAGTTTCAGAAGTAACTCGTAGGAAGCTTCCCGTTATACGTCTCATCTTACAATTACGTAGAATCTTTAATTAATCAGAAGCGTACTTTGTGATTTAAATGGATAAAGGATTTTAACTTTGACTTTGAGTCTTCTGCCCACTACTACGTCATCATCATCATCATCAACCTGTATCAGTCCACTGCTGGACGTAGGCCTCTCTTATGGCGCGCAAATGAGCTCGGTCTTCAGCTTTCGTCTTCCAATACCTGCTGCTGTTACTACTACGTCATCATCATCCTCTTAGCGTTATCCCAGTTTCAATCTGGGGTTCACTTTCTAGTCTAACTGGATTTGGCTGAATATTAGCTTTTCCACGGAGCGACTGCCTGTCTGACCTCCGTAACCCGAAGGGATAGCGATATTCCATGGTTTTAGACTAGTGTCAGTTTATTTAGAAGATACTGATAACTGATAACGACTTCAAAGATCTTCATGACAGCCGGGACCGACGGCTTAACGTGCTCTCCGAGGCACGGGGCAAGCGATAATTTACAATTCAATACGCAGATAACTCTGAAAAGTCATTGGTGCGCGCCGTGGATTCGAACCCGATACCCTCTGCATGGCAGTCTGTTGGTATATCCACTCGGCTATCGCTGCCTGCTGTTACTACTACGTGAAGTAATAAAATAATGAACTTACTCATAGCCATGCCGATGAAGAGTATCTCCATGAGGTGGTTGTTGCTGGGCCTGAACTTGCCGTACCCCGTCGTGGTGGTCTCGTACACCACCCAGAAATGAGTCGCCAGGTACAGGTTCCACGGTGAAGATGTCAGGTTGAAACGGACTGGCGGAAAAGTATTGCAAGGACCAATAAACACATATTTTATTATTAGTGATACTAGCAGCCAACCTTATCAAACATTTTAGTGACGAATTTTGGACGCTTGGTATGACATTTTGGGTTTTAAGAAGTTTATATTTATTATGTACCTATGCTGCATATAGGCATAGACATGGCCTGCGAAATCTTGACAAAATTGACCAGTTTATGCAGAGAAAGCGAACCATTAGATCTTCAGTTACTTTAAAAAAAGTCTGCGTCACCTCTTTCACGCGTGTTGTGGTCTTTATTATTTCAGAGTTTTCATGCGTCTTTAAACATAGATGTGCCACTATAATTAGTGATGCTTATAAATAAGCCCAACTCACATGTATTTCGGAACAGGTATATCCAGGATCCGCCCTGGTCTTGGAAGGGCTCCAGCAACCACCGGGTCTGTCCCTGGTCGTTCACGAAGTAGAATATCTTCACCGAGTTGAACACCATCAGGCACGTTAGCACGTTGAACATCGATATGAACAGGGGGACCGTGTAGCATCTACACGGAAAGGGGAACAAAAACGAACCTTTGTTATATTTTTTAATAGACTCACGCCTGTATCCTCGAAGGGGTAGGCAGAAGTGTGGTATTACACCCACATTTCGCCATGTTATGAAATGTAGGTCGCATGTAATAGGGGGTGAGGCTATTGCCGTTACCGGGCACATTGCCAGACTCCGTGCTGCTAGTGCTACCGAGAATTCAGAAAAGTCTGTAACACTATTGCCCGACCGGGAATCGAACCCAGAATCTCTCGATCAGCAGACGCATGTATACGCTGTCCACTGGACCACGGAGGTAGTTCAAAAGCATATTAACATTTTTATTTACTGACGGGCTCAATTTGGCTATGATCTCGCCTGGTCTTAAGTGATAGAGACCGACGATAGCCCACGCTTCCTTGTCAAGAACCTAGTCACCTGTGTCTAGAAAACAATACGGAAGTTTCCTGCAAGTGAAATAAATTATACAAGTATTAGTATTTTTATCTAGTGAAACATGTCAAAATAATAGTAGTTACATTCATCATTTAATGTTAAAACTTTATTTAACATTTTTTATCCTCAATTAGTTGATAATAAGTATTCTAAGTACTTGACAGCAAAACACTATGACGTCACTACGTCATATTTCATACAAAACCCTTGGCAAAGGTCGTTTTTGACATTTCATTAAAAGTGCTTGATTCTACCATAGAGCATACATATTTAATAATAGAGGCACATTTCTTATGGGCGCTCTGTAGACAAACTTTCTGTGAACAGTGTGACCCATATTGCCGCTTGGCGGCGTGGCAGTTCCGCTGTGACAGCTGACCCTACGAGTGCAAGAGAGACGAAAGTTTCTCCTGTGTCGCTTAACTACGAGAGCAAGAAAGACGGAGAACGACGCCAGCGCCGCCAACGGCGCCAACTACGTACTACACTGACAACCGTCAATACGCCAACATACGCTTCTATTATGTAAAATTTGTATTCATTGATTGTACTAGTTGGAAACAACCCTATTATGGAGACAAGGGTTGTATATGGGCGACTATTACTCAGGTCTGTGTCTTTTGTGGTAAAATTTTAAATTCGATCTTATGTTCGGCAAAATAAAAACCCATTACGTGTCTCTTAGGTTATGTGTATCATCATACAGTCATATCACAATATCAGTATTTCGCAGTCCACTGCTGGACATAGTCATCTCCCAATTTGCATCACAATGGCATTGTGAGTCAATAGTAGGATATTATCATGGTTTGGTGTAGATCGAGTTTTCCGTCTCTATATTTTTATTGGCATAGATACTTTTTATTACCTTCGAATACTTTCTTTAGGCGTCCCCTACGGAATAAAATAAGGTAGTGACTCTTTGTATTCTTAATCCTTCACCACACGGCGCACTTCACTTGAACAACATATTTTATTTTACTCTCATAATCTCTAAAGTACTTACATGAGGTGTATATCCTGTCGCTCAATGAAGTGCAGCGTCTGCATGATGCTAGGGAATCGGTACAGCTGCAGCAGCCGGTTCAGCATCAGGAACTGTTCTATCGGAGTCACGCGGTACCCGTTCTCTGAACACACTCTCTTATTTTACTGACTTTATATGAAGGCATGTTATCTAAATATAAGCATGTTAACATCGATGCTTAAGGCGGAATAAGTATAAAAGAAGTAAGGCGGATAATGCAGAAGTACTTATTAGATAACTGCTCTCCTAGTTTCCCTGCGAGATCGAATCAAATACGAGGCGATCCGCAGGAGAAACAAAGTCGACGACATAGCTCTCCGAATAGCCAAGCTGAAATGACAATGGGCAGGGCACATAGCTCGCAGAACCAGTGGCCGTTGGGGTAGGAGGCTTTTAGAGTGGCGACCACGTACTGGACGACGCAGCACTATTAGGCCTTCCGTAAAGTGGACCGACCATCTCTTTAAGATCGTGGGAAGCGTTTGCATGCGGGCGGCTCAAGATTTGTCTATGTGGAAAGCCTTAGGGTAGGCCTATGTCCAACAGTGGATGTGAGTAGGTGGAAATGATTTGAGTACTAATGAATCTAGTACTCAAATCCTCACTTAAGTGTCAATAAACTAACCGTAAGTCTCAATACGCTCGGACTCCAGTTTCTCGAGCGCCAGACACCCGATGAGGTCCACTATGAAGGGTCCCTTGATGTAATACGCGGCGGTGCTGGATGGATGGTACACCAGGATGCCTTCCTCGTTGTAGTACGCCACCAGCATACGCTGGAAGCTGGAGTAATGATTGGAACAATATCAATTTAATTCGGCATAAAGCACAGAAGACGTACCTATATACGATTACGTAATGTTTGCTATTTTAGGAAAACAATTTGAGCTATATTTCTTATATAGCTGTTACTCCATACTGTCCCAATTGAGTTGAGTGCTGATTAGCTGTAATCTTGGCAAAAGTACCGTGGGACACCGTCCGGCTAGGTGGAGTGCGGATTTACGAAATCTGGCTGGCAGCAGCTTAAAGGTCACAGCTCATTAGAGCCACCCGGCACCCACTCCGCACCGCCTCGCCTCGTGCGGTTAGTATTCTTCATATGAATTGTATGGGTATACGCTCAGTACATCAACTCCGTAGCGTCACCGGATCGCCTCTGTCGTCGCGCCGTCCACGCGCGGACGGCGGGAGGACCACTCGGTGACAACTCGCTGCTCGCATGCTTGCCTTGCGTTGACTGTGAATGATTTTTTTGTTGCGTCTTTCATTTTCTTCTCATCAAGCGCGACAGCTATGAGTGCCAATTCAAGGTTCGTAAAATTTTACATTAATTACGAAACACACGTGTAGACCTAGTGCCAATTGTTAACAGACTACTCGAAAATTCGTGGACCAAGCGACGTCCACTCGTTGACCACGCGGCGTTCACTCGTTGACCGCGCGGCGTTCACTCGTTGACCGCGCGGGGTCCCCTGGATGATCGCGCGACGTTTTGGTGATAATGCGGCGTACACCCGTGGACCACCAGTCGACAACGAGTGGACGCCGTACGACGAGGCGGTGCGGGGTGGGTGCCGGGTGGCTCTAATGAGCTGTGACCTTTACACGAAGAGGCGGCAATCAACCTAAGAGCGTGCCTATGGAGAGGCTTAATCAACTACAGTAGGCCGACGACCATGCAAGAATATCTTCGGAGTACTAACATGTCAAACATGGCGGACAGGTCCAGTAGACACGTGAGGTAGTAGAGCCAGGGCCACTGTAGCACTAGGTACGTGTAGTTGGGGAACACCAGGGCTGACAGCAGCGCACATGATACGCGGAACCACTCGTAGCGGAGCAGGTACGTACCGTCTGGCCGGATCGTAAACCGCGGGAATATGTACCTGCGGTAAAGAATTTTGGGAGCTTACAAACTAGACATTACGCTAAGTTAAAGTAACAGCCGATGCAACGGTCATCCAACGCGTAATAACCTTAAGTCAAATTCTGTTTTGGAGTGGTATTCTGACCTTAGATAGGAATTAATTGAATAATGGACTACAGAACGAATTTACTGAAGGAGACCTTTACTATTAACTTAACCTGACTATTAACTGACAAACGGCTGAGATTTCTTAGCTTACTGAACCGTCAAAGGATGACACAAAGGCCTCTATAGGATATCTAGGATCTAATGTGTTGAAGGATAGTGAAATTGGAGAAAAGGCGCTGAAGACAGCTTGACACGACCTCCGATTCACGCATCACTTCAATTACATAATATTATACAGTACGGCCGTTTAACGATGGCGAGTCTGAAGTTCGCGCAGAAGGCGGCGCAGTAATGCTTTTTAGGAACAACGCGATGGCAAGAAGCGGGGTGCGCGGGCGGTAGTCTAGGCCAGTGATGCACGTTATGTAAACACAAATTAATAGTTTATTCAATAAAAAAAAATTATCGATTAGTTTTATAATTGATTTTGAATTAATTTATTTTTGTTATAATATTAATAATAAAAGTACTCATCATCATCCTAGCGCTGTCCCGGTTGCACTCCAAAACCCACGCCTTGGAGCCCGGGGTCCGCTTTCCGGCTGTGTCTCCTCCATTTCGCACGGTCTTCAGCATCCCTGGTGGTTAGTTGGTTGGCACGCATGTCGTCCCTTGCGACGTCAAGCCAGCATTTCTTTGGCCTTCCCCGTTTACCGGGGCCCGGCGGAGGTAGCATGGTAAGACATTTGTTACCCGCGTAAGATGCCGGTTGACGTAAGACGTGGCCATACCAGCGTAGACGACACTCTTGCAGTTTGTCAGCAATGTCACGGACATGAAGGCAACCCCGGATGCGGGAGTTCCTAATGCGGTCCTTCCGCGTGACTCCACACATCCAGCGCAGCATGTTCATCTCCGTGACACGCAGTCTCTGCTTGTGTCGCTCAAGCACAGGCCACGTCTCATTGCTATATAACAGGACAGGTCTAATGATGGATTTATAGACCTGTCCTTTGAGCTTAACCGGCATTTTGGGGTCACAAATGACACTGCTCACCTCACGCCATTTGGCCCAGGCTGCCGAAATACGTGCCTTGACGTCGCAATCGATGTCACCAGACGCGTGCAGTACTGATCCCAGGTACTTGACCAGGTCCTTTCGCTTGGCAATGTCTCCGCCTATACTAATTGACGCGGGATCTGTACTGTTGCAGGTCAAGTACTCGGTCTTCGCCACGTTTATTTTCAGACCGCCGTTCTCAAGCGTCTCCTTCCACGCGTTCACACGCCGCACGCGCGCGTCCCCTGTCCGCATCCGCCAGTGCGATATCATCAGCATACATGAGCAGCCACGGGGGCTGTGAGTGTGAGTCTTTGATGCTGTCTGACAGTACGTCTAATATCACAGTGAATAGGTACGGACTGAGGACGGAACCCTGGTGGACCCCGACGGTGATGGGAAAGGATTTTGTGTCGCCAACAGCAGTCCAAACTACGGAATCGGAATTTGAGTACATGTCTCGGATGATGTCAATATATGCTTCTGGTACACCTTTGGATCTTAGAGCCCACCAGATCATCTGTCGTGGCACACAGTCGAAAGCCTTCTGCATGTCTAGAAACAGAAGATGCAGAGGCGTGTTCTTCGACCTGTACCGCTCCATGACGATCCTGAGGGCGAAAATTAGATCCATGGTTCCGTGACCAGGGCGAAACCCATATTGACATTCCGAGACTGTGGTCTCCTGTCGGATCCGGGAGTCGATTATTCGCTCAAAGAGCTTTAGGGTATGGGACATCACCTTAATACCGCGGTAGCTACTGCACTCCTGTACCGATCCCTTGCCTTTGAAGACTGGAGTGATGATACTCATTCTCCATTGGTTTGGGATTTTTCCGGTAAGGAGTATGCGGTTAAAAAGATTAGTAAGGGTGTCCACACCCTGCAGGCCCATTGCTTTCCAGGCCTCAATGGGGACTCCATCAGTTCCGACAGCTTTCCGATTCTTCATGTGGCGAAGGGCCCTCTGGACTTCTTCAGGCGTTACCGGCGGCACTAGTCCTTGGTTCGGTAATAATAAAAGTACTATAAGATATAAAATGAAATAGATTTATTAAAGCAAGCAATATAGTGAGATTTTGTTTTTAGTAAAAAACAAATCTAATAAAAAAAAAATTCTAGGTTTTAAGACCAGATTTACTTATATCAGTTATCTATTAACGATGACATAAATGAAAAGAGTTGGAACACATTTTAAATCTTTATATGTAATTGAATACACGTATATTCATTCTAATTAATTTTAATAGATATCAATAAAAATCGATTAAATTGAGCGTCAAACACGTACATTGGACTCTTTTTTACTTTTGAAGTTTTCGGTGCGATATAATGTGTCTCTGTCACACCTTAGTATTCGTTTTACTATCTCTGTCTTGAGTACAGACGATGACAAAAGTATTTATAGTCCATTGAAAAGTTACATTTGGGGTTGCATTTATCAGACGATGCAATTTTATTTTACAGATGTGTGGGAAGGGCTATTGTAAAGCTTGATTCAAATTTATGGGGACGTACTCTTGTCCCTCGGCCGCCATCTTGGAAAGAGTGCAGATGCAGATAGTTTTTCTTGATTATCTGATAAACTATTGGCCGCACTAAGAATATGTGAACGAGATTTTTGTTGCAAATTAAATTCTCTACAACTTTAGTCATGAAACTTTAATCATATGCAAATATATAAAACATACCTATATATCTTTAGATAATGATCTATAGAGGTCCCATGCACCCATGGATACTTATTCATGGGAATCATGAGTACATACCATGCGTGCCATGTTCCAAATACCAACTTATTTGGAATACAACACGCGCGCATTCTTAATTGCGGCTTAAAAGATGTGTCTACCTAAAGAAAAATCCGTTCGATCTATGTTTGTCAACGCAATTTTCGAAAAAAAAACTGCAGCATTCAGGTATGTTTCTTTTGTTTCCGATTGTTCAACAGGCTTATGGATAACCTTTTAAAATATTTTAGATATGACTGGAATCAATGCTATAGGTCTGTAACGAGTCATACTATGTTTATCATGTTTCTTAAAGAGCCGTTTTATTATGGTCCTTTTTATTTCCGTGGGAACTACTCCCTGCATAATACCGAAAATTATGTGGCTCATTGTATTTGATATTTTATTAGACACGGTTTCCAATATCCTAGTTGATACACCATCGTATCCAGTACTGTTTGTAGACCTTAGTTTAATATTGTGTATGTTCCGGTTAAAATATCTGCCACTATTGTCAGGTGAGGTTCATTCATCATAAAATACTACTTGTATATTGTACGAGCCAATATTGCTCGTACAGCACATTTGTAACAACGCAAGCAATAAAACAATTTATTAACTTCAGTCGTACAAAAACATCCGTAACGTACTAATGTGAGTGTCAATAAAACAATAACAATTTAACGTAACGTGCGACTCAGCAACTGAACATAGCCGTAGTTAGGAACTTTTCTAGTGCAATAAACCTTTGAACTTATAACCGTGTGCAGTGCATCATTTTCAACAACCTTTCAACACAACTACAACCGGAGGAACCGTCAACGACGCGATATCCTCAACAAGCGAGTGGTCCTTCGATTGACACGATTGGTAAGTCTTATACTGTCGTGTATCTTATTGGCAGCATCTCAGCGTGGTATATCCCGGCTACGTTAGCAAATCGGCGTTGTTGGCCTCCCACAAGCGGGTCTCACCGGCAGCGTTGAGACGTTGCACATAACGTAGGGGAGGGAAGGCTACACTGAGAACGACCAGTAACAAACCAGTAGGAAATACAGCATCTTTAGGTTTTATCAGCGGGGATAACGTCCACTGCGACTAAGACCTTACGTATCAACCGACGGAGCAGAGATAACGTCTACTGTTTACGTCAACATCTTAACTTACAACCAATTGCGTGAGTACACAGGGTTACCTATTACCAGCAGTAACAATGTCGGAAGAAGGTTGCGCCCAGTTTGTGGAACTCGTTACTAAACAACAGGCTAGTTATGAGAAAATCAAAGCTCTTCAATCCAACTACAAAAAGGATTCTAGGAGTAGAAAAACCGTAGATTACCTCAACAAGCGCATCGAAGTTTTACGATCGCTCTGGGATGAATTTCTAACGAATCACGAGATCATCAAGAAGTATGAATCGTCCAACACAGATCATGATTACTTTAAGAAGACGGTTTTCGATGTAACAAAATGCATAGTTGACGAAACAATGCAATCTATGACTCAGTTGAGAACCGAGTTATTAGAGGAACCGACTTTTTCGGGTATATCCAAACCCAAATCTGCCTCATTTTTCAGCATAACGCAAGACACCACTAGAGATGAGTCGGATAAACACTTATCGACATTATTGCGCAATCAAATGTGCAATTTCAACGCTTTGCAGCGTGCGGTTGCCAAAACAAAACTGGAGGAGATGAAAGAAAAGTGGCAGCTTCAAGATCAACTTAACATCTTACAATCGAAGTGGGAAGCTATCGATAAGATCCACTGGGAGTTAAGTTACTTGCTGCAAGGAGACGACGAAGATTATGAATCAAAATTCGACCATTGGGAGCAAGTCTACGACAAGCTCAAGGAAGATTTGAATAGAAGAATATTTGAATCATCTCATTACGAGAAGACTACGCCTCGAATAGAATTACCAGAGTTTAACGGAGCTTATAACAACTGGATTTCTTTTAGGGATTTATTCTTTGAGATGATCCATAACAACCCAACGCTAAACAAAACACAGAAAATGAAATATTTAAAGTCGAAATTAAAAGGCGAAGCTGAAAAATTGATTAAACATCTTCCTGTGAGTGCCGAAAATTACGACTCGTGCTTAGAAATTTAATCATCCAGCATCGTTACAATAACAAGCGATTGCTTTTTACGTCATACATCGATACACTTCTCAATCAAGCATCTATCGACAAACCAAACTCGGCGAACCTGAAAAGGTTCCATGATACCACGAAAGAATGTTTGAATGCGCTGAAGAACATCGATATCGATATTCCTGTATGGGGTCCACTTATCGTGCACCTGCTGTCTTCGAAACTCGATGATGTCACTTACGGTGATTACATAGAGAAAATGAAACATTCAAGAGAGCTCCCGGACCTCAACGAGTTCATGGAGTTCCTAGAATTGAAGTTCATGACTTTGGAAACATCTCGTTCAAAAAAGAACAGCCAATATAAAAGTAATTATAATAATTATAACAACACTAAGTCAATGAACTTTAAAAACACAGAAAAGGCAACAAAAACCTTTCATGCAACGCTACGAAAATGCCCGCTCTGCAAAAACGATCACGCACTGCGACAGTGCCCTACATTTTTGAACATGACGGATGTGTCATTCCGTAATCAAACAACAAATAAATTGAATTTATGTAAGAATTGTTTGTTTAGCCATGGCAGCAATAAATGTACCTCAACGAAAAGATGCCGCACCTGCAATTTTAAACATCATTCTCTTCTTCATGATGATAATCTGAAGGGTCAACAAACCAAGCCATCCACCTCAGCGGTGGCTGAGCGAACCTCGAATCATATAAATGGCAATCAAGAAATACTTTTAACGACTTTACAGCTGAAGGTCAAAAACAAGGAGGGAGATTACGTCATCCTTCGCGCATTATTGGATCAGGGATCTCAAGTGACCTTGATTACAGAAAATGCAGCTCAACGCTTGAACTTACCCCGAAACAAAATGAATGCCGCGATCACCGGCGTCGGTACTATAATGGGCAAGAGCAGAGGAATTATACAACTAGAATGTAAATCTATATACTCGGATTATACATTCCAAACCGAAGCACTAGTAATGAGCAAACTTATAAACAACCTTCCTAACTCAACGATTAACGCAAAGAACTGGACACATCTGGAGAACATCAAGCTGGCGGACCCAGACTTTAACATCTCTGGGCCCATCGATTTACTACTAGGAGCAGATATTTACTCGGACGTAATTCTAGAAGGTATACTCAAGCCCAGCAATGGCTCACCTGTAGCGCAGCAAACCAAACTGGGCTGGATTCTTAGCGGTGCCACAAGGCAATTTAACTGTTTCGTTACTCTAACAGAGCTAGACAGCATAACGAAGTTTTGGGAGACAGAAGAAATTTCATGTGAACCCGAGCCAACGAAGGAAGACGAATACTGTGAAAAATATTACATAGAAACAACGAA
This sequence comes from Euclidia mi, assembly GCA_944739405.2. Classification (NCBI taxonomy): domain Eukaryota; kingdom Metazoa; phylum Arthropoda; class Insecta; order Lepidoptera; family Erebidae; genus Euclidia; species Euclidia mi. The sequence continues at coordinate 26,179,319 of OX123199.2, read as the reverse complement.
CCGTTTGAGCAATGGGAGATACGTGGTAAAGATGCCAATGAAAGCTCATTATGAACAAAAGTTCGGGAACTCAAAACCTGCAGCGATAGCACATTTTTTACAGCTGGAGAAGAAAATGGCAAGACAAGAACATTTTGGTACTTTGTACAAAGACTTTATCAACGAGTACATTCAATTAGGTCACATGAAACCTGCTACAGCATCCAAGACGCAAGTACAAGCGTATTTACCACACCATGGCGTACTAAGAGAGAGTTCGACTACAACTAAGCTGCGAGCTGTTTTTAACGCATCGATGAAGACAGACTCCGGCTACAGCCTAAACGACTTGATGGAGAAGGGCCCAAACCTCCAAAAAGACATTTTAGCCATTATTATTAAATGGCGGAGCTACAAATATGTCCTGACGGCTGACATCGAGAAGATGTACCGTCAAATCCTGACTCATCAAGACCAACAGTCGCTTCAAAAAATTATTTGGAGGGACTCCATGCAAGAACCACTCAGGGAGATGCAGTTGTGTACTCTGACATATGGTATGAAAAGTTCACCGTTTATTGCAATGCGGACTCTCCAACAACTAGCTGAGGATGAAGGCGACGCATTCCCCTTAGCAAAAAGGGTGCTATTGAACGAGTGTTACATGGATGACGTCACTACGGGCCAGCATACCATAGAAAACACCAAGTTACTACAGAAAGAGCTTTACTTGCTACTAAAGAAAGGCGGTTTCATTTTACGAAAATGGGCTACCAACGAACCTTGTATTCTGAGCGACGTAGCATTAGAGGACAAGAAACTCACTGCCGATTTCAACTTCAAACAACAGGAAATCAGCATGACACTCGGGATTGCATGGAATGACGCAAGCGACACTTTCCATTTCACTACCGAATCGCCGTACAACGCTAAGCAAACAACATACACAAAACGCAAGTTGTTATCAGAGATAAGCAAGATCTACGATCCGCTCGGTTGGTTAGCTCCATTGACCATTCAAGCAAAACTCATTTTCCAAAGGTTATGGAATGAGGACTGCAGTAACATGGACTGGGATGAACATGTACCCGATACCATTGCAAAAGACTGGATTCGTATCCAATCAGAACTACCAAACATAAATAACATTAGAATTCCGAGATGGATTAAAAACGAAAACAATGCAACTATAGAATTGCAAGGCTTTTGTGACGCAAGCGAGCAGGCCTATGCATGCGTCATCTACAGTCGAACTGTATCGCTTACCGGTACCTACGTAACTACTTTATTGGCCGCAAAAACTAAAGTCGCACCACTCAAAAAGAAAACTTCGATTCCCAGGTTGGAACTTTGTGCCGCAGTCTTACTAGCAAAACTTCTAGAAAAAATAGCAAAGATTCTTGCAGATTACGACATCAAGATTTGCTGCTGGAGCGATTCTAAAGTGGTCCTCGCTTGGCTTCAAGGCAGTCAAAGCAAATACGAGAAATATATTATAAATAGAACATCACAAATTATAAACATCGTGCCAGCGATAAACTGGGGTTACGTAAAAAGTAAAGAAAATCCCGCCGACTGCGCAACAAGAGGACTGCTGCCATCAAAATTAGTTAACTTTTCCCTGTGGTGGGAAGGGCCTCAATGGCTTAAGGAGAAAGGAATACAAGATCTTATCCCCAAGGAAACGTATACGACAAATGAGAGTATTGAAACGAATTGTTACATTACAAAGACTACGGAACCCGTGTCGATTAAAATGAATTAATTAATTCATTACTTGAGCGACATAGCAACATCGATCGCATTACTCGCCTGGGTGATACGTTTTGCTGATGCTTCACAAAACAAAAGGTCGAACGAGCGCAATGAACTGCATGTGTCCGAAATAGACAACGCATTATGTTTAATTATTCGATCAGTACAAGAAAGTTATTTTGAAGACGAAATTATTTCTATCAAGAAAAACGGAAAACTTTCCAACAAGAGCGCGATTTTGAAACTCAACCCATTTTTGGACAAGGACAGAATCTTACGCGTTGGGGGACGACTAAGCTACTCCAACTTGCCAGAAGAAACCAAGCATCCAGTACTACTTCCAGGAGGAGGAAAACTGACCCGATTAGTCATCGAAAGCGCGCATCAACGAACATTACACGGTGGAGCAAGATTAACGCTAGCTTACACTAGGAACAAATACTGGATCATTAGTGGAAATCGAACCGTCAAGAAAATGCTGAGACAGTGTATACGATGCCGTCGCTACGCGACGACCAGAACTAACCAGCTGATGGGCAATCTTCCTAAAGAGAGGATCACTCCGTCAAGACCATTCTCACACTGTGGGATTGATTTCACGGGCCATGTCATGGGGTCTCATTCCTTAGAACGTTTTCCGTCATTCTTAACTCTCTCAACAGATGGCTTTACTAGTATCGATTGTTATTGATGATTTCATGCATAAATGATAAATAAGAAAATAAAGTTCTAAAATATGATATTTATTAATTAATAAATCCCTTTATTACTATTAAATAAAAAAATGAAACATTTAATTGAATATGAATATTTTTGAAAAATATGATGTGCACTTCGTTGCTCTGGTGGCCAAAATACGTACTAGCTTGTAGTAAAACGTTACAATGAGTTAACTTTCACTCGGCATTCATAGATGGCGCTTTTACGTATGTATATATTTATTTTTATTTAATTTGGTATTAATCTGTAGATGGTAAAATAAATAAATATTTATTAAATAAACATCAAATATTTGAAAAAGTAAGATATTATGTTAACCAATGAACGGCCATGAGCATTTATTTTAAAAAGTACCTGTATAGGTACCTAGTCGAGCGATTGCGTTTTGTTTTTACATTTAAGTACGTAAAAGTAGTGTAATTTAAATTTTATACATAATAAAAACTTACTGTGTTTGTAGTAGTATTATATAATAAATTTTCATAAATTATGTTAATCAATATGCGTCTTACATTTACCTACCTATAGTCTGTTCAAGATACGAAAAAATAAAATGTAAACAAACCATAAAATGGTTCTTTTAATGTCGCCTTCGCAACAAAAGTAGATTTAAGTTAAATACTCCAAGCGAAAGATGCAGTTAGTTTTACAAAAATACGCCTGTCCCTTCAATTCATAAATGATACTGTATATTTTTTACCTTTTATTTTTTTCGTAGGTATCTTGAACAGACAATAGCAACTAATAAACAGTTGATGTTGAGTATGTTGTAAATCAAGCTAATGAAAAAAACAAAACGCATTTTTAAACTTTGATAGCCGACTTCTCTAGAAGTCTAGAACTCATTCGCTTGGTTCCCGATAGGTATAGTATTAAATTTATCTATGCCGATAGTCATGACTTCATGAGTCGCACAATTGCAAAATCGCGTACCAAGTACACCAAGTGCGTCTCTATAAAAATACCAGGGTCGAAAACCAGGTATCAATATACTTGCAAGTTTTTGGGCACTCGAGTATAGAAAACTTCGTGTGACGCCCTGGTAATGCAAGTTTGTATTGAAAAATAAACCTTATCTTAATATTAGTAAGGATGTTTATCGCAAAATTTGGTAATGGACTTTTCTAAATACTTTCATGGAAATTTATTTCTTACTATCATATATTTAAGGAACTTTGTCGCGCAAAACCTTGCAATTTTTATATTCCTGAGTACTCAAAATACTTTCAAGTATTTTAGTGTTTTGTGCGATAAAGTTCCGTAAATGTATGGCAGTAAGGAATATTATTTCATAAAAGTAAAAGTACTTCGTTACGATCGTGGATCGGCAAAACGCGAGACGCGATCGCGTACGTTTAATTCAAGTAAGAAATACTTTGAAAGTGTTGCCAGTATTTAAAAAAAAATCGTTACAATCAGCTTCAAAATTACGAATCCTACAAAATAAATGATTTTATAATAGTTAAATTTAGTTTTTTATCTAATTCTGTTTATCCACTTTAATGGAGGAATAAAAAACGACCTAATTTATCAATTTAAAAATATTAATTTGCCAACATCTGGATTTGAGTTAATTATCTAAATAACTAACTTGCACGTTTGCATAACTTGCTTGTAAGGCCGAATAAATAAACCAATTGTAATGACTAGCTTTTGCGCGCGACTTCGTTCCCGTGAAAGTTGAAGAGAAAAAATTCCAACGTTTTTGCAAGATTTTTTGTTAGTTGACGAGGTATCACGGTTTCATAAATAAAAAAATAAAATGAACTGTTGTTTCACTTCTACATTTTAATAGTTACCTACCTATTCCCCTTTTGCAATCTCGACGTTCGCTTCGCCAGGGGTTCGCCATTTAGGTTACATTAATTTCACCTGAATACCAATTTAATTAAGAATATAATAATACAAATAAAGAAAAACAATTTTCACGAAGCAGAACTCAAAGAAAAGCACCACCTAGTATAGTAATGTACCTATTATATTATCTGTAGCATGCACCACAGACCCTGGGACCACCGACCATCAGACCAAGGCAATCTCACAAGGTCATAAGTTTTGTCAAGTCTATTCAAACTAGCCCAAACACTAGGTACTAGTTTCTCATGTGTAGTTTAGGAGTTTCAGTGACCACCTGCCGGCTTCATCATCAGACCAAGGCAACCTCACAAGGTCCATAGATTTTGTCAAATCTATTCAAACGAGCCCAAACACTAATAGTTTATCATGTGTAGTTTAGGAGTTTCTGTGACCACCTTCCGGCTTCATCATCAGACCAAGGCAACCTCGCAAGGTCATAGGTTTTGTCAAGTCTTATCAAACGAGCCCAAACACGACTAGTTTATCATGTGTAGTTTAGGAGTTCCTGTGACCACCTTCCGGCTTCATCATCAGACCAAGGCAACCTCACAAGGTCATAGGTTTTGTCAAATCTATTCAAACGAGCCCAAACACTACTAGTTTATCATGTGTAGTTTAGGAGTTCCTGTGACCACCTTCCGGCTTCATCATCAGACCAAGGCAACCTCACAAGGTCATAGGTTTTGTCAAATCTATTCAAACGAGCCCGAACACTACTAGTTTATCATGTGTAGTTTAGGAGTTCCTGTGACCACCTTCCGGCTTCATCATCAGACCAAGGCAACCACACAAGGTCATAGGTTTTGTCAAGTCTTGTCAAACGAGCCCAAACACGACTAGTTTATCATGTGTAGTTTAGGAGTTCCTGTGACCACCTTCCGGCTTCATCATCAGACCAAGGCAACCTCACAAGGTCATAGGTTTTGTCAAGTCTTGTCAAACGAGCCCAAACACGACTAGTTTATCATGTGTAGTTTAGGAGTTCCTGTGACCACCTTCCGGCTTCATCATCAGACCAAGGCAACCTCACAAGGTCATAGGTTTTATCAAGTCAATTCAAACGAGCCAAAACACGAGTAGTTTATCATAATATGTAGTTTAGAAGTTCCTGTAACCATCTTCCCGGCTTCATCATCAGACCAAGGTGCATTCACAAGGTCATTCATCACTGCACCATTTCAATGTTACCGTAACATAGCCACCAAACTTACGTAAGTATGTCAAATATCAGCTTTATGGAACAGTGTACAAAGTGCATTCCAAATTTTGAACGGAAAGACACGAAGTCATAAAAATATCGCTAGATGTTTTAACGCCACCGCACCGGTACATACGTAAAATAGGTACCTACTAGATCGGTTGATCGTGTTATAACCTTGAAATGAGGCACACTTGGGTGACAAGGTGAAATATCATAATATTTCTACATTTTAAACAGAATGCTTTTTTATTATAGCGCCATCTCTTCTTTTTAATTTAAAATAACATTGCTTACAAAATGAGACGTAAGATGTCGCTACCATCGACTCCCATTTTTTTCGTCGCTAGCGCCATCTGTTGTATTATTTACGGTATTAACAAGTACTTATAAAAATAAAGGTCTAATATTAAGGATCTAACGTGGCCAATTTTTATGGACGACTTGCGGCATCTGTACTGTAAAGTATTATATTTGTCTATGGCCATGTCAATATAAAAATTAACAAAGGCCGTGGAGTCAAAACCTGCAAAGGCTACATAGCCATATTCGTGTGTATGTGCACAAAAGCAGTACATATCGAACTTGTCTCGGATTTATCGACCCAAACTTTTATCGCAGCACTGAAGAGAATGTGTGCGAGACGAGGCACTCCGAAACACATATATTCCGACAACGGAACAAACTTTGTCGGAGCTGCCAGAGTATTAAATGAAGAGTTTCAAATATACAAGACAATGTTATCTTCAGAGTTTTTCAAGGAGATCAACAAACTTCAAATAGAATGGCACTTCAACGCTCCCTCTTGGCCATCTGCCGGAGGGTTATGGGAAGCCGCTGTACGCTCCATGAAGGCTCACTTGAAACGAGTAATCGGCGAACAGAAGCTAACTTATGAGCAGTTTTTAACACTGCTCACTCAAATCGAAGCGTGCATGAACAGCAGGCCGCTGAGCCCGTTATCTGAGGATGTAGAAGACCTTGACTATCTTACTCCCGGACATTTTCTTACGGGGAGCCCAACGCTCTCTCTACCACTCAATGAACCCGAAAGAATGAAGTCTATAGACATCAGAAACAACTGGAAACTCATCGAACTCACGCGCAGACATTATTGGGATCGCTGGTCGAAAGAATATCTGCATTTATTACAGAACAGGAATAAATGGCGACAAACAAGAGAAAACTTAGAGAAAGGACAACTTGTACTCGTGAAGGAAGATAACCTGCCACCCGGCAAGTGGGCTATGGGCCGCGTGGTTGAATTGCATCCCGGAAGCGACAAGTTAGTACCAGTGGTCACACTCAAGACACAAAATGGAGTGCTGAAAAGGCCCATAACGAAACTCACCCCGTTAACTGACCCCGAGAAACGCAAAGAGGATCAAAATCTTAGAAAACCACCGAAAAAGGAATTTAGCATGAACAGTTTACTTTTGGTGTTAATAGTCGCGTTTACAACGTTCTCAAGTACGCTAGCAGCACCTCAAGAACATTTTAAAATAACAAGATTATCTGACGACCAACCAATTTACTTTGACCCCATCGGAAATGTCCAACTTATCCACGATGAATGGAAACTACTTGTTTATTATAATCTAACAACTTTCTGGCAAAGTACAACAAAAGTCGAGACATTCATCAACAGTTTAGCTCAATTATGTGAGACTATGCCCAACGAACCTTGTCAATCTACAATACAACAGCTGAAATTCGAAATGAATCAAGTGAACGAATACAACATGTTATTATTGTCTCAACATCAACAAAGGAAGCTTCGCGGCTACGTTGACGGCGTAGGAAACCTTGCAAGGACCCTATTTGGTGTACTGGATAGCGAATTTGCAGAAAAATACGCTCAAGACATACAAAGAATCAAAACAAACGAACAGTATTTACTGCAACTCATAAAAAATCAGACACTTATTATCGAGTCCGAAAACAACATCATTAAGAAAAATGAGCACTTTGTAAAGTCACAACTGCAAGTTCTGCAAAAATTTATAGACACAACGGAATATAGAAGAACAATATTAGAAAACAGATTTCAGATAATGAAAACAATGAATGATGCTAACGCTGGAGCGTTGACTGCCAGTTCCCTTCTCTCTATATTGCGAAGAAACCAACAAATTCTCTTAGATGCATTGACAGATATCTATAGAGGAAATCTGGACATGAAGCTTTTCACGCCGAGACAACTAGCAGAACAACTCAATTACATTGCCGGCTTTATATCGAAAAGATTAACATTGCCAATTAGAAACAGTAATGTAGAAAAGGTGGGGCTTCTTGCCTTAGGTCAGGATTGCATTTTACAACATAAGGACACGTCGATATACTCATACAACGTTTTTAGTAGCAAGACCAACATCGCTATGACCGTGGATGTACCGACTATCGACACCCCTAATGATATGTGGCAAACGTCTCAAAATACAAAGATTGTCCTGACTAATCCAAACCTATCCACCGAACATAGACTATTAGACACCCAGATAAATACACAAAAGGAACGAGAGAGTATGCCTAACGACATAAGTATCCATGAGATCGGCAATTATACCATAAGCGCCTTCCTGGTGGGAGGAAGCGTACTCGCTATTATAGCATGGAGAGTACGAAAGTTCCTCGCCACCCGTAAAGGAACTGACACCAATACAACACGGCAAACTGTCACTGAGACTCGAAAGGGAACGGAAGACATAGAAATGAAGGAGATTCCTGCGTACGCTACAATAGGTGATAGACAGGCCAAGCAGCATCTTCGGCAACAACCAGCGAGTGGAACAAGATTTCAACTATAACTAATATTTGTTTATTTTATTTTATGCTTTCATTTCTATTGTTTTATTATCTGATAACTTGACATGTAACTATTTAGAAACTATTACTATTTAACCATTTAACTTGTAACGCAAGTTCAGTTGTCTGGGTATGCACCGACGTTAACTATCTTCCCTCGGGAGCATGTACGAGCCAATATTGCTCGTACAGCACATTTGTAACAACGCAAGCAATAAAACAATTTATTAACTTCAGTCGTACAAAAACATCCGTAACGTACTAATGTGAGTGTCAATAAAACAATAACAATTTAACGTAACGTGCGACTCAGCAACTGAACATAGCCGTAGTTAGGAACTTTTCTAGTGCAATAAACCTTTGAACTTATAACCGTGTGCAGTGCATCATTTTCAACAACCTTTCAACACAACTACAACCGGAGGAACCGTCAACGACGCGATATCCTCAACATATATAAATTATATAAATTCAGGCAATAACAGTTTTCTACACGAGTATACATGCGCGGTAATTCGCAAAGGCTAGCTTCAGACCCGCCATGATTCGTCGGCCGTAGTGTACTTTCGATTTATTCGATTATTCTCAAAATATTGCAGAACTTTTACTGAGTGCCTTTGCACCGAAATTTTGTAGTGGGTAATACTAACCTGTGTTTCTCGTTCTATATATACTAAGATAGAATAGTAGAACACCTATGTTCTACTTACCTTAATATGGAGAAAAAGCCGAGGTTCTGGAAGGGATGTAGATACACCAAGTCGTGCTCATGTTTCCTGGGCAGTGGGAACCGCTCCGTGTTCGGGATGGGTGGCAGCGGTTCGTACTTCAGGAAGGGCGGGGGACCTTTCTGTAGGCGCGCGTATTCCTAGGAAACTGCACGATTAATACGACAATGTAAAACATGACTTACATGACATGGTTTTACGTATTTTAGCGTAGATTCAGAATGTGTATAGCTTGGTTTGGTGATGGATGACTTTGCTCGGGGCAAGGCTTCAAGCTGGTAGACGAAGGTTCCAGGAAAACACCATGTCTACGTCACTACTTTGTCATTTGTCTTTCTAAGAAAATGGTAACTTTCTGGAGCTTAAACCACGTACAACATTGCTCAATAATTTCACGCAGTGCAGAGCTAGGATTTTGATTTGAGCTTAAACCACGTACAACATTGCTCAATAATTTCACGCAGTGCAGAGCTAGGATTTTGATTTGAAGGTTTGGTTTTGGAAAAATTGAACCTAGTTCAAGGGACGCACATCGTCTATCACAGATAAACTAAGATGGTTTTTCAGGTAGCTTTAGCCCCTAAGCCGGCCATCGGCCTCTGACTGTCAGCTTAAAATCTACTTTCACGTGATTCCAAAACGAAATGGTGTTGATAGCCTGACAGACGGAGCCTAACAGTAATAGTGTATTTATCTCACCGGTTGAGTCTTGATATATTCGATCGCTTCTTTAATCTGCGGGTTCTCGAACACGGGTTTGAGGTGTCTGATGGAGATGCAGAAGATCTGCACGTGCGTCAGCGCGCGCACTGTGTAGTACGCTGGTAATCCTGACCAATACATAGGTACAAATTACAAAATGAAGCCCCTATCATGTTCAGTCTGTCTGAACGCGAGAATTCAAAACCACCAAACGAATTTTTGTATCGTTATCACCATTAGGTAGTGTTGTTTTTTTTATAGTTATAGGCGGCAAACGAGCAGACGGATCGTCGATGGTAAGGAATTACCGCCGCCCATGGACACAAGCAACACCACAGGAGTCGCAAGTGCGTTGCCGCCCCTTGGAGATGGGCAAAGGCATAGGAGGAGTAGGATGAGGGAGAAGGAATAGGGGATGGGGCCTCCGGCACTCTCACTCACCGAACGAAACGCAACAGTTTAAGTACTGTTACTTTACGTCGATTTTCTGTGATTGGTGCTGAACTCAGCAAGGCGCTACTAGCTTCAGTTGATGATTCCTGAGGAAGGTTTAAGTGGGTAATTCATGCGGGTGGAGACACGGGCAAAGACTAGTATTGTATATATTTACTAACGGCACCGGCAGATGTCTTACTGTCGTCGTGTCCCATATGTCATGGCCATACCGTAAAATCTGCCTCCGTGGTCCAGTAGATAGCGTATGCGACTGCTGATCGGAGGTCCCGGGTTCGATTCCCAAAAGTGTTACTGGGTTTTTCCGAATACTCAGTAGCAGCCCGGAGTCTGGTGATGTGCCCGGTAACGGCAATAGGCTCACCCCCTATTAGGTGGGACCTAAAACTTCATGGCGAAATGTGGGTGTAATATTTACACCTCTGCCTACCCCTTCGGGGATACAGGCGTGAGACTATAAATAAAATAAAAAATAAATATCGTAAAATTGTCTATTTCATCGACCAATTCATGAATAGTTCGCGTTTTTTGAAATGGCCAGTAAAATTGATCACATCTTTACATTGTTAATGCTTAACGATTTGCTCAGCTAGAGCTGAGATGGTGAAGTAATAATAATTAGAAACTGCAGTACTGTTAGTTATTCCTGCACCCTTAGCCAAATGGCATTCGATTAACGATATCGTCGTTCAGTGCAATATGTATGGAACTGACAATATAAGCCTTCGATATATCACGTGGTCAACGAAGAAGGAATTCCTTATGTTGCCATGGCAACCAAACGTCAGCGAAAGTAGATATCAGAAGCGAACGCCATTTGGCTAAGGCAAAGAGTTCAGATATTGACATAGAGGCGCATTTTCTATAGGCGCTCTGAATATAAACTTTCTGTGACCCAAATTGCCGCTTGGCGGCGTGGCAGCCGTGCTGTGACAGCTGTCTCTACGAGAGCAAGAGAGACAAACGTTCGTCTTGTGTATCTTAACTACGAGAGCAAGAGAGACGGAGAACCACGCCAGCGCCGCAACGGCGCCATCTACGAACTAAACTCGAGACAGTCTCCACTTGGAATCGGCACACAAAATCCTTAAGAACTACGCTTCTATGCAAATCTGTATTCATTGGCTAAGGCCTCTGAGGTAGACCACAAAGTAAATACTTACTAAGCAAGCAGTCGCAAGCTCCGAAATTACTTTTGGCGGTGTGTTCACCCATCCTCATGTGGGTTACTGGACAGATGAACTATAAGAGCACATAAATAAGTAAATTTTACGCGATTAAGAGCCGCTTAATTATTTTGTATGATATAAGAGCACAATATAAAAATTACAGAAACTTGACCAAGCCATGTGTGCCTGGTCACTGTATAGGTAGTTACCGCTGGTCTTATCGGACCAGCAGATAAATTAATAAATTTGTCAGATATGAATACGAAAATTATTAAAAACAAAATAACGGCCCACAGTGTCTGGCAATACTAGACATACAAGTTGTGTGTTACCGACTAAGTATAAATAAAATTTGTTCCATCATCTTTTGGCGTAACAGCAATATCAAATAAATCTTACAAGTTACTTATTTTTCGAAATATTTGAAGGATAATAAGTCTTATAGTTGTTCAGCGCCGCGCGCGTTCTTGCTCCACAAAAATACCCTTTTCAAATTTAATTTGGGACAAATTTAATCGATTTACTTATTCTTATGAAGTAACCAATGCAATTCTGCTGAATAGAGTACTTAAGTTGTTGCCTGTATAAATTAAACTTTCCCAGAATAAAATATCGAGTCTAGTATAGGTACACAAAAGTGCTGTGAAAACTGACCTCACAGATGCCCTTAACGACGACGTACATTTCGTTGACGAGATCCCCGGTGTTCATCAGTATCTCGTTAGGAGAAGTGTAGTACAGATGTGCGTTTGATGCCAACTGTTTCAGTTCTTCTTTCTTCAACATCTGGTAAAGAAACATGTTTTATAGGAAATAGGAACCTCAACTGTAGTAGGTAGTTGTCAAAGGTCCGAACTTAAAAAAGAATATGTCAAGGTCAGTTTTTGCTTCCTTTATTTGTATGATATTCAGCGATCTTAATTTGTTATAATAGTGTTTGCTGGAAGGTTCTAGTTTATCAGGCCAATAATATACGTGTGAATTACTCTACGTATTGAGAGGAAGGGCATAGTTATCAAAAAGCTAAAGTAGCTGCCAATGTCAGATTATAACCTAACGTCACATTGAGAAGCAGTCCATGTCTATTAGACCCTGCAACTGCTACTCCTCTTGATAATCCTGGGTCTAGTACGAGGAATAAAGGTACTCTTTATAGCATTCCCATAAGTGAAAAAGATATTCTTAGTAAGATAGAAAAACTAAATCCTGATAAAGGAGCTGGAACTGACGGTATCCTTCCATATTTGATAAAAATGTGCAGTAAAGAAATTATTCAACCGTTATTTATTCTATTTAACCAATCTCTCCGCTCGGGTACGTTTCCGACTGTATGGAAAACGGCTCACATCGTACCGATACACAAATAGGGTGATAAATCTCGCTGCGAAAACTACAGACCTATTAGTATTTTATCTTGTTTAGCAAAATTATTTGAGTCTACTGTTTATGATTCGTTGTACCACCATATAAGCCCACTCATTTCACCAAGACAACATGGCTTCTTACGAAACCGCTCAACATTGTCCAACTTGTTGGTATATAAAAATGATCTGTGCTCAGCTTTTGGTAGGAGATCTCAGATTGACTCAATCTATACAGACGTCTCTAAAGCATTCGACAAGGTAAATCATGCTATATTATGTTCTAAACTTTCTGGTTTGTTGGCATACATGGCAACTTACTCCGATGGGTTGAGTCTCATCTCTACAACAGGAGTCAACTAGTAGCTATCAAGGGATATGTATCGGCACCTATTGTTTGCACTTCTGGAGTACCCCAGGGATCGCATTTGGGACCCCTTTTCTTTGTCGCCTTTATTAATGACCTTGTAGATCGTATTAACCCCTTGTATGCCGGAACGCAGATCTACGCGAGACACAATAGCTTTTTAATTGTGTCTGGTATTCCGGCATACAAGCGGTTAATAACTCATGCTTATTGTATGCTGATGATCTGAAGATCTATTGTACTGTGAATAATTTTACAGATGCTCTTTCTCTTCAGTCGGATCTACAACAGGTTGACATAATATATAGTGTCGAGAAAATCGCATGTCCTTAAACGTTGAGAAGTGTTGTGTCATAACTTTTAGTAACAAGGCTCAGAAAATCTTATATGACTATAACTTACGTAGATCTAATCTAAATAGAAAATCCTTAGTCAAAGATTTGGGCGTCCTGTTTGACGAAAAACTAACGTTTAACGCCCACATAGCTCCACTTTGGTCCACCATTATGTCTAATATGCAAATTAGCAAAATAATAATAAATTAGCTATTGGCAATCTGCTTTATCTTCTAGATCTGGATCGTCCTCATCTATATCTGAATCAGTCAATCGTTCAATCATATCACATAATCAATAAAAGTACTAAGCTGCTTGGCTTTATATGTAGAATAACTAAAGAGTTTAAGAACACTAAAAGCCTATTGTATCTATATTATACCCTTATTCGCAGCATCTTGGAGTATAATTCAACTGTATAGTCGCCTTTTTATGTCGTTCACATCAATCGCTTGGAAAGAATCCAGAAAAAGTGTTTGTACATCATGTGCTACAGCCTTGGACGTGCTAGAAAAATTGGGTCGTATAGCGAAAGACTCAATAAATTTAAAATGCAATGTCTCGAAAGTTGCCGTAAGTGTAGCGACCTTATTTGTCTCCATAAGATAATGCATTCTATTATTGATTCACCTGAACTGTTATCAATGTTAAACTTAAACACAAAATTTAGAAGCTGTCAGCCACATCTTAAAAGTTTTATTTTAAACGTTCACATAAATAACATATCATACTACAACCCCATTGTAAGAATGTGTCGTCTATACAACGAACTTTTACCTCAACACAGTGACGAGCTGGACGTTTTTAACCGCGGACTGCTATGTTTTAAGAGAAACGTTAGACGTATTATGACAAGTGGTGCGTAACTCGCTTAGCTATATACTCGTATGGATCGATTGTGTACTTGTACTATAATTTGTTTTTGATTTTTCTTTTTTTTTGTGTCTAGTCACTTTTGTTATTTATTATTGTCATGTTGAGTACACATGTTTTGGAATGCTGTCTTGAACTTAACCTTTTGTTAATATTGTATAAAGCATGTTTTGACTGAATTCTGTTTTGTGTGCCAAATAAATAAAATAAAATAAAAATATTAATATGTCAATTCACAAAACAGGGCTAATTGTTGTAAACTGCCGAGTAATTGCTTTTCTTGTAGAAAGGGCAAAAAATAAAAGAGGATACAAAGAGGAACAAAAGAGAGTATAAGAAAAGAGCGTAAGTTCGTATTTTACCTTCATGAACGGTATGCAGAGCACATATTTGATGCGGTTGCGACCGACAATGTCTTTGTACACGTGTCGCGGCAGATCGTAGAAGATGGACGCCGTCTTGCGCCCCTGCGTCATTTTGTATGCCTGTAATTAACGCCGAATTGAATGCCGTGTGGTTGACGGCATAGAATACAAGTTTCACCACCCCCTATCTTCCCGTGGGTGTCGTAAGAGGCGACTAAGGGATAACACGATGCAAATACCATTTTTGCGTAGAGACGGAAAACTCGACATCAAACCCTATACGACTGCCTCGTTGGTCTCGCGGCATAAATGTGCGAGTGGGATCGGGAGGTCCCAGGTTCAATTCCTGGGTCGGGCAGTGTTATTGGGTTTTTCTGTCACGAAATTCTCAGTAGCAGCACGGAGTCTAGAAATGTGCCCGGTACGGCAATAGGCTCGCCCCTTATTACGTGGGACTTATCTGGCGAAAAGTGGGTGTAGCAATACACCTCTGCCTACCCCTTTGGGGATAGGAGGCGTGACGATATGTATGTGTATGTACGTATGTATGTAATTAACGCGTGTAATAAATGTAAATGGAGCACTGTGGGCGTTTATGAACGGTCAGACGGTGCCAAAAGAGGCGCGATTGGCGGTTCACAATGGAGTGCTTGTCCTCACGTTGATGTATGGAAGTGAGAGCTGGGTATGGCAGAAAAAGCATGAAAGTAGAATGAACGCAGTTGAGATGCGATCTCAGAATTCCGAATGCAACTATACGAAAGAGCAGTTGACTAAAAGAAGATGTGGTGACAAGGATTGAGAAAGGAATGCTAAGGTGGTTTGGACACGTGGAGCGAAAGAGTGAAGAAAGAATGACGAATCAGATATATAAGGCAAATGTGTGTGGGCAAGTCGGTCGCGGCAGACCTCGGCGGACATTCGTCGACCAAATTGGAGCCATCCTAAGAAACGGAAAGGTCCGAAGTACCCGAAACCGGCGAGCATGTATGAAAAGAGTAATGAATGTAGAGGAAGCGCGTGAGGTTTGTAAGGATAGGAGCAAGTGGCGTTCTGTTGTCTCTGCCTACCCCGGCGGGAAAAAGGCGTGAGTATATGTATCTATGTATGTAATTAATGTAACCAGAAAAAATCACGAAATAAATTAATTAATCCAGAAGTAGACGTACCTATCCACTTGTAGAACCATACTTTTTTAAATAATTAGATAATTTAGGAATTTAAACTTTCCTGGTCAGTAAAGTACCTTATTTTCGAGTAACTGAATTTCAGCTCTGTTGCAAACGTCAGATAAATTAGTACACGCGCCAAATGTTTTTATTTTATACACATCAAACTTTTGAACACCACTATCATATTTAATACCTACATTATTCTTTCTTAATCCCTGTAGTCAAGATTTCGCCCCTGTTACGTGAAGTTCAAGAGCAAAAAGGTACCTTATCAGTATACCAGCACAGTTGAAGATACGTGATGAACCTCTTCCTCAACTCAGGATCCACCTCGTTCCTAATCAGAAACCGCTTCACAGTCGCAATGCAAGCGTCGTAGTCCTCTCTAAAAGTAACACGATCAGCATCAATTATGGTTGAATATTTTTCCTCATGATGAATAATTATTAATTATCATTTGCTTCGTGCCTCGCAAAGCATGCTAAGCCATCAGTTCCTGTTGTCATGTAGATCTTTGACAGTCGTTATAGGGAGTCAGTACCTATGAATAAACTGACACTAGCAATGAATACAGATTTACATAGAAGCGCAGTGTGCCGATTCCAAGTAGAAACTGTCTCCAGTTTAGTTCGTAGTTGGTACCGTTGGCAACGCTGGCGACGTTCTCCGTCTCTCTTTCTCTCGTAGTTAAGAAACACAGGACGAATGTTCGTCTCTCTTACTCTCGTAGAGACAGCTGTCACAGCGCGACTGCCACGCCTCCAAACGGCAATTTGGATCACAGAAAGTTTGTCTTCAGAGCGTCCATAGGAAATGCGCCTCTATGTGAATATCTGAGCTCTTTGCCACTAGTCTCAACCATAAACATCGCTATCCCTTTTGGTTGCGGAAGTCAGACAGGCAGTCGGAAAAGCTAATATTCAATCAAATCTCTTTAGTCTAGTAAACGGACCTCGGGTTACAACTGGGATAACGCTAGGAGGATGATGATGATATTTCTTTTTGATCTACTGATGGTCATTAACTGACGATCTTGTTGGGATCGAGGGAAACGGTTGGATGCTGGCGACTCAAGATCAGGCTCTGTGAAGCCTATAAATGCAAGATATTTTTTTTTATGAAATAAAGAATAAAAAGGACTGCCTCGTTGGTCTCACGGCAATTTACGCGTGGGATTGGGAGGTCTCGGGTTCGATTCCCGGGTCGGGAAATTAAAGTGTTATTGGGTTTTTCCGTTGGGAAATTCGCAGTAGCAGCACGGAGTCTGGTAATGTGCCCGGTACGGCATATAGGCTCGCCCCCTATTCCGTGGGACTTAAAATTTCATGGCGAAATGTGGGTGTAATATTACACCTCTGCCTACCCTTTCGGGGATACAGGCGTGAGTCTACAAAAAAAACCTTTTGAGTGTTCTTTTGATGTTCACTAGAGGAGAAACCTACTATACTCTTTATAACACGCCCTGTAGCCGAGAGTAGCTATACCTCACAACCCAATAACACTCTAAAAATATTACACACCGCAAGTGAATATACAGCAACAGCATAATATAACACAGCGATAGCTGAGTGGAGAGACCGACAAACTGCTACGCAGAGGGTCTCGGGTTCGAATCCACGGCACGCACCAATGTCTTTTCAGAGTTAAGTGCGTATTAAAGTGTTAATTATCGCTTGCTAATCGATGAAGGAAAACATCGTGAGGAAACCTGCATGTCTGAGAATTCTCCATAAAGTTCTCGAAAGACACGTGAAGTCTGCCAACCCGCACTTGACCAGCGTGGTGGACTATGGCTTTACCCTTCTCATAGTGAGAAGAGGCCCGTGCCCAGCAGTGGGACAGTATAAAGGACTGATGATGAAGTCAATATACAGAAAAGATAAATAAATCTCGTATATTGCGAATAAAAAGCCGTGTCACCTCATAGCCGTAGTGACCATGATAGTGGCGGAGTACACCGCCTCCATGAAGGTCTTGAGCACGATGCAGAACTCAAGGATGATCATGGTGTACATCACGTTGCTCATGTTCTCCTTGCCCCACGTCTCCATGTGACCTAGGCAAAAAGTATTTTTTTGTTCACCAACCATTACTATCTCTGCATGATCATATGGACGACTGGACGACTACGTTGTACCTACTTTCACGAGTTGTACGAAAAGTCTTATAAAAGATAAAATAATTTATTAAAAGTATTGTACTGGTACTAGATATTACGTCATAACGATTGGCTTAGAAAACAATTGAGTGCCTACAATGTATAGGTAAGTAAAGACATAAGTATTTGATTATTTTCAAGGTGTTAAGGGAACATGGGGAACGGTGTTACACGGCAAGAGGGCCTATCTTGCTTTTAGCATTCAAAATGGAGCTGCCCGACCGGAGAAATACTACCCTCTCACAGTATACGACGTAAAGTAACAGTAAGTACCTACTGGTGCGTTTCGTTCAGTAAGTGAAAGTGCGGGGGCATCATCCCCATTTCCTTCTTTCACATCTTCGCTGTAGGCAGCGGCTTGGTTATGTCAACTTGTCAAAACTGTGTACCTACCAACTGATTGATTAGCACATCTGAGAATGAAAAACAACTTACTAGTGAAGGTGATCATGGAGATGGCCCAGTACAGCCCGAAGGTGAGTCTCGCCATCACCGTCTCTTCGTCTAGCGCCTTCTCCTCCCAGAACGGACTGTGAGTGAAGTTAGTGACCAGGCAGTAGCCGGATCTGAGAGTAATGGCGTAACATACTTGTTAAATACCTAATCTTTATCTGCGTGCGGGGTTGGTTCTTGGTACAAAACGCAACCCACATGCATGGAAATAGTTTTTGCTTGAAACAGTGACAAATATTCATCCATCCACACATACTTTCGCGTTCTTTTTTTACACAGTTGCACGTTGGTGGGTATTTAAAAGGCATTTATAATAGCAGTCAAAATCAATGAAGCAAAATCTGTTATTTATTTATGTAAGGAGCTGCAACCGTTACACCTTCTAAATTTCATGTGAATAGCAAATCATTACTGACACCAAACTCAAGAGAGTAAAATTATTGTCAACGCCCTTAAATACTGCGTGACACTGGTGCATCCTCAGCCCTTAGTACTAAATGGTACTAACTGATAGCACATGAAGGCCTGCTGCATGGCGGCGATGAGGTAGCAGGCGATGAGCAGCAGCAGCGTGTACGAGCAGAACCGCAGCACGTTGCTGTGGTACACCCAGTTGTCCTCCATCGTCTTCAGCAGACGGAACACCTGGCGAGTGCCGAAGAACAAGTTCAACGTCTGCCCTGGATATAAAATGTCCCACAGGCCCTGGAACTACCTTGTTTATACAATAATAATAATTCATTTATTCCCAAAGTAATAACAATAGGCTAGTTGACGAAAAAAATTTTATAAGTCCGTCCTTTAGATTATTCAAAAATAAGCGATACGTATTTTTTTATTTATAAATTAAACCAAAAATGACCAAGATATAGCTCATTAAAGTTACGTATAACGTCACAACGTGCTGCATTTTTTGGCACTAGATGACGTCACACGTAACTTTAATGGGCTATATCTTTGTTATTTTTTATTTAATCGAAAAAAGAAAAAATACGTGTCCAATATTTTTTTATAATCTAAAATAAGGACTAAATAAAATGTAATTATTTTGACCCTGGAAACTACCCTATTCTATACAAATGATTCCACCGGTCCCAAACTAGGCTAGGCCTGTATCTTGGGAACCATGATAGTTAGCACATGAATTATTTCATACAAAAATACTGTCAAACTTTATTACAATTGTAATAATTAGGTATATTATTATTAAGATAAAATTTAATTAAAAATAAATTTAAAAATTAATAATGTAAAGAAATCAATATACGACCACAGACAGACAGCATGACAGCACTGTTTATAAATAGTACAAACAGGCTCGAGTCGCATCACTCATATAGTATTAGAGTAACTAATCACAAAGTTGACATACTTATTGTTTGATATAGTAGGTATATTGGCAATATGTTTACAAGCACTATTTCAGTTTGACATAATCCATAATTATATCTTTATATCATCCATTTTCTATTGTATTTATTTTATATTCAATTTTATTCTAATGTTATAATTAATTTATTGATTTGAGAGGTTCGATGGCATAAATGATATGGATGAATTGTGGCAGTCCTTTAAAGAAGAGGTAGTATGTGTAGCGTCTGAAGTATGTGGTGTGATCAAGAGAGATATAACAAGGATGTACAATCAGCAGTGTCAGAGAAGAAGAAAGCTTGGTTAGATTGGTTGACTGTCAGAGCAAATCAAAGAATGGGAAAAGCAACGAGCGAGGACATAGATGAAGCAAGAAAGGAGTTTGTTAGGTCAATAAGAATAGTGAAAGAAATGGTTAAAAGGAAAAAAGAGGAAAATAAAGATGAGTTTGATAGCAGATTATCTGACGATTTCCGGAGAAACATTAAGTTTTTCTGGAAATCCGTTCGTGCAGTTCGAGGAAGAACTCAATCCTCAGAATACACATCGATCAGAAACAAGAATGGAAGGATAGTGAATGGTGAATCGTGCGTGCTGAAGAGATGGAAAGAGTATTTTGAAGGTTAATTTGCGATAGAGACACCGATGGATGAAATTAATGGTAACGATAGCAATGATGAAAGCGTTATTGGCGTGGATGAGATCGTGAAGGCACTGGGAAGTATGAAATTAGGTAAGGCTGCAGGATATAATAGGATTACAGTCGAAA
This sequence comes from Euclidia mi, assembly GCA_944739405.2. Taxonomy (NCBI): domain Eukaryota; kingdom Metazoa; phylum Arthropoda; class Insecta; order Lepidoptera; family Erebidae; genus Euclidia; species Euclidia mi. The sequence continues at coordinate 26,158,729 of OX123199.2, read as the reverse complement.
TGCTGAAGGCTGGACAGGGCATCATAGTTGGTCAGTTGCAGCGGTTATATAACTTGTGCTGGAGCACCGGCCGAGTACCTAATGACTGGGCCATAGCTGTAGTTGTGCCTCTGTATAAAGGAAAAGGCTCGCAACAAGACTACAAAAACTATAGAGGCATTAGCCTTCGCAGCATTGTTGGCAAATTGTATGCAAAGGTACTGATTGAAAGAGTTATGAAAGTAACCGATAAGAAAATATGGGATGTAAAAGCGGGATTCCGGAAGGGTATGGGATATACGGATCAGGGGAGATCAATATTTTTTCCTTGCGAAGCATAGTCGAAAAGTTATTGGCCAAAAGTCAAAAGGTCTATTGCGCATTCGTGGATTTGGAAAAGGCTCACGATAAATTGGTGAGGAATGAAATGTGGTCGGTGCTTTCAATGAATGGGGTGGACAGCAGCCTCATTCGAGCTCTTAAATCCCTTTATGAGGATTCTAGAGCTTGTGTGAGGATAAACGGGGCATACACTGACTGGTTTACCATCGAGAAAGGTGTTAGACAGGGATGTGTAGCGTCGCCGTGGCTGTTTAACCTACTCATGGACAGTTGTTTGCAAGATTTAAAGCATAGTGACTGCGGATTAAGGATGAATGAGTTACTCGTCAAATGCCTCCTTTATGCTGATGATCAGGTAATACTTGCATTTTCAGCGTAGGAGTTGCAGGAGATGGCAACAATCATGCATGGTGCGTTAGAGAGGAAAGGAATGAAAGTGAATGTAAGTAAAACGAAAGTTATGGTTTTTGAAAAGGAGGAAGCGTTACGGCTTGTAATGTTTTGATCGATGGACAGCGAGTGGAACAAGTGAATGAGTTTGTTTGCTTAGGGACGTTGTTTACAAGAGATGGTAAGAATGAAGAAGATATTGAAAGAAGAGTTAATGCAGGTAATAGGGTGAATGGAGCTCTGAAGGCGTTTATGAACAGTCAAAACGTGTCCAAAAAGGCACGTTTGCCTGTGCATAGAGGCGTGTTAGTGCCTACCCTTATGTATTGTAGTGAAAGTTGGGTATGGCAGAAGAGACTTGAAAGTAGAATAATTGCTGTAGAAATGAGAGCACTGACAAGTATGTGTGATGTGTCTTTGACCGACAGAGTAAAGAAATGTGTGATACGAGAGTGGTGTGGGGTAAAAGAAGATGTAGTGACAAGCATCGAGAAAGGCATGTTGAGATGGTTTGGGCACTTGGAGAGGATGGATGACGAAAGACTGACAAAGAAGATATATAAGGCAAGTATGAATGAGACAGGACGAAGGGGAAGACCTAGGCGGACGTTCTCTGACCAGATTGGAGACATCCTAAAAAATGGACAGGTCAGGAGTACCCTAAATAGAAGAGCATGCATGAGAAACTTGATGGGAGTGAATGAAGCAAGGGAGGTATGTCAGGATCGTTGCAAATGGCGTTCCGTAGTCTCTGCCTAACCCTCTGGGAAACAGGCGTGAGTCTATGTATGTTATAATTTATTGATGTATATGATTAATAAAATAAAATATTGTAATAATGTAGTATAATAAATAGCATTTAAGCGTTTTGGTGTTACACTGTAAGCTTATATTGTTTAAATTAAATAACTAAATTGTCCCACTGTTGTCCACGGTCCTTTTCTCACTATGAGGACGTTTAGTCCATAGACCACTACACTGCAGCACTGTGCCATAACAAGCCTTTTATATCTATAGCGAAACGTTGAAGGAAAGCATCGTGATGTAACCTGCGTGTCTAAGTGTTCTCCATAAAGTTCTCGAAAGACATGATGTTAAGTCTCCCAACACACACTACTAAGCCAATGGGGTGGATATAATGAGAAGAGGTCTGTGTCCAACGTGTCAATCTTGTGTGCAATGGGACAGATTATACGAACGAAACTGATTATAATAAATAAATAAAATAAAATAGGTGCATAGGGTTCCCACCAAGAACTTAGGGTCCCAAGCCAACCTCACCTGCAAGTGGTGCACCTGCCGATCAATGGACGAGGCTCTGGCAAACAAAATATCCCGATAAGCGGCAATAGGCTCGCCACCTATTACGTGGGATCAAAACAATGGCGAAAAGTGGGCGTTTAATATGCCTCTGCCTACCCCTTCGGGGAAACAGGCGTGAGTCTATCTATGTATGTATGTATGTATGTAAGATAAAATATTTACATTACATTACACAAAATTTGTTCTTCTTCATCAAAATCGAATCTAGAATAATCTCTGTAGGCTTGACAGTCAGGGTCACTAACGAATAGACCAACAGGCCAAACAAAGACCCGCCACCTGTCCTTACTTTGAACCTTTATTAGTTTTTGATATGCCACCCCTAAGGGGGTAACCCTTAGGGGTGGCATATCAAAAACTTTTGTTAGAGATCCTCGCCAAGAAATTTTAATTAAGCACTGCCACCGTAAAATGTAGGCACTGACTACGTTTGAAATACCACTCGCTGTTCAAATTTCATGTTTCTAACCTCAGTAGTTTGGGCTCTACGGTGATATGTCAGTAAGTACAAGTGATTTTATTTATACAGATGACGTTGGGTGACCTTGGGCAGTCGCAGTATCTTGTTGATGCCGGCGAAGTGTCCGTCGCCGATGAACTCGAAGATGGGCAGCGTGCCGACCACGTCCAGCAGAAACCACTTGCTGCGCATCTGCTGTGACGACGTCTGCGCGAACGTAATGGGCACTCCTGCACATATAACCATCTCATTCAGGAAAGAAACTAGCCGTTCATAGTATTTCGGCAAAGCTTAGCACGGGTTGGATTTTAAAACGTGTAGGGGGCTTAAGGTTAGTTAAGTTAGTCTTAATCCCCATAAAGTAATTTTGGCTGCCGGAGTTGCGTCTAAATATTTTTAAACTATTTCCAAAAATTCTTAAATACTTTTGCAATTATGCAAAATGGAACGTAGTTTTTATGCTTTAGTACAGTTTTTCAAATGTAATTTTTAGGTTTTAGGTGAAAATTGTGAAACGAAACGCAACCCGCCATCTTGGATGGATGATATTGACAGCTAATGTCAAATGTGTGCGTCATTCCTTTGCTTTCGAGTGCCTAGCTAGGGTTAGGTGCGGCTGTAATTGAAGTAAATAAATAGCTTATGTTAGGTTCTCTTTTGACCCTTAATCCAAAAATAGGAGCCCTGCGAAGCAGGGCTCCGTCAACCTCAGTTTATTAGACTAGTGTGAAAAACATATGATTTTTATTTTTCTAAGGAAACCAAGTATTTCCAGCGGGTGAAAATGGCTCGACCACCTCCCTCCACTCCGTCCAACCACTCACAACCCCTTAAAACGGCGACGTATTTCGAAACTTTTACTATCTGATTTGTCAAAAGCTTTTTTACCGACTCCAAAAAAAGCTACTTATCACTTTTTTACAAATAAATGGTGAATTGCGACCATTTAATATAAGCGCATTTATTGTATCTTAAAATGAATATGAATGAATGGAAATAAAAATAAGGAATGGATAAGGAAATTGGGGCGAACTTTTAACCAAAATTCATGTCACCTTTTAACCTGTAAAGCGAAGAGAAGCTTTTTACATGAGAAGCTTTCGTTGCCAAAGAGCTTACCCTCCTCAACGTGTGCGCCAGTAGACAGATGCACGATATGATCCACTATGTACACGGCGGTGGCCATGTAGTCGAAGAAACGGAACTCCATCGGCACGTTCTTCAAGAACACCAGGTAGTATGGATGCGTCTGTAGAACATAGGTGGGAATACTTATAAGCATTTACCATCAACACTATCCGGTACACAAAGTTAGTGTAAACTTTGAGGAAGTCGCGGATCAAGGAATTTGGACTGAATTTTAGTCCCTAAGACGTCCTACCCCCCTTATCCTTGGATCTGCCCCTGCCTATAAGGCCTCAATACATCAACATCAGCCTTTAACAGACCACTGCTGTACTAGGCCTCTCCTTTGAAAGGAGGAATTGGCCTACTATACCACGCTGGCCAAACGGGTTGGGATAAGGTTTGTATCAAGTTTTCCTTCTCCTACAGTGCTGTTCTCTGCATAATATGCTTCCTCTGTCGGCTCCTACGACGCCCATGGGATGATATGGGTAGGTGACATTCCGTATTCTTAATCTGTCACCACACGGACAATACTTGTCAATATCAATACAATACCAGGATTAAATATAAAACCAGACCTTACCCTACAATATTTTTAAACATTTAATATATAAACACGTTATTAATTGGAAATCTACATTTGTAGATTTTCTCTCTTTTTTATCATCACCACGTCAGCCTAGAGACGTCCAGTGCTGGACATAGGCCTCCCTCAAGATTCTCCATACAGAGCGATTTTGAGCCGACCGCATCAAATTATTATTTACTTAAGTAGGTATTATTTACTAAACTTACAAGTATTTCCATTGTCCTTCGAAATGCCCACCACCATTGTCAATACACAGACGGGCACGTTTTATTAAATTTGTTTTTTAACGAGAGAAGTACGCTTCTGTCTTTTCACTTCGTCAAAAGCGTCCAATATACGCTGTTTTAATTGTTCGACACTAACCGGCTCACTTTTGTACACTCACAAAAAGATGTGCATGGGTACACAGCTGCACTGGCGATTCCTCCACTCAAAAAGTACGCACGAAGCATAGCTACATACTTCCGTGATGTGAACTGATAAGCCATCGCGTCGGGCAAACGTAGACAAACAATTAACTGTTGCAGCGAAAAAATAGATGCGCTCACTTCCGCTAGCAATTTAGCACTGTTTGTCGCATCGGGGCGCGGCGCGGGCGCAGAGGGACAGGGGTAATTTATCAATGGAGCGGTTTACTACTGTTACTACTCATAGTACACGGGTCGGTCATAGTCTTAGTTATGCATTTACCAATTATTACGTATTTTTGTGGACAGTTTTGAGACAGTTTTGAGACTTAGTGTGTGTGTTAACTGATCATACTTATGTAGTAAAAAAAAAAAACTTATTTTTTAACTACATAAGTATTATTAGTTAAAGATACTTAGTGCCCCGTTAATTTTTATGTACTAAATAAAAATAGTAGTGTATATTTAATCTTTTTTTTAATTATCGCATTGTTTTCTTCAAGGCAGTGGCTTTAATTAATGACAAAGACAAAATAAGACAGAATTAAATCTGTCACTTGTCTTCTTGATGGTATTAGATATATAGTAAGTTAAAGCGTTTGGTGTTTGAGCGTGATTGTTGGGTTAGATGAAAGGTCGGGTATCTATCGGGAAGGGTATAGAATAGATACATATACTTCAGTCATGATAAGATAGATTATAGCAGTTCGGAGTCACATATGACACAAAAATCATCAGTTGAGAATACATGTGTGTTCTTACCACACAGATGATGAGAATGAGGGTCGCAACTGCGCAATGCCAGGCCCACAGCAGCGAGGAGCCAGGCCGTAGGATGCAGGGGAAAGTAGGACGCAGGCAAATTGCGTCTGACTCGTCTGTCAACGTCGAGTCTAGCCGCTGGAACACGACGACAACAGGTAAAGAACTTCATCAACCTGAATTTAGAATTTCAGTGAAATTTATAACAGAAAGAGAACTTCATCATCGCGAATAAACTTCAGTAAAATTAATTTCAGAAACAGACACACATAACGCTCGCACATGCTAAGTATTTGAACTAAATCTACATGTTAGTTATTTACCGTCTTTGTAATAATAATACTATTCTTCGAAATGCTTTATAATATACCTAATCAATGTTGTACGATCAAATGACTAGCTCTTCGTCGAAACATTATTGTAACGTGTCTGAAGCTAATTCGGATTCGGCTTTAAGATCAGAGTGTTTTAAAAAACAAAGTACTTCAGTCAATCGTACGGCATGGACAATCATTTACCGTTGTCTTTAGAAGTAGCTAACTGATGGCGACTTGGAGTGCTGCCTTTTTCGAGCAATAAATGAAGATAATTCAGTTTAGTTACTCCCACTTTTGGGTTCGTAATATATCTATTAGTTTTAGTTCTCACATTTCTCATGATGTAAGAGCCAGCTATTTCTAGGAACATGTCAGTGCTCGCCAGCAGCGGTTGTCCATTCGCGTCTTTCTTCTCTTTCAGCGCCATCAGGTTGCGGTTGAAGTGCAGGATACTGCTCTTGTGCCTGGCAAACGAAAAGGAACATTGTGCAAATGTACTTGAGGACATTTTTTGAAGTGTGAAGACGTAGTGACTGTCGATACATGCAATTATTTGTGGCAAGCTTTATGCTGATCGTAGGTGTGCGTCGCTGTCCATGGAAGGCACTTAGCAAATTTCGTACGACCCTTGGGACAAGGCTCTTCATGGCATCTTTTTATGTCATGGCATAAACTTGCAGATTCGTGCCAATGATCGTGAAAATGACAGTCTTATTGTATAATGCTGCTAAGTAATTATCAATAGCTGCATCTTGTATTCGTAATTCTTATTGGACGAAGTGTTTTGGGCTCCAGAAACAATATTGTATATTAAGAAATAGACTACACGATCACCGATCATGTTAAATATTACGATAGGACTTACACAGACGCGACCGGAATCTTCATTGAATAATGGCGTTTCACTTTTTCTATGTGGTCCTGAAACAGTAGATTACAGTTTTAATTTGTTAATAAGTTTGATACACCACTTCACAGTTTCACTTCATGTGTATGCTATATAAGAAGTTCCATACGAAAACCCAAAACTATAAGCTTTGATATGGAACTTCCTGAAGGCAGAATTTGGACGGAAACGGTAAAGGTTGACATAGTCATTTGTAGTGCAGAGTTGGCATTTATGTATTTCTGAGCCTTCTGATAATGCTCATAGTGAGCAAACAGTGGAGTGGCAAATGGATGAATGAAGAAGAGCTTGTGAGGAGCTGCGAGCTCAGGGGTGGCACATGGATGAATGAAGAAGAGCTTGTGAGGAGCTGCGAGCCGAGGGGTGGCACATGGATGAATGAAGAAGAGCTTGTGAGGAGCTGCGAGCTCAGGGGTGGCACATGGATGAATGAAGAAGAGCTTGTGAGGAGCTGCGAGCTCAGGGGTGGCACATGGATGAATGAAGAAGACCTTGTAAGGAGCTGCAAGCTCAGGGGTGGCACATGGATGAATGAAGAAGAGCTTGTGAGGAGCTGCGAGCCGAGGGGTGGCACATGGATGAATGAAGAGGAGCTTGTGAGGAGCTGCGAGCTGAGGGGTGGCACATGGATGAATGAAGAAGAGCTTGTGAGGAGCTGCGAGCTGAGGGGTGGCACATGGATGAATGAAGCAGAGCTTGTGAGGAGCTGCGAGCTGAGGGGTTGCATATGGATGAATGAAGAGGAGCTTGTGAGGAGCTGCGAGCTGAGGGGTGGCACAAGGATGAATGAAGAAGAGCTTGTGAGGAGCTGCGAGCTGAGGGGTGGCACATGGATGAATGAAGAAGACCTTGTGAGGAGCTGCGAGCTCAGGGGTGGCACATGGATGAATGAAGCAGAGCTTGTGAGGAGCTGCGAGCTGAGGGGTTGCATATGGATGAATGAAGAGGAGCTTGTGAGGAGCTGCGAGCTGAGGGGTGGCACAAGGATGAATGAAGAAGAGCTTGTGAGGAGCTGCGAGCTGAGGGGTGGCACATGGATGAATGAAGAAGACCTTGTGAGGAGCTGCGAGCTCAGGGGTGGCACATGGATGAATGAAGAAGAGCTTGTGAGGAGCAGCGAGCCGAGGGGTGGCACATGGATGAATGAAGAGGAGCTTGTGAGGAGCTGCGAGCTGAGGGGTGGCACATGGATGAATGAAGCAGAGCTTGTGAGGAGCTGCGAGCTGAGGGGTTGCATATGGATGAATGAAGAAGAGCTTGTGAGGAGCTGCGAGCTGAGGGGTGGCACGTGGATAAAGAAGAGCTTATGAAGAGCTTACGGCCCGGTCACGGCCTACAGCGGCGGGCGGCAGCGGCGAGAGTTTTCGATGTACATGGCGCGTTTACTGTGACGCGGCGCGAGGCCGCCTCAGAGTAAACGCGCCATATACATCGTCCCTGCCGCGCCGCTCGCCGCTTAGACCGATCTCGTGACCAGGCCCTTACAGTGAAGGCGGCGAGTATGGGCGCGGCGTTGTCCTGGCTGCGCGAGTGCTTGTTGACGGCGCGCCACAGGTCCCGCGCGAGCAGCACGTGCGCGGTGCAGAAGGTGGCGGCTCGCACGCCGAGGTGCGCGCGGCACACGCCCGCCGCCGCCGCGCCGCCGCACGGCGACAGCACGGTGCCGCGGGACAGCCGCAGGATCGCCGTCATGTCGTCCTCCGCTGTCAGCATCTGGGTAAAGAGAAGTTTGACAGCGGTGCAAGGGTGAATTTCCACCTACGACCTTGTTAGTACACAGTTCTATCAGCGACCTTGTGGTTGAACTTTGAGACGTAACCAGTTCAGAAGCACTACACAATTGCATCCCCTCTATATAATTTTCTCCTGTCACTCATTCCGATAAATACTGGATTTAAAAGATCTTGCCGTGATACGATTGATTACTGATACGTCGTCAGCTGTTGTGTATGTGTATGTTTTTCTTCAATACTAACGTAACAAAAACGTAAATTTATAACTTACATAATATATATCGCGAGATACCTACCTCTACATCACCATACGTTATGTAGATAATAGCTGACTTCTTAGCGGTGCGCTGGATGATGGCGTCCCCGGGGATGTAGTGGATCGTCTCCATCTTCTTCGCCAGCTCCGACAGAAACTGGTAAGACAGCTCGCGGAGAATCCGAGACTGACAAATATGAGACACATTTTACACTGCAAAAGTAGTAAAATATAACACTGGTAGGTATCCGAGCGGCTATACAATGATGGCCCAAAGCATATTGGAAACACTACTCTAGCTTCTTTTTCTATTACCAGGCAAAAGCGTTGCCAGCCCATGTCCATTTTGATGAAGAATTGTCTAATAGTCAAAAGTACAGCCAAGAGCCTGCAACTTATAGCGCACAGCCATGCCTAGGGGGACCCAGCTGCACCACCCTACTGTGCCTTTGGCTATGCTCTTGGCCATAAGCATACTTTGGGATAGCTAAGACTGGAGACTAAAAAAGACGCAATAACTATAATATACTTACAATACGCACATAAACAAGTAACATTTACCAATTATAATTGGTGGTTCAAAGTGGCCTCGGAGAGCACGTTGAACCATCGGTCCCGGCAGTCATGAAGATCTTTGACAGTCGTTACAGGGAGTCAGTACCCTCAAATAAACTAATACTGGTCTAAACCATGGAATATCGCTGTCCCTTTGGGTTGCAGAGGTCAGACGGCAGTCGCTCTGTGGAAAAGCTGATATTCTGTCATTTCTGGTTAGACTAGTAAGCGGACCCCAGGCTCCAAGGAGTGTAAGTCTTGGATGCGACCGGAATAACGCAAGGGCGATGATGATGATGATTCAAATAAATCTGCGGACCCCGGGCTCCAGGGCGTACGTTTTGGAACGCAACCGGGACAGCTCTTAGATGATGATGATGAATTGGTGGTTCAAAGCTTCTCTGCTACGAAAGATTTCCTATTCGTTACCAAATTCCCAACAGAAAGCTATCTTCTATTAGATATCTCTAGTCTGGTGTTACCTTTTGCGTAGCCTCGAAGTATATATCAGTGTAGACGGTGGCGGGCAACGTGGGAGGGAAGGTGGGCAACAGCTGTGTTTCAGAGACGGCACGGTGCTTGTGCCAGTACATATGGTAGAACTTCTGCACCTTCTCGCGCAGGCTCAGCGGCACCATCGAGTCATTCTGGAAGGTTTACGATCGAACAGGGAGGGGAAGAGATAGAAAGATCGAGCTAACTTTAATGGTATGAGCAAGGGCAGTTAGTTTTAAAATTTGCCAAACGATGAGATAATTTAAAAAAATCCTGTAAGAAAATTTATAAGTACTTAATAAAAGGTCATCCTCGTAATGTTATTCAAGTTGCAAGCCAAGGTCGGCCTATTAATAAAAGATTAAACTAAAGTGCGTAAATCGAAATGTGTGTCAGGCACATTTCGATTTAATTTTCTTCGCCAGATCAATCAATGTGCATCTGCCAACCTTTTCCATCATAATTATCTATCACTCCTATGCACCTTCTTAATCAAATCTAGCTCTGGACAGCACAAATCAAGCATTAAACTGTTTCCCAATTCCTAATTTTATTTTGAAGCAGCATGCCGCAATCGTAGCTGTTGGGGAGTCAGTCATAATCTTATACTGATTTAAACCATGGAATGTCGCTATATCTTTGGGTTGCGGTGATCAGACGGCAGTCCCTTTTAGAATAACTGATATTCTGTCATATCTGGTTAGACTAGTAAGCGGATGCTGAACTCTAAGGGCGTAAGCTTTGGATGCAACTAGGATAACGATAGGACTATGATGATATGACATAAGTATAGCCAGTGGCGTAGCTAGCTTGGGTGGCACCCGGGGCGGTAACTGGCGGATGACCTTTTTTTTTTTTAGTCTACACACCTAAAAATTCCGTGCTAACTCTCGTAGTGCTGAACTACCTATGTTTCTGCACATTGTTCTTAGTTGAGTTTTGGGTGTCACCCCTTTTTTTGGATGGGTGGCACCCCAAAAAGGGTGGCACCCGGGGCGGACCGCCCCCCCCTTCCTACGCCACTGAGTATAGCTTCAAATTAAACAATGTTTTCACTCACCATTTCTTTAATAATCAGCTTGTATCTCGAGCGGAAGGTCTCCTCGGGGCTCATGTAGAGGCTGATGACGAGCGACAGCGTGGCCACGGCCGCGCCCGTCACCACCAGGCAGCCCGACAGGATCACGAACAGGCACGTCACGCGCTCTATGTCGTTGTCAGGGTATACTGGCATACTGGTAAAATAAATTACTTTTGGTGACAAAAATGTCATTCACTTGAAATCGGTTTTAAAATATGACTACCCAGACATCTCTACCCCAGAACAGGGAAAGACACGCTATTCTGCGTTCAGTACAAATTCTTTGGGTAGATCCCCAGAAGGCATGAAGCACCTAAGAGATGTCAAAGGCCTCCATCATGGCGTAATCTTATTCTGAGATAAGAAACACGACCGACGACTTTACGTCCCCTCGAAAGCTTAGTATGCCTAACGCACCTAATGCCATAACAAGTGGTCACCAATCCCAATGGTAACTTCCACCAACGTTGGTTTACTTTGACAATTAGTTACGAGAAGAAAGTCAAGATACACCATGAATACTATACTAATTAATTCTTCAATCAATGAAATCGATAGCTGAGCTTAAGGTTCATTATCGCTTGTCTCAGAGAGCACGTTAAGGCGTCGGTCCCGGTTGTCATCAAGATCTTTGACAGTCGTTACAGGGCGTCAGTACCTTCTAAATAAACTGACACTAGTCTAAACCATGGAATATCGCTATCCCTTCGGGATGCAGAGGTCAGACAGGCAGTCACTCTGTGTAAAAGCTAATATTCAGCCAAATCCGGTTAGACTAGTAAGCGGACCCCAGGTTGAAACTGGGATAACGCTAAGAGGATGATGATAGCTGAGCTTAAGGTCTAAAGGCTCTAAAGCCCACTAAAGCCTTATATACCTAGAGTGCTTTCTGTTTATGAGCCTTTAATAAAGATAATTGAGTCAAGATCTAAAGTCTCAACCATTGCTCAAAGTCTAATATATCTACGGAGCCATAGAACCAAGTCCAGCCCACATACCCGATAGGTATAAACATCTTGTTGACGATATACAGCGAGCTGAGGAACCGGGTGGCGTCGCTGTCGTTGGAGTCGAACCCGCTTAACTGCACGCTGGTGCGCCGCGGCGTCAGCAGAGAGGGGAGGACGTTGAACTGCTGCTCTAGCTGGTGGTGATGAAATAGCTTGGGGTATAATGGACTATTGGCTGCGATTTACGAGATGGTTGACTTTTTGCAGGTAAGAATTATCGAAGAAATAATAATTCAATGATGAAGTTTAGTTTTTTAAGAAAATTTGGCCTTGAAATTTGCTTCTTCGGTTTAATATCAGAACTTTGTGTTGCATCTTCGGATTTTTGGGCGAGATTTCTAGATTCCCCATTGCCATATAGTCGTGAACAGCGAAGTGGGTGCTTAGAGCGACGCTTCGCTGTTCGTCGCAATTTTGGCAAGAGTATTCTCAGTTCATAGTAAGACTTTAGAACTATGAAGCTATCGTCCGTGCCACGAGAACATAGACTTTTTGTAAACAAAGAATTTCAACTAAGTAACTTTGCGACAGTTTTGTCAAAAACAGATTTTGTCAAATCCAATGAGCGCAACGCGCAACGGTACATAATTAAGTGTCATTACAAAGTAAAATGTCAATTGATCGGGTTTTTATCGATATATGCGTTTGACAACAGTGTTTTGTGGTATTGACGTCAGACATATTTTTTTTGGTATCGGGTTGGAAAATCCTCATGGAGTCCCTCCGCCCTGGGGGAAGGGCGAAGGGGACTGTCAGACTCTTACTGACTAAAAACCAACCCGTATTCCTCATGTACCTACCCATGTGCCGGAGGGTCGGGTATCACTGAAGCATTTCTCGCTACCCCTCAACGGGTATTGGCCCGCCACATGGTCAGGCGGGCCCCGAACAAAACCCCCTTGGCGGCGGATGAAGGTGTTGGGCTCCGCCGCCAAAACACCCAGCGGCCGCAGAGGATAGGGAGGACGGCAACGCAACACCGCTTCTCCTCTGCCTCTGCGGCCCCACCGCGACGCAACAAATGGTGCGCCGCCATTTGGTCGCGGGAGATAGGGCGCGCGGCAACGCGACACCAACACGCCTCTCCTCTCGCAACCGCGCCCGACTGCGAGGGACAGATAGAACTGTCCCCCGCACCCGCACTTTTGGACGCGTCCTGCGCAGGCCCTTCCAGGCCCACGCGGAGCGTCAACTCCCGGGATCTCTCTTAGCTTTACCATGGGTAGGACGTCAGACGCCTGGAACGTCAACATTTTGCGCTAATCCATTGAAATTTTACATTCTTAGGCATTTATCAGAGGATAAAAATATTTTTTGAATGTCAAGAATATTTTTTGGTGTCGCAACGCTCGTGCTGCGGCCGGCATCTCGGAATAGTGGGTGCAGAATTGCAGATGGCAAACTATTAATCGCACAGAAGATTATTTACACCTAATAAAAATAAATAGCTTCTTCTGACGAAGGTAACCGCAAATTTTATTTTACCGTACCTTTTTAATGGAGTTTTGTTTAAGTTTATTTTGAATTTTTTATTAATACACAACGTAAAACTCCATGCCTAGAAATAATCTAATGTAGTAATAATCTAGTGTTCTGTAATATTATTCACTAGCTGACCCAGCGAACTCCGTATCGCCTTTTTAAGAGTTTTTATTGAATTCCCTTTTTTCCAAGCCCCTTTTCCAAGTTACCATTGACTTAGCGCTTAATCTCTTATCATTGCAGGGTCTATAAATGATGCAAAAACAAACATAGATTTTTATATAATATTGAGTTGCCCATTCCTTAAAATATCGGAGACGATACCCATATCGACTTTAAAAAAAAATCCCGTCCGCCATCTTTGATTTCCCATCCGCCATCGTGAATCACGAAATAGATGTTGTATTTGGATTCCCCAATTCCCTTCAAACATCGGAGACGATACCCATATTGATTTTAAAAAAAAATCCCATCCGCCATCTTTGATCAAGAAATAGATGGTGGTTTTGAATTCTCCATTCCTTAAAATATCGGAGACGATACCCATATCGACTTTAAAAAAAATTCCCATCCGCTATCTTTTATTTCCTATCCGCCATCTTTGATCACGAAATAGATGTTGTATTTGGATTCTCCATCCCTTCAAACATCGGAGACGATACTCATACTGATTTTAAAAAGAAATCCCATCCGCCATCTTTGATCACGAAATAGATGGTGTTTTTAAATTCAGGATCGGCGACGATACCCATATCGACTTTAAAAAAAATCCCGTCCGCCATCCTTGATTTCCTATCCGCCATCTTTGATCACGGAATAAATGTTGTATTTGGATTCACCATCCCTTAAATCATCAGAGACGATACCAATATTGATTTTTAAAATTTTTCTATCTGCCATTTTTGATTTCCCATCCGCCATCTTGAATCACGAAATAGATGTTGTATTTGGATTCCCCATCCCTTTAAACATCGGAGACGATACCCATATCGACTTTAAAAAAAATCCCGTCCGCCATCTTTGATTTCCTATCCGCCATCTTTGATCACGAAATAAATGTTGTATTTGGATTCACCATCCAAAAGGCAGCGATAGCCGAGTGGATATACCAACAGACTGCCATGCAGAGGGTATCAGGTTCGAATCCACGGCGCGCACCAATGACTTTTCGGAGTTATGTGCGTATTGAATTATAAATTATCGCTTGTCCCGTGCCTCGGAGAGCACGTTAAGCCGTCGGTCCCGGTTGTCATGAAGATCTTTGACAGTCGTTACAGGGCGTCAGTACCTTCTAAATAAACTGACACTAGTCTAAACCATGGAATATCGCTATCCCTTCGGGTTGCGGAGGTCAGACAGGCAGTCGCTCCGTGGAAAAGCTAATATTCAGCCAAATCCGGTTAGACTAGAAAGCGGACCCCAGACTGAAACTGGGATAACGCTAAGAGAAAGAAGATTTGGATTCACCATCCCTTAAATCATCAGAGACGATACCAATATTGATTTTTAAAATTTTTCCCATCTGCCATTTTTGATTTCCCATCCGCCATCTTGAATCACGAAATAGATGTTGTATTTGGATTCCCCATCCCTTTAAACATCGGAGACGATACCAATATTGATTTTTAAAAAAAATCCCATCCGCCATCTTTGATCAAGAAATAGATGGTGGTTTTGAATTCTCCATTCCTTAAAATATCGGAGACGATACCCATATCGACCTTAAAAAAAATTCCCATCCGCTATCTTTTATTTCCTATCCGCCATCTTTGATCACGAAATAGATGTTGTATTTGGATTCTCCATCCCTTCAAACATCGGAGACGATACCCATACTGATTTTAAAAAGAAATCCCATCCGCCATCTTTGATCACGAAATAGATGGTGTTTTTAAATTCAGGATCGGCGACGATACCCATATCGACTTTAAAAAAAATCCCGTCCGCCATCCTTGATTTCCTATCCGCCATCTTTGATCACGGAATAAATGTTGTATTTGGATTCACCATCCCTTAAATCATCAGAGACGATACCAATATTGATTTTTAAAATTTTTCTATCTGCCATTTTTGATTTCCCATCCGCCATCTTGAATCACGAAATAGATGTTGTATTTGGATACCCCATCCCTTTAAACATCGGAGACGATACCCATATCGACTTTAAAAAAAATCCCGTCCGCCATCTTTGATTTCCTATCCGCCATCTTTGATCACGAAATAAATGTTGTATTTGGATTCACCATCCCTTAAATCATCAGATACGATACCAATATTGATTTTTAAAATTTTTCCCATCTGCCATTTTTGATTTCCCATCCGCCATCTTGAATCACGAAATAGATGTTGTATTTGGATTCCCCATCCCTTTAAACATCGGAGACGATACCAATATTGTTTTTTTTTAATTTTCCAATCCGCCACATTTGATTGCCCATCCGCCATCTTTGATCACGAAATAGATGTTGTATTTCGATTCTCCACCCCTTAAAATATCGAAGGCGATACCCATATTGATATTTAAAATTTTCTCATCCGCCATCTTTGATTTCCCGTCCGCCATCTTGGATCACTAAATAAATTTCATATTATTAATCAGCGTCCCGAAAATCTCGAAAACGATACCCATATGGGTAGATACAATCTATATAGATTGTATCCTATTCGTTTAGCCTTTTTTTGCCTTTGACCCAACCCTCCCCCTTCTCGGTTGACCATTTTATTATTTTTGTCTGGCCCCTAAAAGTTGTGGCGTAATTTTATATAGCCTATAGCCTTTTGGAATAATTGGGCTATCATAGGCAATAACAATTTTTAAAATCCGACTGCTAGTTCCTGAGATTAGCCGACATTATGTTTTAGCCTTTTGCCCGGCCCCAAAGTGTCGAAGCGCTATGTTATATAGCCTATAGCCTTCCGGAATAACTGGGCTATCGTATACAAAAAGATTTTTTCAGATCCGACCGGTAGTTCCTGAGATTAGCGCGTTCAAACAAACAAACAAACAAACTCTTTCGCTTTATTATATTAGTATAGATTTGTGACATTTTTTTTTACTATTTTTAGATAACTTAGCTCTTTTTATTGCCTATGATTAAAGTATAAAGCTAATAATAGAGTACCATTTTTGTACTCTATCATTGACATAGTACATGTTTCTTTAATATTGTCTTGCATTTACAGAATTACTTATGTGTAAAAAACTTCAAAAAATCGGCAGATTCATGAAAATACTTCTGGGAAGTTTGACCACTCAATCACAAAATTAAATAAGTTTATTTTAGTAAAATAGAAATTTTTTGGTCACGACAAGAAGTCATAGATAATCTATACTAATATAATAAAGTGGAAGAGTTTGTTTGTTTGTTTGTTTGAACGCGCTAATATCAGGAACTACCGGTCGGATCTGAAAAGTTCTTTTTATATACGATAGGCCAATTATTCCGGAAGGCTATAGGCTATATAACATAACGCTTCGGCCCTTTGGGGCCGGGCAAAAGGCTAAAAAGGCTAAAAGATAATGTTGGCTAATCTCAGGAACTAGCAGTCGGATTTTAAAAATTGTTATGGCCTATGATAGCCCAATTATTCCGAAAGGCTATAGGCTATATAAAATTACGCCACAACTTTTAGGGGCCAGACAAAAATAATAAAATGGTCAAACGAGAAGGGGGAGGGTTGGGTCAAAGGCAAGAAAAGGCTAAACGAATAGGATACAATCTATATGGGTATCGTTTCCGAGATTTTCGGGACGCTGATTAATAATATGAAATTAATTTAGTGATCCAAGATGGCGGACGGGAAATCAAAGATGGCGGATGAGACAATTTAAAAAATCATTATGGGTATCGCCTTCGATATTTTAAGGGGTGGGGAATCCAAATACAACATCTATTTCGTGATCAAAGATGGCGGATGGGAAATCAAAGATGGCGGATGGGAAAATTTAAAAAATATCAATATTGGTATCGTCTGCGATGTTAAAGGGATGGGAAATCCAAATACAACATCTGTTTCGTGATTCAAGATGGTGGATGGGAAATCAAAGATGGCGGATGGGAAAAATTAAAAAAAATCAATATGGGTATCGTCTCTGATGATTTAAGAGATGGAGAATCCAAATACAACATCTATTTCGTGATCAAAGATGGCGGATAGGAAATCAAAGATGGCGGACGGGATTTTTTTTAAAGTCGATATAGGTATCGTCTCCGATATTTTAAGGAATAGGGAATTCAAAAACACCATCTATTTCGTGATCAAAGATGGCGGATGGGAAATCAAAGATAGAGGATGGGAAAATTAAAAAAAATCAATATTGGTATCGTCTGCGATGTTAAAAGGGATGGGAAATCCAAATACAACATCTGTTACGTGATTCAAGATGGTGGATGGGAAATCAAAGATGGTGGATGGGAAAAATTAAAAAAATCGATATGGATATCGTCTCTGATGATTTAAGGGATGGAGAATCCAAATACAACATCAATTTCGTGATCAAAGATGGCGGACGGGATATTTTTTAAAGTCGATATGGGTATCGTCTCCGATATTTTAAGGAATAGGAAATTCAAAAACACCATCTATTTTGGGATCAAAGATGGCGTATGGGATTTAAAAAAAAAACTGTATGGTTATCGTCTCCTATGTTTAAAAGGATGGGAAATCTAAATACAACATCTATTTTGTGATCAAAGATGGCGGATAGGAAATCAAAGATGGCAGACGGGATTTTTTTAAGGTCGATGTGGGTATCGTCTCCGATATTTTAAGGAATGGGGAATTCAATATTATTATATTATACCTATAAAAATCTATATTTGTTTGTTCATCATTTATAGTGTAACGTATGTCCGGTACTTACCATGCCATCGTCCGCGCTCGTAAGTTTTGCCCTTATTTGGTAATGCGCCGACATCAACGCTGATGGAGGGCCGGTATATAAAGGGGCCGACAGAGAAGCCGTCACCGCTACTCTACACTAACCTACTACCGTTACTCTATTCTGTACCGCTATATCTTTATACATTCTACGTGTATCCTGATCCCAGCTGTGGGCTCCAGGTTCACGTTAAGACTCCGGCTACGCTCCTAGACCGCTACACTTTCCTGCATCGCCTTCAGCTTCACCTCTGGCGAAGAGTCTGGCCTGCCCTGCTCATATTATCGTGCACCTGCACCCCGTATTATCGTGCCCCGATTACGAGAAACCTTTTCAAGTTCACACAGATGCGAGTGCGAGTGGCATCGGTGGGTTGCTTACACAAGAAATAGATGGCGTGGAACTACCAATCGCTTACATGAGTAGGTCACTAAATGCACAGGAACAAAACTACAGTATAACAGAACGGGAGACATTAGCAGTTCTAACAGCCCTCGAACATTGGCGCTGTTATTTAGATAACGGGTTAAAGTTCGTGGTGTATACTGACTATTCTGCACTGAAATGGTTCCTAAACTTGAGCAACCCGACTGGTAGATTAGCTCGGTGGTCGGTTCGTCTGTCAGCCTTTAACTTCGAAATAAAGCAATGGCGCGGCGCAGATAATTTTAAAGCCGATGCGTTATCACGATCCCTACCTGTAAATATAATTAACGCGAATAATAATAACGTGAATGACCCTAACGTTGACACTGATCAATGGTATTCAGCCACCTACAATGGTTGTTTATCTTCGCCTAATGACTATCCAGACTATTCTATTAAAAATAATAAATTGTATCGTTTGATTAAATCTAGGTGTATGCTACGTAAGGAGTTCGAATGGAAAGAAGTACTACCTTCTTCTGATCGAAATAATGCCATATTAGAGAACCATGCCGAACCCACTTCGGGGCATTTCGGTATATTTAAAACTTACAAGCGCTTAGCACTGCGTTACTATTGGCCCAAAATGCGCGATGACGTAGTTAAGTTCATAAATTCTTGCGACACTTGTATCGCGCACAAACATCAGAACCATGCACCATTGGGAACCATGGGACGACCCAAAGTGTGTTCACGACCCTTCCAAACCATTAGTGTAGATTTGGTGGGGCCACTACCCGTCACAAGAAAACAAAACGCCTACATCTTTGTAGTAACTTGCTGTTTTAGTAAATACTGTCTACTTTTTCCTATCAGGCGCGCAACTGCTGAAATAATAACTAATATTTTAGAAGAAAAAATATTTTTGGTTCATCGTATACCATCTACAATTATATTGGACAATGGTAAACAGTTTGTCAGTGCTACTTTAAAAGCTATGTTGCGCAAGTACAAAATCCCTAATCTTCATTATACTCCTAAATATTCCCCACATGTCAATACGGTCGAACGCTATAATAAAAGCATTGGTTCTACCTTAGCGGCGTTTGTAGGAAATGACCAGAGATTATGGGACACTCTCGTACCTAAGGTGCAGTTTGCATTAAATACTGCAGTTAATGAAGTCACGGGCTATACACCTAGTTTTTTAGTCTATGGACGTGAACTAGTTCCATGCGGCTCACACTATGTCGACACGGACGCTGATGATATAGTATACATACCTAGGGACGATTACGCAGAAAACATAGGTCACTTATCAGGCATATTTGACAAAGTTCAAGCACTCCTCATTCAAGCTCATGCTAGGAATTCCCAAACGTATAATTTACGCCGTAAACCAGCTGAGTTTAATGTGGGAGACACTGTGTGGAAACGGACTTTTTATCAGAGCGACAAGGATAAGTCCTTCTGTAAGAAACTAGCCCCTAAAGGAGAAGTTGCAACTTCCATATAAAATTACCCCACGTCCGACAGCTGAGAAAAATATCTCAAATAATAGATCAAATTGAGTATTAATAAACTGCATACCTCTGATTGTCATCCTTACTGGCTATCATACTTAGAAATTGCTCCAAATATTGTTTCAGGCGCAATATTAAGTACTTATCTTAAAAATATTTTACTTTCAATCATGCAATACTTACTACTCTAACGACCATAAAAAAGTGGAATAAAGATTAAACAAATGAACATTTTTTTTATCGACTGTAGCCTGTATCCCCAAACACATTTTCTAAAAGCGCAACTAACAGAGAGTAGCGATCGATAGAGTCCGCTAGGGGGCGCATTTAGAAAATGTATGGAAATTGTTCCCGACGACTAGGCTATCGTCCACCGTGACGATCGAGTGCAAACTCGTACTAGACCCTTTGATATCATAATTAATTCGTCATATGACTCGGAAAATCATATTAACTTCTTCGCTAACTGCTGCCAACCTCGCAAAGGGAACTCTGCTGGTTTAGATTAGGTAAGTATTTTGTTCGACATAATCTGCTAACAAGTTTGGATTAAGCATTATTTAGTCTAATTGTTTGACAAAACTCTTCAGTATATGTGCTTTATTACTAACTTAGTATAATAACTATTATCAAACGTGAGTTATTACAGTGTTTAATTGCTTTTTAATCCTATTTTAAAACTAAAATCCGAAGTTAGTATATTACAGGTCTTCTACTCCTGAATTAATATTTAGAGCAATTTTTTTATGTGCTAGCCAGTAAAGATGATTACCGCAAGTATATAAGTTTTTAATACTGCTTTTAGCGATTTTTTGAGATACTTATCATTGCAGTCGGAAGTGGGGCATTTTTGCTACTTCTTCTTTGTGAAGTGCACAGTGATTAATAAAAAGTCGCCTCTCGTTTACGAGTTGTCGGACGCGTCTGGAAATTCTATTGGGTTTTGGCACATTAAGGACCTAAAACTTATACACTATGGTGCCTAACTATTTGTTACAAACCGTAGAAGACTTTCCCTTCCTTCTGTCTATATGCCGTCTTAGCTTGGACAGTAGCGGACTCATAGACCTAACGCAGCTAGTCGGATTTTCCTTGTTAGCCACGTAAAATCCTCTCCTAAGGCGGGCGGTATTGTAACGTATGTCCGGTACTTACCGCGTTGCGTCACATTACCGCCCATACGCTCGGCCAATCAGAGAAAGCCATCGTCCGCGCTCGTAAGTTTTGCCCTTATTTGGTAATGCGCCGACACCAACGCTGATGGAGGGCCGGTATATAAAGGGGCCGACAGAGAAGCCGTCACCGCTACTCTACACTAACCTACTACCGTTACTCTATTCTGTACCGCTATATCTTTATACATTCTACGTGTATCCTGATCCCAGCTGTGGGTTCCAGGTTCACGTTAAGACTCCGGCTACGCTCCTAGACCGCTACACTTTCCTGCATCGCCTTCGGCTTCACCTCTGGCGAAGAGTCTGGCCTGCCCTGCTCATCGTACACACACCGCCGGAGTCTGCCAGCTGAGCCAACGTCAGCGAGGGCCTGCACCGCTGCGCGCAGCCTTCGAGCAGCCTGCCTACACACTACCGGAGGGAACAGCGTGGGAGACTGCAGCCCTTAGTGTTCAGGCCAGTGTCGTGTTGTTGGTCGGTCATACTCGTGGCAAGGGAAGTGAGACAATACTCTGCAATAAACGCATCTAGAACCTCTACTGCATTTTTACTACCAGAACCCGTTACAATAGACTCTGAAATGATAAGAGATTAAGCGCTAAGTCAATGGTAACTTTGGAAAAGAGGCTTGGAAAAAAAGGGAATTAAATAAAAACTCTTAAAAGGCGATACGGAGTTCGCTGGGTCAGCTAGTAAAATATAAAGTGAGCGGTAGTAGAGCCTTGCAGATTTCAGCATGAATGGGCCGGCTCGACCGGGGAAGTACTACCCTCTCACAGAAAATCGACGTAAAGCAACAGTACCTAAATTGTTTGCATTTCGTTCGGTGAGTGAGAGTGCCGGAGGTCCTATACCCTATTCCTTCTCCCTCATCCCACTCTTCATCCTATCCCTTTTTCCAACCCCACAGGGCGGCAACGCACTTGTGACTCCTGCGGTGTTGCTTGTGTCCATGGGCGGCGGTAATTGCTTACCATCAGGCGATCCGTCTGCTCGTTTGCCGCCTACTAATATAAAAAAGAAAAGAATACATAGTAGCATAATTGAGCATTAAAAAAAAAGACTGTTCAAAAAGTATAAAAGTTCACTAAAGCATAAAATCTCAAACACAACTGTTTGAAACAGAGGTTGTAGGCAAAGCCCTGAATGTGTGTTTACAAAAATTTTATCTTCTCGTAACACCAACTTGTAATGCTTATAAAGTATCTTTATTTCATCAAACACACAGAGATCTGGGATTACCTTATTCTTGGAAAATACTTTCGCTTCCGATACACTTTAAAAAACGAAACTGTACGTACCAAGTTGACATGTAGCCAAATCCAGGCCCAAGTGATCCTCAGCACCATGAATATGTAGCAGTACTTGAGCGTGGTGCCGAGGATACTGCCGCGCAAGTTGTAGTCATGCAAAGACCCTGAGAGCATATACACACATCAAAAAAGTCTAAGCAACACATACTATTTCAAATTATTAATAAATTAATATATCATTTCTTACCAAGTAGCTATAATACCTATGTAAACTTTTTTGATCTAGAGGACATACTGGCTGGTTGTAAAAAAAAATAGAGTATAATATTTGTATAAGCGAATGCATTTTTTTGAATTCTGTGCTTATTAAAATTTAGTATTCTATATCAATTTTATGATTTAAACAATAATTTGAAAAAGTTTTGAACAAATTTGGATTTTGAGACATTTTTTACGTCATGGGGCGACGTCATTTGAACGCAGATGAAATGCAAAGAGCTGTAGGGATGTTGCAAGCGGGAAGAAGTCAATATCAGGTATCTCGGTATTTTGAAATCAACAGAAGCGTTATTTGCCGTCTTTATCACCGTTACACTAACACGGGAGATTCTGCTGAGCAACACCCAGGTCGAGGTAGGTGTACGACCACACGGCAAGATCGATACATACAACTGACTGCAAGACGCCAGCCGATGCTAACCGCCCGAGAGATAGGTTTAAGGCTAAAAAATTCAAGTGGTATTGTTGTTAGCTGCCAAACTGTGCGAAATCGACTGCATGAGTATGGCTTACGAGCGCGACGGCCAATTAGGTGCCCACCGATACGTCACGGGAATCGCGCTCGTCTAAATGAATGGTGTACCTGGAACACAACATGGACCCGGGAACAATGGGATAAAATTTTATTTTGCGATGAGTCTCAAGGTCAGGTTCAAGCCTGATACTAGAAAGGTAAGAGTGTACCGTCGTCCTGGAAATGCTGAAAGTCTGAGGTGTGTTCAGGAAGTGTATATATACAACGGCTCAATTAGTGTATGGACGGGTATTATGAAGAACAGACGAACTGAGCTCGTTTTTGTAAATGGTAACATGAACGCTGTAAATTACGTTGAGGATGTTCTAAGGCCTTATGTCCGTCCATTAGCACAAACGTTTGGCTCCGATTTCATGTTGATGCATGACAATGCGCGATCGCATACAGCTTTGCACACACGGGAGTACTTGGCAAGGGAAAACATCCTAGTATTGCCTTGGCCTGCAGAATCGCCAGACCTCAACCCCATCGAGCATGCATGGGACATGCTCCTGAGACGTGTTTTAAAGGACTTGAATGGAGTGACAACAACCCAACAACTGATGGACTTACTAAAATTTCATTGGGAGCGATTACCGCAGGATAACATTTACAATCTCAGCGATTCTATGAATAATCGGTGCCAGCAAGTTCTCAATAACAGAGGAGGCCACACTTCGTATTAAATTAAGAAATTTTTGTACAACCATTTAATTTTACTTTTAGTTTAGTTGATTAGGCACCTTACTTTGTACTACGTACATACAGTACTTACTCGTAATTATTGTTAATTAAGTATAAGTATAATGATTAAAAAAAACTAATTGTTGTTTATTACCAAAAAGGATTAAAAAAATATAAATAAGAAAATACTAAGGATTTAATGCGAAAACACATTGTAAAATTGAAATTTATATGTGTTGCTTAGACTTTTTTGATGTGTGTATTATGATGAATTCGAAGTAGGTAATGTACAGGGTTTTCTGGCCAGAGTCCAGAATACAGTACCTACTGAACTGACTGCGCAACAAGATATTTTTTATGAGATGAAAGGGAGATTTTGACTGATGAAGCAGCCCTTCAAGTTATAGCTAGCATATAAAATACTCTAGCACGTATAATTTATTTATACACCTTATTGAACTAACAAAGTTCTTGATAGATCGCCGTTAGCTTGAGAAGGGTAAATATCTTGAAATGAGCATCGGTAGAATATTTATCTCCCAGATTCTCCGTTTACCTCTCCATCTTTTAGTTTTACTTTGATGTACCTATTCACTAAGCTGGGCAGTACCATATTACATTGTTGATGTACTAAACAAACCACTCACATAGGTATTTGAAAGGTCTATGGAGACGCAGATAGTAGCAGCCCAGCTTATAGTAGTGTCTTCTGCTGACGTAGTGCGAGAACGTGCCCAGGTCTATCAGGTAGCCGCCTACAAACAGCATAAGAATCTATATTTGATCAAAACTCTAGCGGGATAAAATTTCTTTAATAGTTGTTTTTTTTATAGACTCACGCCTGTATCCCCGAAGGGGTAGGCAGAGGTGTAACATTACACCCACATTTCACCATGATTTTTTTAAGTCCACGTAATAGGGGGCGAGCCTATTGCCGTTACCGGGCACATCACCAGATTCCGAGCTGCTACTGAGAATTCGGAAAAACCCAGTAACACTTTTGCCCGACCCGGGAATCGAACGCGGGACCTCCGATCAGTATTTGATTGCTTTGCCATAATGTGAATACAGCTGGTACTATCAAATTCATCGATGATACGTCCATCCATCTCAAGCCTATGCGTCCAAAATTAGCTTGACATAAGACGTTATTAGCTAACAATTTTAAGAGCCAGTTCAAAACGCGTAGCTGATCTCATATCTTTAATTTTCTAAATGACCGATAATACTTTTGTATTGAATAAGTCAGAGAAAAGGGATGGGGTCTTCAACTGTCCATCATCGTGATCATATTTGGGCAGATAATACCAATCAAAAAGCGCCTACATAGCATAACATAATTTCACGCCTTTTATCCCCGAAAGGGTAAGAAGAGGTGTATTACACACCCACTTTTCGCCAGTTATGTTTCGGTCCCAATGTAATAGAGGGCGAGCCTATTGCCATCTACCGGGCACATTATTAAGCGAGCGATAATTAACGTTTTTAATACACACATCACTTCGAAAAGTCAGAGGTATGTGCCCGGGGTACCTGGGGATCGAACCCGAGACCATCGTCTCGACAGTCCGTTACATACACCACTAGGCTATCGCCGCTTTTTTTAAAAAGCGCCTATAGCGTCTAAAACAATAGTAAAATACTAACAAACAATCCAAAAACTGACGTCAGTATTCTCTCTCTCCGTCAGCATCCTGTAGCCTATCGCAACAACATGCGCGGCGTACGATATATTGTAGAGGGCGTCCAACAGGTCGAGATACCAGGCGCCCTGCAGACGGGTCACCATGCCCACCACCGCGAGTAACACAGCACCACACACGTAGCTGTTCCACAACGTGTCGTCCGGCAGCTCCCGGTACCAGCTCATCAAGCCTTTCTGCGTCCACCAGGGTGGGTAGAGCATCTAGGAGGAAGAGTGTAGGAGAGCAGTAAGAGAAGATTTGTGTCCACCTTGGGGGGCATAGCATCTAGGAGGAAGAGTGTAGGGGATATTATTATCTTGATCTATTACTAGACTTCGCACACGTGAATTATACACTAAAATCTTCTTCAGGAATGATACTTTATATTTGGTGAAAGCTGTACAAGAATCCGTTTGGTACTTTTTGACTTCGTCGCGTTCATACAGACGAGACGGGAAGAAAAGAGGACCTCATATTTTTATAATATGGATAAATAATAGTTAATATGATTACATTTAACCTTTGCTTGATTTACATATTTAATTTTTTTTTTTTGATTCACGCCTGTATCCCCGAAGGGGGGAGAGGTATAATATTACACCCACATTTCGTCATGAATTGTAGGTTCCACGTAATAGGGGGCGAGAACGGTAATCCGTTACCGGGCACATCACCAGGCTCCGTGCTGCTACTTACAATTCGGCAAATCCCAGTAACACTTTTGTCCGACCCGGTAATCGAACCCGCATACGCTATCCACTGGACCACGGAGGTTTTTATTATTAGATTTATTATATTTTTAATTAAAAGACCTTTGAGATAAGAGGTAGTTTAATTGTGGCTCTGGTGCAAATCTATAGTTATTTCTTTGTGATATAGTTCAGTACTCTTACTGAACATAATTTTCAATTAACTACGACTACAAATGCTTGTAGATTTTCTTTGAATGTGAATGTTTATTGCTACCCGTTGGCGTAGTCGCAAGGAATATCGCTATCCCTTTCGAGTTGCAGAGGTCAGAACTTACAAGGCAGTCGCTCATCGAAAAAGGTAATATTCTCTTATTTCGGGTTGAACTAGAAAGCGGACCCCGTGCCATAAAACGAAATGTTGCTAGTCCCAGTTGCAACTGGGATAAAGTTTAAGATAATGCACAGCAATGACTCATCATAGTATAAGTATTGCCTGCCTCTGTGGTCCTGCTGTAGTGTAGGCGACTGCGGATCATGAGGTCTCAGGCTCGATTCCCGAGGCGAACATAAAGTGATATAGAGTTTTCTGTTAAGAATTATCTAAAGGAATATCGGTGTCGCAGGATATTTATTCAGTATTTATCTGAGACAGAAGAGGAAATTTAAGGAGGGAAAAGATAGGGACTTATGGAATAAGAGTGGGGAGTACTTTGCACCGCAGTAAAGAGCTCAGATATTTACATAGAGGCGCATTTCCTATGGGCGCTCTAAAGACAAACTTACTGCGACCCGAATTGGCGCTTAGCGGCGTGGCAGCCTTTCCCCCAGTGTAAGAGCAAGAGAGACGGTGTATCTTAACAACGAGAGCAAGAGAGACGGAGAACGACCTTAGCGCGGCCTAAGGACGGACGTAAGGACCAAAAACGTAAGGACTGCGGTTCTATGGATAAATCTGTGTTCGTTGCCTGAAGTGGGACGTCACAGGCTCTTAAAAAAGCACGAGGAGATTCCTCCGTTCCTACAGCACTTATCTGTCTGCTTACCTCATTCTGCCTGTTGAAGAGTTGTAGATCGATGGTGGTGCGTCTCCGGCGGCTGTCGCGACCGTGCGTCTCGGCACTCGAACCCAGACCAAAGTATCGCCACATATTGCCGACAATAGTCACTAATTACCTATTGAACCTTATGTGATAAGCTACTCTTGAAAAGGTTGCATTTTACGACCAATATAAGTTGCTTCCGTTGACTCTATACAAAGGTACCCTGTGGTTGACTCTGTTTACTTTACAAAATGTCGATAACTTTTGACAACTATTGTCAATTGAGGTTAGCAAGTTAGCAAAAAGAGCACAGACGTATAAAGGAAAGAAAGAAGGTTAATTCGTTTATAAGAACTATTTCGTAGGCTATATAAACACCTCTTTTTATATTTAAAAGTACCCATAACCGGCGAGCAAATATGATGAGGTTATTGAATGTCGAGGAAGCGAAAGAGGTGTGTTTGAATCGGAGCATTTGGCGTTCCATAGACTCTGCCTACACCAATGGGAGACAGGCGTGACGATAGATAGATAGATATTTTTATCTTGATATTACATCACTTTAACCAAGTTGTAGAGCCCTGCTGTATTCAACATGAATGGCCCAGGACGACCGAAAAAGTAGCGGCTACGCACAGAAAATAATAACTGACGTAAAACAGCAGTGTCTGTCGTGTTTCTTTTGGTTAGTGAGATGAGAGTGCCAGAAACCTAATTACCCTTTCCTTTTTAGGGTTCCGTACCTAAAAGGTAAAAAACGGAACCCTATTACTAAGCCTCCGCTGTCTGTCTGTCTGTCTGTCCGTCTGTCTGTCACCAGGCTGTATCTCATAAATCATGATAGCTAGAATGCTGAAATTTTCACAAATTATGTATTTCGGTTGCCGCTATAACAACAAATACTAAAAATAAAAAAAATTAAAATATTAAGGGGGGTCCCATACAAAAAACGTGTTTTTTTCGTATTTTTGCTCAAAATTACTAACTGTAACAGGTAGACGCTTTAAATTTTCACAAAATATGTAGTTGTATATTACCTTTCAAAGTAAATAATTAAATTTTAAAAAAGTAAATAATAAAGGGGGGCTCCCATACAACAAACGTAATTTTTAAGCAATTTGTTACTCGATCTTAATAAACAGGTAGAAACTTATAAAGTATTTAAGTATACATACAACGAACGTGATTTTCTTTTATAGATGATGGTACGGAACCCTTCGTGCGCGAGTCCGACTCGCACTTGCCCAATTTTTATTTATGCTGCTTATGCAATGCTGAGGTAACACAATTTTGTCCATGGGTGGCGGTTACCACTTACCATGGTGGGCCACAGGCTCGATTGCCACCGATATCGGCAGTAAAAAGTTGAGCAAGTGTGAGCTGGACTCGCGCACGAAGGGTTCCGTACTATCATCTATAAAATAAAATCACGTTTTTTATATGTATACTTAAATATTATTTAAGTTTCTACCTGTTTATTAAGATCGAGTAACAAATTGCTTAAAAATTACGTTTGTTGTACGGTAAAAAAAAGTTTATGTTAATTATAAAGGGGGCCTATATAATTAACATAAACTTTTTTTTTATTGCATATTTATTTTCAAAGGTAATATACAACTACATATTCTATGAAAATTTTATCCGTCTAACTATTACCGTTAGTAATTACACATACACATACATATCGTCACGCCTTTTATCCCCGAAGGGGTAGGCAGAGGTGTATTTCTACACCCACTTTTCGCCAGATATACTTTAGTCCCACGTAATAAGGGGCGAGCCTATTGCCGTACCGGGCACATTTCCAGACTCCGTGCTGCTACTGAGAATTTCGTGACAGAAAACCCAATAACACTGCCCGACCCAGGTATCGAACCCGGGACCTCCCGATCCCACGCGTACATTTATGCCGCGAGACCAACGAGGCAGTCGTATAGGGTTTGATGTCGAGTTTTCCGTCTCTACGCAAAGATGGTATTTGCATCGTGTTATCCCTTAGTCGCCTCTTACGACACCCACGGGAAGATAGGGGGTGGTGACACTTGTATTATATGCCGTCAATATTTCACAATTTATAGAGTATAAACATTTTGTGTCTGCCTGGGAGTCTGCACCTGACGAGAAACAAACCTTTGAGAACTTAGTGGCCCGGTTATTAATCGAGGAGGAGAGGGTGAAAGGAAAGGCAGAGGAAATCCAGGATATTCCATCCTCATCGGCGTTTGTAGCTAAAAGAAACGCAAAGTGTTTTAAATGTGGTAAAACCGGACATTTCCAAACCGAGTGTAGAAGTAACAGTAACAAAGAAAATGAGAAAAAGATTAATGGAAATAAGTGCTTTTACTGTGGCAAGCTGGGACATTATAAGGCGCAGTGTAAGTTTAGAAAGTTAAAGGAAAATAAAACAATGAGTAATGCGTTTATAATTTCGAACACAGTGTGCGAACAACATGAAAAATCAAAGTGGCTAGTGGACTCGGGGGCCAGTGAGCATATGTGTCGTGATTTATCGCTATTCTCTTCTTATACAAGCACCTCGCAAAAGTCTGTTATAGTCGGTAATGGTGCCAAAATTAGTGCTCTTGGCTACGGACAGATGGCGGTGCAAGTTAGCAA
Source organism: Euclidia mi (assembly GCA_944739405.2). Lineage (NCBI taxonomy): Eukaryota > Metazoa > Arthropoda > Insecta > Lepidoptera > Erebidae > Euclidia > Euclidia mi. Next base: position 26,128,804 of record OX123199.2, on the reverse strand, counting down.
TGGGAGTGAATGGTTAGATACAACCATAGAAAATGTGCTGTACGTTCCTGAGCTAAAGACAAACTTATTATCTGTGAACCGCGCTGCTGACCGGGGATACGTCATTGTGACAAATGACAGTTCATGTAAATTCTACAAAAATGGTGTTGTTTGTGCAATTGCAAATAGAGTTGAAAACTCTTATTATATGGATTTTCGTTTCAAATGTAAAGTTGCGAATGTTGCAGAAGTAGTAAAGAACGATCTGTGCGAATGGCATGAAAAATTAGCACACCAAAACTTCGAGTATGTGAAGAAAATTTTGAAAGAAAATAACATTGAGATAAAGCAAACCAATGTACCTCAATGTGAAAGTTGCTTAAAGGGTAAAATACATAGATTACCCTTTCAGAGGAGTGAAACTTTAAGCACCAGGACATGTGAAATAATACATGGGGATACCTGCGGGCCTATGGAGGAAGAAACGATCGGCGGATCGAGATATTTCGTCGTTCTCAAAGATGATTACTCTAGTTACAGAACTGTTTATTTCGTTAAAGCAAAACACGAAATAAAGCGTTGTCTGGAAGATTTCTTCAATATGGCTGAAAATGTAACGGGTAACAAAATAAAGATATTTAGAACAGACAATGGTCTGGAGTTTATAAACAAAGAAGTTATGGATATGTGTTCTAAGCGTGGAATAATTCATCAGACGACTGTGACTTACACACCAGAACAAAATGGAAAGGCAGAAAGAGAGAATAGGACTCTTGTAGAAGCAGCAAGGACTATGTTACATGCTAAGAATTTACCAAAAATATTATGGGCTGAGGCAGTTAATACTGCAGCATATGTTTTGAACAGGAAAAGGTAAAGATGGGAAGTCACCATTTGAAATTTGGACAGGTAAAAAATATGATATACATCAACTGAAGATTTTTGGCTCTCCAGTATATGTCCACATTCCAAAGGACAAAAGAAGAAAATGGGATCAGAAGGGTGAGAAAGGGATAATGGTTGGTTATGGTGTACATGTGAAAGGGTATAGAATATATTTTCCAGAGAAGAACTATATATATACAAAAAGAGATATTATCTTCTTAAACCCAGAGAGATACAAAGAGGCAGAGTCAACTATAACCTTAGACTTAAATAGCCAACAAACACAAAATGTAATGCCACAAACAGTAACAATGAGTGAAACGGAAAATACACTAAATGATACTCTTACTGATCACAACTTAGATTCATCTACAGGTGAGAGTGAGTTTTACAGTGATTATGAACCATCAGAGGAAGAGCTTTCCGAAGATAATGATACATTGCAAGTACGAAGGAGCAAAAGAGTGCGAAAACAAGTGTCATTCTATCAGTGTCAAAATGTTGTTTGTGAAAGTAGTGAGCCGACAACATACAATGAAGCTATGAAAAGGTCAGATGCAAGTAAGTGGTTGGAAGCTATAAATAGAGAATTGCAAACCTTAAAGGATAATAACACTTGGGATTTATGTGCTGCACCAGTAAGTAAAGATATTGTTAGTAGCAAGTGGGTTTTTAAAATAAAGGGAAGTGACAATGTTAAACAATATAAGGCAAGGTTAGTGGCTAGGGGGTTTGAGCAGAATAGTGATTTTGATCTGAGTGATATTTATGCTCCTGTAGCAAAGCTATCAACTTTTCGAGTCTTCGTAGCCATAGCAACTATGTTAAATCTGCCCATACATCAAATGGATGTTACTGGGGCATTCTTGTACGGGGACATTGATAAAGAAGTATATATTAGATTGCCAGAAGGGGCTTATGCTGGGGAGAATAACATTGTTAAGTTAAATAAATCATTATATGGTTTAAAGAGCTCACCTAAGTGTTGGAATAATAAATTTAAGTCTGTCATGTATAGAGAAGGTTTTGTAAACTCTAGTTGTGATCCATGTTTATTCAAAAGATGTAATGATAATGATAAAATGTTTGTTTTGATATATGTTGATGATATTTTGATATTTGGGTCAAATAAAGGACATATCTCACAGTTTAAAGACACGCTGAATAAAGAATTTGAAATGAAGGATATGGGGTTCATATCAAACTTTCTGGGCATTAGAGTAAAGCAAAACTTGGAGACTGGAACAACAGAACTAGATCAAACTAAGTATTTGGAAAATGTTCTTAAAAAATTTAACATGGACAATTGCAAAGGCATGTTAAGTCCTATGGATCCTAATTTTAATACTAAAATATTTGTAAATGAAAGTGTCTCTGTTGATAAAAATATTGAAAAACTGTGTAGGCAAATAATAGGATGCTTAATGTATGCTGCATCTGGTACTAGGCCTGACCTATGTTTTCCTGTGTCTTTGTTAAGTAGATACCAAACCTGTGCTAATAATGTGTTGTTAAGTGCATTAAAGAGAGTATTAAGATATGTTAAGCATAGCTTGAATTATAAGTTAGTCTACAAATGTAATAATAGCATAATACAAGGCTATTGTGATGCAGACTGGGGAGGCGATGTCAGGGACAGAAAATCTACTTCAGGTTATATGTTCATGCTGTCCAATTGTTTAGTTGTGTGGTCTTCTAAGAAGCAAGCCTCGGTAAGCTTGTCCTCAACAGAATCGGAATATATATCAATAAGCATGGCTGCCATTGAAGCATCATGGCTGATAAATTTATTAGCAGATTTTCAGTATAAGCATGATTGCCCAGTTGAAATATATTGTGATAATCAGTCTGCCATAATAAATGCCAAAACAGATACAATAAAACGATTAAAACATGTGGACATTCGGTATCATTTTGTTAAAGAACTTGTTAAACAAAATAAAATATCTATTAATTATGTAAGTACTTATGAGCAACCTGCAGACATGTTAACTAAGCCTTTAAGCAAGGAATTGATTATAAAATGTTTGAATAAGTGTGGTTTAATGCTCACAAATATAAATAAATGTTAATTTTTAGGAAATATATTTTCATTGAGAAGGGGTGTTAGAATATCAACAATGGAAATATATTTTAAAAAGAGAATTGTTTTAGTTCTAAGGTTGGCACCTTGTTGTCTATGTCTTCGTGTGGTACGACAGTTGTGTTCAATTGTTTTTAAAATGAAATACATCTTCATATAATAAAATCTGTTTATTATTTATAAAATCAAACATCCGAATCAAAATCAAGATCAGAGTCAATATCATTAATCAATGATATGTTTTCCTTGGAAGACGTAGGTAAAATTAGATCTGAAGTAGACTCCTGTGAGGAAGACGCTTTTGGTACCATCGACATTATTTTTGAACTACGTGAAAGTCTTTTCTACCGGTCTGTAACAATAAAAATACTATGATTTATCAATTGGAGTTTTCATATCAGAAATAGAATACCTACTATTTCAATAAGATTCGCACAGATATTAACAAAAGACTTCCAGTATTAATTGTATTTTATTATTTACACGTGTAAATACCAAAATACAATTCATCAACAGCTCATATAATGTCCTCACCGAGGGGCTCAACCACGGTGGTCAAGTGCGGGTTGACCGACTTCACACAACCTTAGAAAAACGTTCGTTACAAATGCATAAAATAATTTTATATAACCAATGTCATCTTACCATGATCTCGTAAAAGTGACGCAGAGAGCCGCGCGCGCGTGGATTCGCTCCAGGTCCATTTTGGATGCACGCAAAAACTTACTTCTGTCTTTATTTTGTTTTGTTTTGTCATGTATTTCTTTATATTTTTTATTGTTTTTTTTACTTGAAAGTTTTTGTTTGATTTATTTTTCTTTTCTTAATTTTATATTTATCTACTTTATATAAATTGTTTCCTTTTATGTTCATATTTATTTCTATTATGTATTTGCCAAAATAAATAAATCTTTATCTTTATCTTTGTGTATCTGGACGCAAGTGGTAGAACATGTTCTTTGCCGCAGCTCCTACTTCCCCGCACACACGCAACAATACTAAATAGAAAAGACGCTACTGCCACGTACGCCTTATTAATTTTTGTAATACTTAGATGGTAAGACGCATCTACTGAGATGCGTCTTTTCTTTTTTGGAATCATGCAGATACGTTATTTCAACCTATGAACACTCATCCCCCACACCTAGAAATACTAAGTAGAAGAGGCGCTCCTGCCATTTACGCCTTAATGACTCTCGTAATACTTAGATGAAAAGAAACATCTACTCAGGTGCGTCTTTTCTTCTTAATATCGTGTAGTTACGCCATTTCGACCTAGGAACATTAATATATTATGGAATGATGAAAGATGCGCCCTTTATCCGTATGACGGCAGTATACGCGACCGAAGATACGTTCGACGGATCTTCCGTCAGATATGTTCCGCCCCTTGACAAAACTCTTCAGTATATATGCTTTATTACTAACCTAGTATAATAACTATTATCAAACGTGAGTTATTACAGTGTTTAATTGCTTTTTAATCCTATTCTAAAACTAAAATCAGAAGTTAGTATATTACAGGTTTTCTACTCCTGAATTAATATTTAGAGCAATTTTTTATGTGTTAGCCAGTAAAGATGATTACCGGCAGTATATAATTTTTTTATACTGATTTTTAGCGATTTTTTGAGATACCTATCTTTGCAGTCGGAAGTGGGGCATTTTTGCTACTTCTTCTTTATCTACTATAAAATAATTTAAATGAAGTGAAATATGCTAATGAACATGAATGTTTCAACTACTTATGAACATATGAAGAGATGAAGATAAGATAAGATAAAAATTCTTTATTCTGCCGTCATACGGATAAAGGGCGCATCTAACATTTTTTTGAAAATTGAGTTATATAGTGATTCGTAATCAGCAGAAAACGGCGCATCTACTAGTATTTTTTAATGTTGTGAAGTACGAATACCCTTGCTTTTATTCATAACGAAAAAGAACTTATCTACAAAATTTCTTGTGGATTACTAAATTGGAAAGAAATTTCTGTAATAGACTTAGATGAAAAGGCGTAAATAAGTAGAAGAGTCTTCTTCGTTTATAAAATATATTAATGTTCCTAGGTTAAAAAGGCGTAACTTCACGTTACTAAGATGAAAAGACGCACCTGAGCAGATGTTTCTTTTCATCTAAGTATTACGAGAGTCGGTAAGGCGTAAATGGCAGGAGCGCCTCTTCTACTTAGTTTTTTTAGGTGTGGGGGATAAGTGTTCATAGGTTGAAATAACGTATCTGCATTATACTAAAAAGAAAAAAAAAAGCATCTGAGGAGATGCGTCTTACCATCTAAGTATTAACAAAAATTAATGAGGCGTACGTGGCAGTAGCGTCTTTTCTATTTAGTATTGTTGCGTGTGCGCGGGGAAGTGGGAGCTGCGGTAAAGAACAAGTTCCACCACTTGCGTCCAGATATCTACTCAAAGCAAACCCACGCGCGCACGGCTTTCTGCGTCAATTTTACGAGATCATGTTAAGATGACATTGGTTAAACGGCAACGATCTTAATACAAGTCTGTGCCACAAGTCAGCGCCGTATCGAGTACTTCTAATATAAATAAAACTTTTTGCGTGCGTTGTAGATGCAATTCGCACTCATTACGTAATTGCCGTCAGCCACACTACCTAATCTGTTTTAAGTGCGGCACAAAGGGTTTCAAGGTGTCAGACTGCCCCAATTGTAAATCTAAGTCGACCCCTACAGTTTCAAAAAACTAGTTAATAAGGATTGTGGAAAATCAAATTATACAACTAATTGTAATAAAACAGAGTGGAATAATTGGTTAGACTTTCTAAAAAAATTCTTTAATAGCTATCATATTTCCTCAATCCGTAATTCTAAAGTAGAATATTTACCTTACGTTACTCTAAAATTAAACGGAATACCTACCACAGGTCTTTTAGATTCTGGATCTTGCGTTACAATTTTAGGTAATAATTTGCATAACTTATTTTTGAAAGACAATGTTTTGGATAAATCGAAACCTTTAAGGTTAATAACAGCAGGCGGTGAACGATTTGAGTCCTTGGGATCGGTGTTTCTACCCTTCGAGTTTCAGGATAAATTGATTAACTTAGAAGTTCATGTTGTACCTGGGATTCAAAATTCCCTTATCCTTGGCATGGATTTTTGGCGAAGCTTTGGCCTATTTCCTAACAAATTGGAGTCTGTTTTGATTGTGAACAAGTCCGACGCTCAAGTAATGGAGTTGCAGGCAGTTCCCCCTACACATCTTGTTTCCTATGATCATCTTACAGTCGACCAGAGAGCTACCGCTGACAACATTATTTCTAAATTTACCGATATTTCATACGAGAAGCGGGGTCTCGGTTGCACAAATATTATTTCTCATTCAATTGATACAGGTGATTGTTGTCCCCCTATTCGGCAAAGATTTTATCGCATGTCTCCCGATAAACAAAGAATATTAATAAAGCATCTTGACGACATGCTCTCAGAGGATGTTGTTGAACGATCAGAAAGCCCGTGGTCAAATCCGGTCATTTTGACACCAAAGAAGAATGGTGAACTGCGTTTCTGTTTGGACAGTCGAAAATTAAATTCCGTTACAAAAAAAGATGCTTATAGCTTGCCTTATATTTCGGAAATTTTAGATAATCTGAGAGATGCTAAATACTTGTCTAGTTTAGACCTGTCTAAATCTTTTTGGCAAACATTAATTAAAGAAGAGGACCGTTGCAAAACAGCCTTTTATATTCCCACGCGTGGCACATTTCAATTCAAAAGAATGCCTTTCGGTCTTACGAATGCACCAGCTACTCAACAACGATTAGTTGATATTTTATTTTATGGCCCAGAATTTGAAAATAAGGTTTTCTGTTTTATCGATGACATAATCTGTATCACGTCCAGCTTCAGCGAGCATATTACTCTTTTATTACGCATTCTTGATAAACTAAAAAGCGCTAATTTAACAATTAATCTCGAAAAATGTCAATTTTTTAGAGATAAACTAAAATATTTAGGCTATGTTGTCGACTCTAGTGGATTGCATCCCGATCCGGATAAAGTTAATTCAATGAAAAATTATCCCACTCCTTCTAATAGAAAAGAAGTACGTCGATTTTTAGGCGCAGCCTCGTGGTACAGGCGTTTTATACCGAATTTTAGCTCTATTGCTGCACCCTTAAATAAGTTAACATCTCAAAGTAAAAACGCACCTCCATTCTGCTGGACGACAGAGGCTAATGAGGCGTTTAATAACCTAAAGAATTGTTTGATTTCCTCCTCGGTGTTGGCTTGTCCTGACTACTCGCAACCGTTTGAAATACACTCAGATGCTAGCGATTTTGGTCTTGGCGCGATCCTCTGTCAAAGGTTAAATGGTGAGGAAAGAGTCATAGCGTACTATAGCAAATCACTCAGTAAGCAAGAAAAAAATTACAGTGCCACTGAGCGAGAGGCCCTGGCTGTTCTATCTGCTATAGAACACTGGCGTTGTTATGTTGAAAATGGTAAAAAGTTTATTGTTTACACTGATCACGCTGCTTTGAAATGGTTCTTGACCTGGAATAACCCTACTGGCCGGTTAGCCAGATGGGGAGTTCGCTTATCTTCCTATAATTTCGAAATACGTCATCGTCGGGGTTCCGATAACGTTTTACCTGATTTTCTGTCTCGCTCTTTACCCGTTTCTGCTATTGCTAATGATATAAATATAGATATTAATCCTAATCAGAATTTACCAGTTTCTACTAATGATCCTTGGTATTTAAATATCTATAAAGGCTGTTTAAGTTCTCCGACTTCCTTTGTTAACTATCAAGTAATAAACAATAAATTGTATTGTTTTAAAAAAACATTAAACCCTCTCACTAGAGAATTTCAATGGAAAGAGGTTATTCCGTCTGACCAAAGAACTGACATTCTAAGGGAGAATCATTCTTCGCCCACTGCTGGACATCTGGGTATCTTTAAGACATACAAACGTCTTGCACTTAATTACTTTTGGCCTGGTATGTACTCCGATGTTGTCAAGTTCGTCAGTTCATGTGAACCTTGTATCACCCATAAACACCAAAACCACCCAAATTTAGGTCTAATGGGAAAACCCAAATCATGTCAAAAGCCCTTTCAGACGATTAGTATTGATTTGATTGGTCCATTGCCCCCCAGCAGAAAACAAAACACTTTTATATTTGTGGTCAGTTGTTGTTTCTCTAAATATTGTTTGCTTTTCCCCATTAAACGGGCAACTGCAGAAGTGATAACAAAAATTCTCGAGGAAAATGTATTTTTGGTGCATGGAATTCCATCTACTATTGTTTTGGATAACGGTAAACAATTTATTAGCGCAACCTTTAAAAGTATGTTGTCAAAATATAAAATTCCAAATTTGCATTTTACACCGTTGTATACTCCCCACGTTAACTCAGTTGAACGCTACAACAAAACCATTATTACAGCTATTTCAACTTTCATAGAATCTGATCATCGAACCTGGGACACTTTAATCACTAAGGTTCAGTTCGCCCTTAACTGCGCAGTTAGCGAGGTTACTGGTTATTCTCCTAATTTCCTTGTTTTTGGTAGGGAGGTCATAACATGTGGTTCTCAGTATATTGACAAGGAATTTAATTCCAATATGGTGCTCGAACCACGGGACGGCTATGCCGAAACTTTAGGCTGCTTATCCTCTATTTTCGAGAAGGTACATTCAGCTCTGTTGTCGGCCCACCAACGAAATTGTTCATCTTATAATCTTCGCCGTAAACCGGCAGAATTCAATGTCGGTGATATAGTTTGGCGCAGAACGTTTCTACTTAGTGACAAGGATAAATACTTTAGCAAGAAATTGGCGCCTAAATTTATTAAATGTAAGATTGCCTCAAAAAAGTCACCTCTAGTATACAAACTTAACGACATGGCCGGTAAACCTTTAGGAGAATGGCACATCAAAGATCTAAAGTTGATTAATTACAAAGAATAATAAAAGCATAAACACAACAATGTAAGACGCATATCTACACTAAGTTATAATTACCTACATAATCATTTGTGAAGGCCAACAATGGTTCTTATGTTTTCGAGTCGAAGCCCACAAGATAATGTATTGTGTTGTGTTAATGATTTATGTAAACAGGCTAACATAAAATGAATAAATGTTTCAGTTATAAATGGTAACAAAGTTTATTACATGTAATATTGTTACAAAGAATCTGTTGTTTATCTAACTATCAGTTATGGCTCAATGGTTAAAAAGTCGTTGTAGGATCGGTCTAGTGTTCGATTCTCGCATGTGTATTTTCTATAAATGCATATTGATTGGCGTGTTGTTTTTCGCTGTGCCTTGTTCTGAAGTTCTGTTGTTATTCTTAATTCTGTATAAATTCCATAATCAATTGTTATTATAGGTACCTTATAAACATTCAGAGTAATTAACCGTGCGTCGCGAGCTCGGAATAGTCGAATCGTACCTACCTAGTTGTCGTTATGACGCACGCGCGTTCACTCAGCGACGCGCCGATAAATAAATGCCTAACTAATGATTCACCATTGTTTACATTCAAAAGGTGTTTACTGGTCGTGTTGTAGTATTAATTAGAGCAAAATATTTATTAAATTCTTTCCTTTGACATTGAGCGGTCCGGTCGTGTCTGAGGCTTATATTACTTTTGTTCATCGTTACGAAAAATTTGTTATTACACCTAACTATATTCAAAAAGTTTACTTATCTAGTGGCAAAGGCCGAACCCAAGATTTTTAAGTCGTAGGGCTAGATCAAGTTCTTATATCTACAAACCATTATTACCTAATAATTACCCTAAGCGCTTCTCCATAGATGGTTATCTTTGCTATTGGGCCATTACACTGGCCTTGGCATTTACTTGTAGGTATGTGTGATGAATTATGAATGATAAATGTTTATGTTCAAGTTCAGACTGCCGTTGTACGCGTGAAGAATGCAAGCGTGGGTCATTATTATTTAGGTATACTAATTAGCGTATAGGGTTGTCACTTGTTCAAGGTACTCATGCCCCTGTTTTCTCTAATTCCAGGGAGTATCTTCAGGGCTGCTACGCCCGTTGGGCTAGGGAATTTTCCTTAGGGAAAATCCCGGCCTAACGGGGGGGGTGTGTGACGTCGTGCCTCCGCACTTGCGAGCCCCACTACGATGACGCACTGGAGTGGGGACCCTTACCCGCTTGCCGACGACATATATACCGGCGACACACGTGGTTGGCTTTGCTTTTTCTTCGGCTGGGACACGTGAAAGCTGAGTATCCATCCGTGGACCTGTGGAGTGTTAACTTACGACCTACGCCCTGGATAACTATCTAGCCGGTTAACCCCTAGTGTCGGTTCTTTTATTAATCAAAATTGTGAATCTGGAATATAACGCGAGTTTAATCTGTCCTGGTGATATTTTTATTTATTTCCCGTAAGACAACCTAAGCATCTCTTTTTATTGCTCGGCGAGTGATCGATCCCGGCTATCCCGTGAAAATCGATCACCCGTGCGACATATTAAATTATTTTATGCATTTGTAACGATCGTTTCTATTTAGAAATTATATTTAAAGAAGATATTAATTGTAAAACGGTTTTTTTATTATTTACACATATAAATAATAAAATACAATTCATTAATTGTATGGAGTCGTGGTAGCCTTCTGGCATGAACGTCGCTTCACATGCGTGAGGTCGGCGGTTTTAAACCAGGCAGGCGAACACCTCTGAATTTTATAAAAATCAATGTATGGATTTATACCACTTACTTGACGGTGAAGGACAACATCGTGAGAAAACCTGCATATATCTGAGAAGGATTTCTAAGGTTGTGTGAAGTCCGTGTTTGATAAGGATTATGTACCTTCAATTATAGAACAATAAATATCTTCAGCGGACTCAGATTGTTCCATGGATTTCATCCCTAACTCACAGCCAATTCACATTAGTGTCCTTGAGTCAGCCGAAGTCTCGATCGACGAACTTGAACCTAGTGCTTCAAAAGACAAACTTCAGCCAAGGGCCACAAACCACGAACTCGAGCCTGAAGTCACAAACCGCGATCTTGAGCCCGAAGTCTTAAACAACGAACTCGAGCCCGAAGTAACAAACCGCGAACTTGAGCCCAAAGTCTTAAACAACGAACTCCAGCCCGAAGTCTTAAACAACGAACTCCAGCCCGAAGTAACAAACCGCGAACTTGAGCACGAAGTCTCAAACAACGAACTCGAGCCTGTCGTCTCAAACAACGAAGTCGAAAACCCGATAAAACTGACATAAACGTTGTCCAGAAAACGTTGAAGACTGCTCTACAGTGTACAAGCTACAAAATTCTTCTCCTAGAGCATATTTAGCTCATATGTGTCAAGTGACATTCACCAGGGGCGACCACGTCATACGATACAAGACTGCCTTTTATGACATAAATTAATTTTATTTGGACTTTTTGAAGTTGAAGAATATTAAATCAGGAATACCTCTTCCAAAGCCTATCACACGATGCAGAGGCCTTACCCTGGAGCGCAAAACGGAGATTATTCAGAAGTTGACACCGTTAATGCTTGAAAACAGGAGAGCCTTTTGGCATGATCTGCCAGTTAATATGAGGTGTATAGATCTTACGCGAGTCCATGAAGACTGATTTGTTTAAGAATAGAAAGCGATCAATTTTCGCGTTTAAGGTTGTGATTATATTTAAGTTTTAGATACAAAGATGTCATTCATGTTGAGAAAATATTTTTATCGCAATGTTTGCTAAGGAGTAAAATTAAAGTTTTAGACACAGTTTATTTTTATTGAGAAAGTAATATTCATAAAGAATTAGCTCTTTAATTACAATGGCTGTTTTAGAGGTAAAGAAGTCGTTTTGAGTACATTTTATATTTGATTGATAGCGTAATGATTGTTAGAGAAGTATATTTTGGACACAATTCATTTTTATTGAGAAGTCATTAGTTTTTAAGAAATAGATCTTTAATTACAATGGGTGTATTAAAGAAGGAACCTTTTGGTTTAATTTGGATTCTATTTATTTTTTATTGAGAAATAAATATTTGTTAAGATTTAGGTTTTTAATTACAAATTTAGGTTTGGAAACATTTAACTGACTACGAGTAGATTGCAAGTCAATGAAACGAAACTGTGATTATTATTCCTATTTGTTTGTAATTAAAACACCTGTTTGAGGTAAATTAGAAGTTTTTTAAGGTAAATAAGATTGTTAAAGAAGACATTCAACTTTCTTTTGTAAGTATTTATTTTTTATAAAGAAATTAGTATTATTACAAATTAGGTTTTAGTGAAAAAACTACTAGTAATGAACAAAACTGTGATTATGTTCCTATTCATAAACAATATAAACATGTGTGTATTAAATAATAATTAGATTTTTTAAAGTTAATACAATTTAATTCCATAAAAATTTTCTTCGTATTATTTTCAAACTATCATAGAAAAATATCCTTAAACTTAAAAGATTGCTCATTAATAACAAAAAAATAGAAACATTAGCTTAAAATTGGTGTCGCAATACTTAGTAAAAAAGTAGTAAATGGCTAAATACGCCCTTTTTTATTTAGCCCGAATCACATTTTAATTCAATGAAAAAGCGTTCCAAAAATTAGTACGTTGAAAAGTCGTATCTAGCCAGAAACGTCTTTTCTATGAAGTATTGTGGATTTCTTTGGATTTTTTTTACTAAAAAGAAAGGGAAAATCGCGTGTTTTTAATAAATAATACTTATTTATAAAATTTAATTTAATTCATGTGTCCTGATAGCCTACCTTAGTATACAAGTTTTCAATTTGCAAACTTATTAAAATACCTATTTTCTACTAAGCAGCAACGTTTTTCATTTCAAAATCACAAAATATTTTTTTTCTCCGTTTTCAACTGTATGTACAAGCGCCCTTTTTCCATATGACGGCAGTATTGTACACCAGAAAAACAGAAATACAAATAAAATTATCAAATAAAGAACTTAAAACTAGTGGTACAAGGGCGGTCTTATCGCAAAATGCGATTTCTTCCAGATAACCAGGTAAAATAAATGGTTAAGTTACAGAGAGAATGGAATAGTGAATTTTATTTTAAGCTTAACAGAACTAATAATATATATATATATATATATATATATATATATATATATATATCGCACACCTAGCGGTATAATGACACATCTACTTTTTTCTTATTTTACAGAAATGAGGGTCAAAGATTTTACAAATGTTTGAAACGAAGTTATGACTTCACTTTACGTTATATAATGAATTTTATGGTTTTAGCAACTAGTATAGACCTTAATAGATACTTAGGGATAAAAAAATACACTTCAGGTTTCCAGGAGTTGCTTCATAACAGTCAAAAAAGAAGAAGAGCCATGCAATTGTGCCGTTATACTTTTAAAAACTTCCAAAAATGTCATATATGCCCCAAAGCCATTATTAAACAGGATTTGAAAACCATGAAATAAAGACATTTGCTTAATAGAAAACAACAGTTTTTATTTGAAATCAACATGCCTACATAGGCTGCACTAAAAGTATCGGGAATGGAATATTTCCACTGTTTCCGTCATATTAAAATATTTTTAATTGAAAACTCCTTGGTTTCAAAAATCGAATACCATTTATTTATTTAAAAAAAGATTCTCGGTCTTGTTACAAGGTTTTGTCAAACTTGTTTAGTCGTTGAGAAAATGGAATTGATTCGAGAAAATTCAAGAGCGATGATTTATTATGACTTTCGAAGTGGTTTAACACAAAAACAGTGTGTTGATCGGATGATTTCTGCATTTGGTGATGAAGCCACATCCAAAACCACAATTTATCGTTGGTTTGCTGAATTCAACGTGGACGTGTCAAGCTCAGTGATGATCTCCGTCAAGGTCGTCCAAAAACTGCAGTCACCCAAGAAAACGTTGATGCTGCGCGTAAGCTGATTGAGGAAGATCGACATGTGACATACCGCGAAATTCAGGCAACTTTAGACATTGGCATGAGTCAAATAAAAATAATCTTGCATGAACAATTAGGTGCATAGGGTTCCCACCAAGAACTTAGGGTCCCAAGCCAACCTCACCTGCAAGTGGTGCACCTGCCGATCAACGGACGAGGCTCTGGCAAACAAAATATCCCGATAAGCGGCAATAGGCTCGCCACCTATTACGTGGGATCAAAACACTGGCGAAAAGTGGGCGTTTAATATGCCTCTGCCTACCCCTTCGGGGAAACAGGCGTGACTCTATGTATGTATGTATGTATGAACAATTAGGTGTAAAAAAGTTGTTTTCCCGGTGGATACCGCATTCGCTCTGTGAAGAGCAAAAAGCGGCTCGCGTTACTTGGTGCGTCGGAACTCTCGAAAGATTCCACACAGGATCCTCAAATGCTGTATACAACATCGTATCAGGTGAAGAATCCTGTATATACGCGTACGAACCCGAAACAAAAAACCAGTCACGAGTTTGGGTGTTCGAAAATGAGTTAAAGCCAACAAAAATTTTTCGTTCACGGAGTGTTGCAAAAAAATGGTGGCCACGTTTGTCTCCAAAACCGGCCATGTTATGGCTATTCCTCTTGAGGGACAAAGAACGGTTAATGCAGAATGGTATGCTAGCATTTGTTTGCCACAGGTCGTTTCTGAACTCCGTAAAGAGAACTGCAACCACCGCATCATCCTCCATCACGACAATGCGAGTTCTCACACCGCGCACAGAACAAAACAGTTTTTAGAGCAAGAAAACATAGAATTATTAGACCATCCGCCGTACAGCCCCGACCTAAGCTCTAGTGATTTCTATACTTTCCCTAAAACAAAGAATAAATTGCGTGGACAGAGATTTTCATCACCTGAAGAAGCTGTGGACGCCTACAAAACAGCCATTTTGGAGACGCCAACTTCCGAATGGAATGGTTGCTTCAATAATTGGTTCCATCGTATGGAAAAATGTGTCAAATTTCGCGGAGAATACTTCGAAAAGCAATTAATACATTTTTAAATAGTAATGTTGTGTCACTTCCTTGATTCCCGAAATTTTCAGTTTTTTTTAATATTCGTATTTGTAATTTTATTCAAATAAATTAATATACTTACTTACATAAAAAGTTTAACTAAAATATTATAATAACCTATATTTGGCTTGTGAAACGTTAAGAAATAGTCATCATCAAACTATAATAAATAAAATAAAGAATAATCACGAATCTTCTCTTAATTTTATTGTAAACGTAGGTAATAATCATATTTTTTTATAGTTACTCTCCGTTCTAAAAACAAAAGCACTTAAAAGTTTGGCAGTTTAAGTTTAGATAAAGGTACGATAGTGAAATCCAGATCCAAATCAAGGTTTACCTTACTGCTCCGAAATTTTAAGGAAGTTTACTTTACCTTTAAGTATCTTTATTAATTAACTAAGCAGTAAACAAAACTATAAGCATTGCAAGCTTTGTCTCTCTGTAGTTAGCTGTGAGTTAGATTTGCGCATGGAATAAATAGCGATGTCACATTCCTTTGTCTAATGTGCCATTTTGCCAAATGTGTTTTGAAATTTTTTTTAATGTCTACTAACTTACTACGTTAATAAAATGTCATATTTGCCACTTACGCCAAGACAGATTTAGAAGCGATTGCACCTCGCCCGGCACAACTGACAAATAAGCCGTTGTTATGCGCGGAAGCGGGGGGCACGTACTAAGTACTACATTGACACTTAACGCCCTTTTTCAACAAATAGGAAAACTAACACCGTGCCGTTTTACCACTTTATAAATTATACACTTTTTAACACTTAGGCCATAAAAACTCAATTTCGCTTTTTTGTAAAATGTGCCATTATACTGCTAGGTGAGCGATATATATATATATATATATATATATATATATATATATATATATATATAATACTTATATACTTACATTCCAATATTATATATAGATACCATAAATATATACAATATCAGTGCAAGTTAAAAAGAGTAGTCATGAAATATTTGCCAAGTAGTGTTGGGTGACAAGTTTTTTAAATACTGTCAAGGATTGAGCCTGTCTGATTCTCTCTGGCAACGAATTCCACAATCGTACAGCCTGTACAGTAAACCGTAGAAAACCGTAGAGTGTGCAGGAACTTTCAATCTAAGATTCTCCGATGATCTTAAGCACTTCATATGTGTGTCGTGAAGGTATTCAAAGCGTGTTTTGAGATACATGGGAAAAGCAGGATTATAAAGAATATTATAGAGAAGACAGAGAATGTGAGTATTCCGGCGAAGGCGGATTGGCAGCCACTTGAGCTTCATGCGAAATTCAGAAATATGATCATATTTGCGTAAACCGTATATGAATCTTATACAGAAATTTTGGAGTCGCTCAAGTTTATCAAGCTGATCATTATTGAGATCGAGATAGCTGGCATCGGCATAGTCAAGAATGGGAAGAAGAATAGATTGCACAAGTGCAATTTTAGTGGCAGTCGGAAGGAAATTACGGAGTCTTCTCAATGATGCTATGGCAGCAAAAAGACGTCGGCTGATGTATTGTAGCTGGACGGTCCAAGAAAGTGTTGTGTCTATGTATATCCCCAGATTCTTAACATCTTTACTGAAAGGAATAAAAACACCTGCAAATGACACCTGGGGAAGCATTGACCACTTAATCCTAGTAATAAGTCGAGAGCTGCCCATAATTATAGCCTGGGTTTTAACAGGATTAACCTTGAGACCATACGTTTTAGTCCATTCTGATATGGCAACAAGATCTTGATTAATACTGGCGATGCCTAATGTTAAATTTTCAAGCTTCGCTTGGGAGTAGATTTGCAGATCATCTGCATAGAGGTGGTAGGAACTTGAAATAGAATTAGATATTGAATTGATAAAAATCGAGAAGACCAGAGGAGAGAGAACGCCGTCCTGAGGTACACCCGCAGAATTGTCGCACCAGGACGAATCACGGATGGAGATATGTTATGAGAGCTTAAAATGGCAAGGAGAACATCAAAGTCAACAGTGTTGAAAGCGTTGCTGAAATCCAACAAACAGAGAATTGTGATCTTGCCGTCCTCCATACCTGACCTGATATTGTCCGTAATATTGACAAGGGCTGTAGTGGTACTATGACCTGATCGGAAACCTGATTGAAAAGGATTGAGGATGTCGTTTCTAATAAGGAATGAGTTGAGTTGGTTATAGATGAGACGTTCAAGGACTTTGGAAAGGAAGGGTAGTATGGATATGGGTCGGAATTCAGCGAAGGAAGATGAAGATGAACAGCGCCCAAAAACAAGATGAATAACCAATATGTGAAAATGACTTGCAGTATTTGAATGACTTGCAATATTTTGTGAAATGAAAATGAATAGAATGGAATGACAATATGAATAAATGATTAAGCTTATGGGATGAAATATGCTAATGTGAAGTGTGATGTGGATGTGATGATAATGACAATATGAATTAAATAGGGAAAATGGAACGATCTCACAAGTTATGTTGCAAACCACTGTTGTTCCTGTCTCGCAGTCCTGCGTAGGTATCCTTTCTTTTGACTTGGGTACAAATCAACAAAGACGTCTATGTTCTCCCGTGTCGATTCGTGAAGTCCCAACGGCCAAATTCTTCAAGAAATCCAACGATCGCAGGGTAAGACGACTTGAAGCCACTGTACAGCTCCTCTGTGGGTACTCTGTCGAATATATTCAAATTTCTTTCTTCGTAACGGTGAGAGGACCATATGTAGCGGCGTCGTTGTGCTGGTTCCCGAAGAAAGAGTGTAGTGTGGAATAAAACTGCAGTGGACTGTAATACTTTGCGTTATATTCGGTGAAGTACTGAATCACTGAGGTTTACATGTACAATATGGTCGCGTCTACGGAACAAACAAGAAAAGTATTTAGGTTGCGCGAGAGCGGTTGATTGTAATGAGTTAATGACACAGAGTACTTTTTATATATATGGAATAGAGGTACAACTCTACGGCGGAAGTGAGAAACGTCAAATGGCCCTCTGGACGCAGGATTTGGAACTAATGCCAACATAACCATAAGTATAGCTACATACGTACCGTACGTAGTCCACTACTTGATAACATAAATAATATATTAAATTTAATGTTTAGGGTACTTATGTGAATTACATAATCGCTTGCAGTTATGTAGAAAAGCAAAAAGTAATTCACATTATCAAACAAAAAGAAAACAATGATCTTCGATTTAATTATTTATTTCTTTCTTTTAAAACACTTCTTACTGAGTTTTTTAGCTTTTACTTTATTTGAATCCGTATCATCATCACACTCCCTCTTATTTATTAATATATTATTAATGTCTTTACAGTAGTTGTAAATAAAAAATCTGCAGGATATTTTTATTAAAAAATCTATCAACTTTTCTTTGTGTATTGAGCACTTTATGAAAGAAAAATCTACAGATATAAAAATCATAGTTTTTATAAATTCTTGTAAATTTTTCTTCTCTAAATTATCTTTTAATATTAGATAATTTATATCCTGCAGATTTGAGATGCAATTTAAGAGGGAGTCGCTGGGACTACAAAGCCATTTTTTATTTGCGTATTCCCGATATCTTAAATATTCATGCTCACTGTTAGACATTAAATCGTTTTTACATTCAACACACCCCTTAAATACTTTATTTTTTGCGCTTTTAACAAAATATCCACTTACATATTGTAGGCCCCCTATTACGCGTGGGTCATTTTTTTCTTCAAGGGGTGTGAATGTTATATCGGGAATATTACTAAGTTCACAATTTGTTTGCTCTTTGATGCCCCCGCTTGTGATGAGTACTTCATGTAAAGTTTCACAATTGTCAATTTCACAATTAGCTCCAGGAGCATGGACACTAGAGAGGCTGTTCACTAATAAAGTGGTGAATGCTGCTTCGAATCTCTCTGGTGTAGGGTTTACGTTGCGGCATCCGTGGCTCCTTATGGACCCAAAAAAGATTTCTATTGGGTCTTGATTCAGATGCCGCAACCAAACTGATGTTACACCATACTTTGTTTCAAGTTTTTTCAATAACAATTCAAACCCCTCTATTGTCCATACCCAATTGTTTAATGTGGGAACATATTCATCGTTTGAGGTTTTTGTGTTAATAAATTTCATGTCTTTCATCATAAATTTACACTCCTTCCATGTTTTATGATGGATAGAAGTAGGCGTCGCAGGTCCTAGGAGAGGTTTGCCGTGTTTCTTGCGTTTTCCAAAGCTTCCGTTCATTGAATCGAAAAGATTGTCAAAGAACAGCAAGATGTCTGCAGTGTCTTTGGCTTCTGCAGGCAGTATACCCTTATCTGTGAAAAAATAAAGTTTGTTAAATACTTAATGTTTTAGTCTGATCTGTGTAATGTAAAACTAAGTATATAATATTTGTATTTCATTGTAATCGTCAGAAAAGTACTAGTGAAGACAATGTTGAATTGTGCAGACTGATGAAATTTACCTGCTAGATAGCCCATATTCGATGCCACAGTTTGGCTGAAAACTTGTGTAGCATTTTTTACTTTCATGCGAGGAATTTTGCTTGGGTCACAGTGGGCATCTGTCAATTTGGGCACCAATCGGATTCCTTTGTACCCTGGGTTTTCCCTGTGTAAGGCCATGACATGAGCCCATTTTGCCAATTTTACTTCACCATTTTTTTGATATTTCAAATCTTTTGTTATCAAATTATTTCGTACGCATTTTATTAAATGGGGTGGGTCATACAATGGTATGATTTCTTGTTCATTTATAATAAAAATGTTGTCACGTATCTCTTCTCCCTTTCTCAATAGGTTACCCCTTGTCTCTTGCAGAAGATGTTTCACACAGTTAACATTATTTGTGCCTTGGTCGCACACAGTTGCTACTACAATGAGACCTGCATTTTGTAACTCTGTAATCACAACTTTTAACTGCTTTGCAAGTTCAGGCCCCTTTGTAGCAGCTTGTGAAAAAGTATATGCAATGGGTTGTTTATAGTTTTTCAGTAACCCTCTTATCATAAACACCTGCGCATGATCTGCATAATCAGGTTGCGTCTCCAAGCCATTTGTGACAAATCCACAAACTTGGTCCTTACGTTCGTTGTATGTCACATTGGGTTTGAGTGACATTTCATCAAACAGGACAATACATATTTTATGTTCTAACTTCATTTTCTCAGTAGCTTTCTTTATCTGTTGAATCATATTTTTGTTGATTCCTGGATTTATATCTGCCATATTAAGCAACTTCAGAAGAGTTTGGCGAGATGGCAAGATAAATATTTTCCTATGAAATCTGTAGCCTTTTGGGCTCTGTTTCAGCAAGGACAAAGCAATATTTTTTTCCTTTAGAGTGAAACAACGGCCCTTGTTACCTTTCTTATGCTCTCTGAACTGTAATAATGTCAATATTTTTGATGTGCTAGGTAATTCGTCGAGTGTTTTCAAAAACTGAGGATTGGTCATTAGATTTTCAAGTGCCTTGATCTTATTTGCCTGACTTTTTACCTTGTTGCGGCACTTACTTAGTTTTACTCCAACTAGCATAAGTTTTTTATATAAAGCATGCTCAGATTGAGTTAGAGCAACGCGTTTCACCCGCCTTCTAGTAGCGATAGACCGTTGCTTGCAATGCTCTGTAATGAAAGAAAACATAATACACTTATTATTACAGAAATTTATTTACTTATTAATTAATAATTTTCTGTGATGATTTGTTGTTGATATTGATTATAATGTTTTGATGACAGAATGAATGTTTACCATAAAAAGTAGGGAGCAATAGTAGGTAGAAACTAAATTAAAATTAATAATTTTTAACTGGTTTGATTCCCAGTTGTAAGCTTGTCGAGAAATTGATCAATGGTTTTGTTTCTTTTTAAAAATAAAGGAATGTTTCCTCATCATCTGTATACCTTCCTACAATGTATCTAATTTCCTAAATAAAAAGATAAGTAAAGAAAAATACTTATAATTATGATGATAATTAATTAATTATCTTTGCTTACCTAGATTTTGGTTAATTTGTAGATCTTCTACAGCATCTGTAGCATGCATTGGCACACTATCTCTAGAAACTGTGGCACATCCATGTGAAGTAATAGGATCTGGAATGAAAATGAATGTATTCATTATTATAGTTAATGACATTTGCCGCAGACTTATAGCAGACTAGCCGTTTCCCGCGGTTTCACCCGCGTCCAGAGGGAACTAATTCGGTACCCGAAAAACTCATATATCTTACGGATCCCTATTTTTTATAAAATAAAATATAGTCTATGTTACTCGCAGATAATGTAGCTTTTTAAAGCTGAAAGATTTTTTAAAATCAGTCCAGTAGTTTTTGAGTTTATCCATTACAAACAAACAAAAATACAAATTTTTCCTCTTTATAATATTATATAAAATATAAAAAAAAATATATATATAAGTGTAGACACATGTCAAACAAAGTAGTAGCTAAATGTGTAAATGATATTAATAAGTTTATTAGTACATAACACAAACAACACTGTGCTGTTGCACATAAATTAATGGAAGAAAATAGATACCTAAATTAATTGTTACCAACTATTACATCCTCAGGCAATATTGAAAGTATTTATGTTGAATTGTCTTAATGTATGCATGATGCAATATTAGGGCAATATAAAAGAAAAGCAGGCTGCTTAATGCTGTTATGATTATATATTCACTTACCAAGATTTTCCTTTATTTGATCTTCCACAGCTGTTTGAGAGTGTAGCTGCCTATCCACAAAGTCCAGTTGTGAAGTAGCAGGTTCTGGAATGACAAATTAATCTATTATTACAGCAAGATATGATAACCCTTGGAGGACTAGACACAATAGATTGTCAATTGTGTCTCATTAGCACTGCTTGACAGGTTAAGTGTGAACCATCATCATTTATTATGTGAAGCTACATTGGTATATAATCAGTTGCAGAAGCAACCACTGGGTTTGTGGTATTAGGTTCTCAACTTGGGGCAATTTGTTATTGAGATTAGAAGAAACCAAACATTATAGTATACCAGTTAATATACCCCATGTCCAGCAGAGGAGCCATAATTAGGAGCTCATAATGGGAGAGTAAATGTCATGATAAAAAAAATATTTATTTACCTTTTGATGTAGATGCTTCTGACATCTGAAGAGGTCTCAACACTCCACTAACAGAGTGGAATTTTAAAACAGATAATCCTGTAATAAAAATAACAATCTATTATAAAAAAGGAGTAAGTGAACTTTGGTACAGTTAGACCATATGTACAACTAATTTAATTTTCTTAAGAATGAAGTAGCCAATGTCACTTTACTTAGACGGTCATAAATAATCTTGTTCTTTCGTGCCAATGACATGTCTCAAGTTTCAATGTACATATTAAATCTTGTTCGCCCAATATGCAGCCACCATTACTGCATTTATAAAGTTACTATCTTCAATCTGTATTATTTGTGTTTAACACAGTAGCAGCTAAATGAGAATTTATAATATATCTAACCTGGCATGTTTCTTGTTGGTACAGCATCTTTGCTGAGTCGATTATTTCGGCACCAATATTTTTGTTCAAAGTGTACACGACATACACGGCGGTATTTGAAAATATGTTCATTTGTAAGTTGCAATATGTCACCACCAACGGAATAGACCCACAAGTTAAATATCTCCTTATCCTTATCTGGGTTAGGGAATTTATGCAAATTCGCATTGGAATCTGAAATAATCGAGTAAGTAATCAGTGGAGTTGAAATTCAAAATCTGAAATTTACAGGTAGAAGATTGTCTATAGGGATCAGCCCCCTTTTATACAAACGCACGATCCGAGATTTCGATTCGGAAATTCTGTCAATATTTTTTTTTGCATAACAAAAGCGAGCGACAGATAGATAGAATTTCTGAATCTAAATCTCGGATCGAGCGGTTGTGAATACGGGGTCTGAACTGCACATGTCAGCTAACAAAATACGAAGCTTTGATCCAGCGGCATTATATGAAACCCTTACCTAAGCTGTTCAAGCATCCGGGGACGCAACACTGTCTGTTAGACATGATTATGGTAAGATATCAATGTCACAAACACAAAAGTTGCGGCACCAAACGGGTCGTCAGAGTCCTGTCTCAAAACTTGATTTTAACAATCAACACAAGCACAAAATCAACACGGCCGGAGGAACCGAAGCTCGACTCAACGGACTTAGGTGGAAAAAGCACTTTAGGAGGGTTAAAATCGAGAAAACACGTAAAAACAAGCAAGACGCGGAAAATGCGCAAACGCAAACCGGCGGCCAAGTTTGTTTTGTTTGACGTTTGACAATGACATTTGTTTAAGTGTTGCTGTTGCATATAAAAATTAATTCAGTTACTAAGTCTTGAAATTGTTGATAAATACTTAATATTATAATGAGCTTCTAAATAATATTTTATCGTTTTCTCGTCACATCGTTTTTATAATAAAAAAATTATTAAAGTCATACTACTCATGGAAATTGAGCGAAGAATGGGTCACACCAAAGCGTGACTGTTTGCACGCCATCTTGCGTACCTCGTAGAACTACGTAGTCACAAATCTTGTAATACTGCCATCTCTTGGCAGATTTTATAAAAACTGCACAATATAATGCAACCAAATTAAAATGTCAGTTTAATGTGCAAGCTGGCAATACTTCTGGTGACCAACCTTATTTTACATACTCATAAGAGAACGATTACCCGTTTCCCATTACTAAGATTGCCAAGCCTGGTTAATGACTTGTAACAGCTGATTGTCGATGACAGCGGCGCACGAGCCGGCGAGCCGTCCCCTCGCCCGCACCGCAGACCCCGCGGCGACGTTTCGTTATAGCTGTTGAGTGCATGTCTCAATAACCATCCATGTGGTAGGTACACATTATTTGCATTAAATTGTGAATCAAAACCATTCTCAAGTCCTCTTGAACACACACAAAAAATTTCATCATAATCGGTCCAGTCGTTTAGGAGTTCAGTGACATACACACGAACACAAAATATATATAAATATGTCAGTTAATAATTTTTGTATAAATATGTCAGTTTGTAATTTTTGTATAATATATGTCAGTTTATAATTTTTGTATACATACATAACGTCACGCCTTTTATGCCCGAAGGGGTAGGCAGAGGTGTATTTCTACACCCACTTTTCGCCAGATATACTTTAGTCCCACGTAATAATGGGCGAGCCTATTGCCGTACCGGGCACATTTCCAGACTCCGTGCTGCTACTGAGAATTTCGTGACAGAAAAACCAAATAACACTGCCCGACCCAGGAATCGAACCCGGGACCTCCCGATCCCACGCGCACATTTATGCCGCGAGACCAACGAGGCAGTCGTATAGGGTTTGATGTCGAGTTTTCCGTCTCTACGCAAAGATGGTATTTGCATCGTGTTATTCCTTAGTCACCTCTTACGACACCCACGGGAAGATAGGGTGTGGTGACACTTGTATTCTATGCCGTCAACCACACGGCATAATTTATTTAATTTTTGTTTTTCGTGTGAGTGTGTGGCCAACTCTGGTGTCGGAGTTTTCAGACCGCCCGAAGGCCTCCGACATGGCCTAACGATCCTTGTACTCAGACAAGAACCGGGACCGACAGCTTTACGTGCCCTCCGAAGCACGGTAGCGCTCAGATGAAAATGCCACACACGGTCACCCATCCAAGTGGTGACCTGTGCAAGCGTTGCTTAACTTTGCCGATCTGTTACGAACCGCAAGCCAAGTCTCGCTATGAGCGCTACATTTATTTAATAATATAGTATTATATATCGACGTCCCCAGGGAATAAACCCGCAAACGCAATACTCAAATTTTACAGGAAAAATTATTTAGTGTTTTTGGGGTATATCTCTTCAATAAAATGTAACTATGACAAAATTGTAATATGACGGAAAAGCTAATTTTTATCCGAAAAGTTTACTGTATTTAGTGTAACTATTAAAAATGTACATAATTAGTTATTCACCAAAATACATATTACCAAAAATGGTTTCATACTATTTTTGGTGTATTGATATCTTACGATCCCGACTTATTAATATTCTTCCAGTTTTGTTTACTTACCGAATTATTCTTGTAAATTTCTTGAAAATCATGGGCATAATATTGCTTTACTGGATTATTAAACGTGTTTTTTATTACAGGCGAGAGATTGTAATGTTCAGTTACCGACTTGTTATGGTTAAATTTAAATAACCATAAATGGGTAACATAGTGTAACCCGTATATTATAGAAAAAAAATATTAGTCATATTATCGTAATAATTGAAAACCGATTATGTAAAATAAATTTGTCTTCGCTATCTTCGAGGGAATATTTAAAGAAAGCTTACAAAATTTATTAAAATTGTAACTTTTATTGGAAACCAAGTTTTCAAAGAGATCACAAATTACAATCGGTGAAAATACAAAAAGTAGCTAAGTTAAAACATTAATAACTAAAAGGTATTATCATTTGCATCATCATTATCATCGCGATCATCACTAATTTCTGCAGAAATTAAAGATTTATAAAATGCGTAGTAAAACCGTGGACTCGCTCCACTACTGCACAAGGACAGTAAATCTGTATGCAACGTCTTGCTTATAGGAAGAGGTTGATGATAAGCCTGTGCCAATACAGTGTCTTCTATAGAAGCATCTGTCTTAGGTTTTCGCCCACGTCGTTTGGTTTAGAATGAACTTGAAATATTTAATTCAGAATATGCATCATCATAATCATATTTAAAGAAAACTTTGTCCTTTTGGGATGATGATACATGAATTTCCATTACATCAGACCAGCGTATCGTTTTTCCATCTATATCGCGACGCCAACTCAAAGGATTTACCAATTGTTTAATGCCTAAAATATCTGTCTGCTCCAATTCTTACAAAGTATATTTTTCTCTCGAGACTTTGGAGTTTAGAATTATTATACATTTGATCAGGTGTGTAAATAGACTTATTTCTTATGTTCCTTTCAATACAGGCATGCATTGAGTCGCCCTCGTTTTGGCTATGTCCAGTCTCAAAAAATCTGTGGGTTATAGACAAATTTAAAGATTATAAATTTAAATATAACGGAACCACGACAGCAAATTGGACTGCTAGTAACCTACAGGTAGCTGCTGTTGAATTTTCACGCCTATTTTAAAGTAACATAACATGTTTAATCGCTTAACAATCAATCAACAAAGAAATATCGCATTTCAGTTTGGCAATAGGCTCGCCTACTATTAATAATAATAATAATAATAGTACCCCTCTGGGGCCGTCGTTATCTCACCATGAGACTAACGCAAACTCGGAGGGCAGAGTAAAAGCTTTCAAACATCACCTTCATCTTGTGATATAAACAAAAAAAATATTACAATCAGAAAAGAAAGCTTACAAACCGCAGGGCAGCTTTGTGGCGAGCTGAATGTGTGTGGCGACACTTTGTTCCCGAATGCTTCAGAGGGTTGGTCAGGACCTCGTCTCCGGCTTGCCTTTGTTGGCTGGTTGGAGTGGATTTCCAAGAGCGCCCGCAGGACTCTCAACTCTGGCTTGCTTTGGTCGGCTGGCCCGAGGGAAGCCGTAAGAGCTATAAGCTCGGGGGTGGAAGTGTAACATAACTACGGGGAAACTCGCTCCGGATCTCCGTTGTCAAAAGACCCACGATGGCGAAACCAGTGCCGCACCGCTCGACACCCTTAGCCACTCGCACCGGTATAGGCCTCTGGCTGCCTCTATGGCAGAGTTTGTTTGCTTTGGGCGGCTGTTTAGAGAGGGCCCATCCAGTGAGTTGGCGAGTCACCACCTGCCACCGGACGGATGATATAGGAGTATCACTGGCAGGTGCCGTTTGTTATCCAAAGTACCATTATTTTCAGTCCATTAAACATCCAACCCCATAACCCATTTAAATTAGGCTCCACATTATCACAATAGTCCTACATGTACTGCGGCTAGTCCGTAGCTGTACTCAGTAGGGCAGTTGTGTAGGCTCCGCGGCATGTGTCCCATCCTATTTTAGATTAAAAATCTCTACGGGCCTCTGCACGTTGGATCCATATCCCCATGTAAGCCTCCCAAAGGACCGGTTATTCTTCTGACACCAAAGTTAGAAGAATAACCGTGATAAGAGAGAAACATAATAGGATGAACTGCCCTATGTAAAACTCAACTAATGGGCAAGCACCTCATAAAGGCATTGAATACTTACGCAATTCCTATTTTAACATATTCTTTTGGTTTAATAAAATGGACGAAAACTGATAATACAGCAAATAGAGAGAATGACTCGTACTACACTCACCAAACATAATAATCTGCACCCTAAATCTGCTATAAAGAGGCTATCCATCAAACGCCAAAACGGAGGGAGAGGCCTGATAGATATCCACGAACTTTGGCAAAAACAAATAAGAAGTTTAAAAACCTTTTTCCACGCAAAGTCTAATGCGACTGAAATTCACAACGCCATAGTTACAAATGATATCAACTACTGACCACTTAACTTGCACAATCAAACAGAGACCCAACACACTAACATCCATGATACATAAAAGCAAAAACTAGAAGATTGGAAAAAGAAAGTGCTTCATGGCCGGCACCCTCTTGATTTAGAGCAACCCCACATAGATACAATAGCATCAAATAAATGGCTTAGGATAGGCAATTTATTTCCTAAAACAGAAGGCTTTAGTATTGCAATTTAAGATCAGATTATTATAAACACAAAAACCTACAGAAAGTATATAATTAAAGATCCCAAAATCACTAATGACAAATATCGTAAATGCCATAACCAATCAGAAACCATACAAAACATAACTGGAGCATGCACACAACTCACACAGACAGATTACACTCATAGACACAATCAGGTAGCAAACATCATAAATCAACAACTAGCACTCAAACATAAACTCATACAGGACACAAAAACTCCTTATTATAACAATTATTGTGTGCGCAATAATCTGTCGCAGTTTATTTCCGTGTTTAGAAAGAGATGCACTGACTATCACCGACGCCGCATATTAGTATTAGTGTGCGTTATGTGTATTACATGTAGAAACGCGTTCTTGAGCCGCCGAGCGCGAGCAAGTTACCGCCAATATGTATAGTAGGTATAAATTTATGTTCCCGATGATAACTGTAATAATGAATTACCGAAAATGTTTACCACAAAATTTACGATACTAAACCTGTAATGGTGTTAACCAGCAATTTTGCTGAAATATTTTCCAGTAGGTAATATTAGGTACTTTACCGAAATGTAGCCGCAAAACTTAATTTGTAAAAATGTATTACATAAATTTTCTAGTAAATAAAAAATTAAAAATTTCCAAAGAACAAAAGTGTTATAAGGAAAAGCGTTGAAAATTACAGCAGAAAAAAGTTGAAAAAAATTGCATAGGTGTATCTCGACCCCTAAATACCGTAAATGGTATAACAATAAAAAGTAAGTATTAATATAATACAGGTTTATTCCTTGGGGGCGTCGATATTATAATGACTGAAAATATATTTTTGTCCACCTGGCTTGTTCTACGCCGAACACTGTGCAGCGCGGCGTAACTATAAAACATAAAAATGCGGTTTGGCAAAATACATTATGCCTGATGAGCATTTTCTGATGAGAGATTATTTGAAGATCTCGAACATCTGATGCGGAGAGCCTAGCTACGCTAAAACATATACAGCCATGACGTGTTAGATAAAGTTATTCAGTCTGATGAGCTTTTCTGTTGCCTTATAAAAATCAGAGATCTGAAATATCTGATGAGGAATTATAAGATCCCATCTGCACTATATTATAATTATACAATATACAGACTCGACGGCTTAGCATTAGTTGTCCAATATTAAGAGGATTTCTTGTTGAGAGATCCATATTCATAATTCTTCGAGCAATTAAAGACCCGAGGAAGGACATAGTTTTTATCGCGATAACCAACATTCACGCGGGCGGAGCCGTTAGCGACAGCTAGTATTGACATATGTATTTTGTATGGATCTGTTGTCAAATATGCCTCTCTAATCTTCAAATACATGGATAGATAGTATACATAATATAAGAGAGACAGAAACTTATATTAGAGAGACTTGAGTTCGAAACCATAGCGTTTTTTTTATTTTGTGGTTATTGTGTGCTGCAATGTGACCGTAGAGTACGTTAATCCGTTGGTTCCTTCTGTCATAAAGATCTTTGACCGTCGCTGTAAGGAGTAAGTAGCGGCAGTAGCTTGAAATATCCTTATTCTGGTCAAAACCATAATTATTATCATTTTAAGTTGCGGAGGTCAGATGACATAAGACATAGGTACTTAATCGAGTCGTATATACAATCGGGATAACTAAAATAAGTAACTTTAATACTCAACTTTTCTATTCTTCAATCAGATGATTCTATTGTTCAATGATAGCAAATAATGAAGATTTTGTTGTTTAGTCCAATGAATAACACAAACGGCTTAAGTTACTAATCTATTACCAGAATATACAATAATTATTCGTCTCATACATCCACTCGGGCGGAGCCACGTGTGACAGCTAGTTCATAATATTATATTTATAATATATAATTTATAATAAGACGTTGTTTTTTACAATATGTGACGCGGAGTAGTGACTTGGAGTTCTAATTAAAATTAATAAGAAAATTTTCGAAGTATCATTTCAGATATAGTCATGTATATCTCAAAGCATATTGGTTCTACCATCCATGTGGTACACATTATTTGCATTAAATTATGAATCAAAACCATTCTCAAGTCCTCTTGAACATACACAAAAAATTTCATCATAATCGGTCCAGTCGTTTAGGAGGAGTTCAGTGACATACACACGAACACAAGAAATATATATAATACTAGCTGACCCGGCAAACGTTGGTGTTGCAACATTTTTTTTTTTTTTTTTAAATAGATGTTGGCCGATTCTCATAGATACCGGATAAGCACAAAAAATTTCATCAAAATCGGTCAAGCCGTTTCGGAGGAGTATGGGAACGAAAACAGTGACACGAGAATTTTATATATTAGATATATAATAATAAATAAAATAATTTAATAAAGATAAAGATGTACCTAATTAAAAGTTAAATTCCCAAAAATAATTGCCTTTGGCAACATTAATTAATAATAAATATATAATACCAGACTTAACTCTTTAAATTTCTTCTTTATAGGAATAGAATAATAAATCAATATTAACTTCAGTTTTCTCACCTTCATTTCTGCCGATACGCTATCGTTTTGACGCGGTCTGGCCTTAAGAGGAATGAGTTTTTGAAATAACTCCCTTACTGCATCCTTTCCTCTCTAAGATGAAACGTTTTTACATATTTCGCCTCGGGAATATCCGTAAAAGGGTTTGTAGTCATCCTCGTTAAACGACGGGCTTGTTAGCTCGAGAATATTAGTTCGCAGTGAAAACATAATCTCTTTTTTGTAGTACATTAAACTTTTTGATTGTCTGTCACTATGTTTCACAAGCAAACACTCGTCAAAAGCAATGATTGCACGATGGCGTTACGATGGTAGGTCACTGATCAAAGGAACTGTCAAAATATTACCAGACTACCGCATACATCAGTCATTGATTTGTCATTAATTATGTACGAGACTACCAATCTATGCCATGTCTTTCAATGGAATGTCAGTGGTTGACCATCGGAAAATCATTATGACACCATTGTAACAGTAGACTACCAAACTTGTCAAAATCAACAATTATGAAGTCAGTGATCGACCATTTTGGCACTATTGTAATACCAGACTTGAGGCCCTGATTTTACAGTGTTGTTACATAAGATAAATTGTTAGTCGTGTATGGTCGTAAAACAAAATTTCATATGAATTACATTACATTTAATAATAAGAAGATTTTGTTAATTTTATTGCAGGATTAATTTCACGTTGCAAATAAAACAATTAAATAAATAATCAAAATAATTCATGACTAATTATATTACAAAAAAATATATAAAAGTTGTCAAGACTCATGTATTTTTAATCTGGTATTCTGGTTTACCATCGCCGTCGTGTCAAAAATGTCAAAATGAATGCATATACTTCATCTCTTTCTTTCCGAGTAGTTAAAAAGAGAGAGAAATAGAGGGCGTGGCCTATATGCGTATATGTGCAGATGATCGGAAATGGCCTGCCCGCCGTGCCATTTTGTGAGCTCGTACTGCCGAGCAGTCGAAATGGAGTGAAGTACATCGAGCTGTCCATTCTCTACAACGGATAAGTCGTTGGAAAACTCGTACTAGACCCTCTGAACATTGCCAGCGTTCTGTCGAAGCGGGAATTGCTGGAGATAACAATAAAAGACTTACAAGAGACAGGAAACGCTCCTGACGTTATATGCCTCTCTGAAACATTCGTAAAAAAAGGACACGAAAATTATATTAAAATCCACAACTACCTACAGTCTAGCTGCCAGCTATTGCAGGGATAAATAGAGAGGTGGGACTTGCATTCTGGTCAAAAGTGGTATGAATTTCAAAGAATTACTATTTGTTAAAAATCATGCTACTCAAAATACTTTCGAAGCCTGTGGCATAGAAATAAGCTCCAATAAATTAATAATTATTTGCCTATATAGGACACCTCAATCTGACCCAACCCAGTTTTTATCACGCCTAGATAATTTATTGGATGAAATAACAAACAAAAGTAAATTAAAACTACAGTTGGTTATTATAGGAGACTTTAATATTAATACCTTAAAAAAAAGGAACGATTACAAACGAATTACAAGATTTAGCATACAACTATAATTTGAAAATCCATTTTGACGTGCCTACGCGAAAATTATCTTGTATTGATCAAGTATTGAGTAATATTCCAAATGCAACCGCAAAAGTACTACCACTTCACCTCTCAGACCATGACACAGCACAAATGCTGAGTTTTCCGCTAAAACGTTACCTAAAAACAGTCGCAACATACTACATGTATAAAAGAGACTATAATTTACAAAATATTAATAAATTTAGAGAATGCTTACAACAACTATCATGGTCAGATGTGTATATTGAGAAGGATGCCAATATAGCATTCAATAACTTCCATGAAATGATATGCATGTTTTACGGTCTGTGTTTCCCCAAAAACAGAATAAAATTAAGTTTTAACAAAACTCAAAAACAAAATTGGATAAGCAAGGGCCTAAAACAGAGTTGCAAAACTAAACGTGTTTTACGGTACAATTATTATAAAGACAAAAGTATACAAAATAAAATTAAATATACTAGATACACCACACTCCTAAAAAAATGTATTTATAAATCAAAAAAGAATTCTAATATTAAATTTATCAATAAAAATGAAAACGAATGTAAGGCGACATGGACTATAATAATAAATGAAATAAATGCACCAAATATGACAAATAGTATTGAAAATATAAAAATTAAAAATGACATTATTACGGATCCCTTCGAAATAGCTTCATCCTTTAATAATCACTTCACTAATCTGAATGTCAACCCAAAACACAAAAAGGCCAGCTATAGTCAAAATTCTTGTGTAAACTCTATGTTCATCACACCTATGTCTGAACGTGGGGTTAAACAAGAGATAATGTCACTAAAAACACAAATTCTGAAGGATATGATGAAATCAGTACACGAATCATAAAAACATGCGCTACTGAAATAATTGAAGTTCTTACGCATTTAATCAACCAATCGTTTTTACAAGGAACTTTCCCAGAGGCACTAAAGTTGGCAATTATTAAACCTCTTTTTAAAAAGGGAGATAAATGTGACATTAATAACTATCGGCCAATAACGCTTGTACCTGTCATATCCAAAATATATGAAAAGTGTATGCTTAAAATATTGATTAGTTATTGCAATAAATTTAATATAATTAATAGAAATCAGTATGGCTTTCAAAAACATAAATCAACGACTTTAGCAATGTTTGCCTTGTTCAGAGCTATATTGACGGGCATCAATGAGAACAATTATACTACAGGCCTATTTTTTGATGTAACAAAAGCTTTTGATCGGGTTACGCACGACATCTTACTTGAAAAGCTTGAAAAACTAGGGATCAGGGGACTAGCACTACAATGGATATCCTCTTATCTAACTAATCGACAACAACGGGTTATCATTTCCAGATTAGATAAAAATAGAGATACCTATGTCGCAGTACATATCAGAATACACAGGGATCAAACACGGTGTCCCACAAGGGAGCGTGTTAGGACTGGTTTTGTTTCTTCTATATTTAAATAGGTGGGTCCACACAGAGCGAGCAGCCTCGCGAGGCATTTGCCGCGCGAGGAAACAGTCCCCGAACGAGCGAGGCCATAGAATAAAGCTGCGTTCACATTTATCTGACGTGATCTCTCGTGACGGTCTCTGTCGTAATTACTTACCGTTCACATTTGTCTGTCGCTGTCTGTCGCGATCTGACACAATTTTAAATCGGTTCTGTCTTGACTCTCGTGGAGTTCACACTTTCGCAATGTTTTTGTTGAATTATCTGATTCAGATTAAGTAGATATCCACTTATATCCATAAATTATTTACATAGGATTATATTATTTCGTATTCAATTAGCTCATCTATAGGTACTGTATACGAATAATATTATAAAAAGGAAGTCAATTAGTTCGTCGTCCATTGCCCACAATTGCAAACGCACGTCTGACGCTTTACGACAGACAGTGGCGCGTCCACATTAGTCTGACGAGTTGAGTCGCGCGAGTTAACTGTACGGAACCCAACAATGTTAGCTTCGTCAGCACATCTCTCCTCACCAAATTATCTAGCTAATCCTATTGTCATCTTAGCATTAATTTATTATAAATACCTTTGTAGATCTAACATTAGCGATTACTATTTTATATTTTAAATATACTGTTATAATTAAATAAATGTTTTTTACAATTAATCTGAGTCCAATCTCTTAATTCACGCTGTACCGTCCCCACACCCCTCCCCCCTCTCTGTCGCAGACCGGGACATTGTCTGTCGCGACACGACAGACGACGTCACGACAGATTACATCAGACAAATGTGAACGCGGCCTAGAGCGCGGCAGCCTCGGCACCGTAGGAAAAAACAAAATTGTAGTTGTCATAAAGTTTGAATTCAGAACATGAAATATACAGTCCGTTCACAGTTATTTTACCTCTGACAGATGTCGGTGTTTATTTTCTTTATGTTGGAATTGTACTCTGTGATGACAGGAAAGTAAAATAGGGTTACCCGTGCATAACATTTTACCCAATATTAGTGGAAATGCTTCAAAAATTCAAATGCTTGAAGCTCATGGCTGCAAAGTGGTTAGATTACCGCCATACCACTGCGAGCTAAACGCAATTGAACTTATGTGGAGTCTCATTAAAAGGCGAGTCACAAGCAAAAATTTAGGACAAGAGGCAACCAACATTGTGAATTTAGCTGAAGAAGCTTTTCAATCTATCACTGCAGAAGACTGACAAAAACAATGCAAACATGAGCGCCACATTAAAGACAAGCTTCGTGAAACAGATGGGTCTACGGATGCTGAAATGGACAGGTTCATAATAGAATTAAATTCTGAGTCTGATACAGAATATGACAGCAGTTACGAATCATCATAACATTGGCAGTCCACATGGATCATTCTTATAGACTCACTCCTGTTTCCATGCAGGGGTGGGCAGAGGTGTAATATGACACCCACATCATTGTTATTCAAAATAAATATGAAAATTAAATTTACAGTTTTTGTATTTGATAATTAGAACCTCACGATGGCGTAATTATGATGCGTTTAGCTTTATATATTAAATAGACAACATTTTTATTATAACTACTTATCTTCATAGGAAATTAGTTATTTCGTAAGAAAATAAATGTACATGCATATAGCCATGCCAATATCAAGAGGTTTTGTTACAAACATTACTTCCAAATATTTAATACGATCGCTTAGGCAATAAAAAAATAAGTACATTTTAGCAATAATGTATATTTAAAATGGGAGTATTGTATACCAAATATAGCAACACAACGCCCAGGTTGGCCAATCTAACAGCTAGAGTTAAAATAACTGTGAACGGACTATAGTTGAAAACTAATAAGTATTGCGCATGTATCAAATTGTCGACTTGTGAATTAGAGTGAAATAGTACATTTGCCATCTATCGGTCTACGTATCAATGTGAGATTGTTGGTCTCTCCTCTCTCTTATTTTTAAATTTTGTTTATAAATATAGTACTTGGAAATGGTCATACTGCAATAGGGTTGTGGCATGTGTTTTTACTAGCCGGCTGCATGACTGACGCCAATTGCTGTACCTACTTTGGGTACTAATAGATAATGGTAATAATGGGACATAATATACATATTTACTTATACTTACTTTTTTTGTAAATATATACATAGAAACACCCAGACCAAGACAAACATTCATATTCATGCACACAAATGTTTGACATGAGCGGGAATCGAACCCGCGACCTTCGGCGTTGTAGTCGCTTACACTCTCGCTTTGCCAACCGGCCGTCGATTATTGTTATACCTAAAGGATGGAATAGGTAGACATGGAAAAAAATATAGAATGAATTATAGGAAATGAATATCTGTAGGCAAGGATACTGTAACCGAAGCACAGACTGAAGGATTATTATTCGTACAATAAATAGCGTCAAAGATGAAAATGTTATGATGAATGTATCCTCCGTCATTCAGTGACCAGTGGATAGGGTATGCGACTGCTGAGCGGAGGTCCCGGGTTCGATTCCCGGGTCGGGCAAAAGTGTTACTGGGTTTTCCCGAATTCTCAGAAGCAGCATGGAGTCTGCTGACGTGCCCGTTAACGGCAATAGGCTCGTCCCCTATTACGTGGGACCTAAACATTTCATGGTGAAATGTGGATGTAATAATATTATAACTCTGCCTATCCTTACGCGGATACAGACGTGAGTCTATAAAAAAAATGTTAAACATACAAACACACTTGCGAATTTATATTATTAGTAAGGAGTTCGAGCGAGGCACAAAACAGCGTACAGACCGCGGCAAAACAAAAAACCAAACTCGATGGCTCGGCCGCTCGGTCGCTCGCCCGCGGCGGCACACGCGCTTGCCTCGGCCGCGGCACGTCCACACAGAGCGCGCAGCCTCGCGCGCCAATTCCTCGCGAGGCTGCGCGCTCTGTGTGGACGTGTCTAATTCGGTAGCTCGGGCGCACGCTAAGCTCGGCCGCGGCGGCACATGCGTTTTCCTCGACCGAGCCACGTCCACACAGACCGAGCAGCCTCGCGAAGCATTTTCCTCGCAAGGCTGCTCGGTCTGTGTGGACCCGCCTATTGACATAATTGACATAACGAATCATAAGT
This sequence comes from Euclidia mi, assembly GCA_944739405.2. Lineage (NCBI taxonomy): Eukaryota > Metazoa > Arthropoda > Insecta > Lepidoptera > Erebidae > Euclidia > Euclidia mi. The sequence continues at coordinate 26,092,553 of OX123199.2, read as the reverse complement.
CTGTATTATTCGCAGATGATATTTCCATTATAGTGACATCAAATAAAAATAAATATAATATCCATAATCATGAAACTGACATAAACAATACCATTGACAAACTTCTGACTGGCTCAACCTAAACAATTTGATAATTAATCTGGACAAATCATTTTATATCCAATTTAATAAATCTTATAATAGTATATATGACATTAAACTAAATATACCAAAGATAAAACAAGTAAGTCAAACAAAATTCCTAGGATTGATAATAGACGAAGACATGAACTGGAAGGCACAGCTTGACAATGTATCTGGTAGAATAAATAAATTTGTTTATGCTCTAAAGCAAATTAGAAACATAACTAATATCAAAACAGCACTGATATCTTACCATGCTTATATAGAATCAGGGGGCCAATTCTGCTATTTTTATATGACATTGATATCATATTTTGAATGGATTTAAAAGCGGTATTCTGATAACCTTATGTCATTATCGTATAATTTAAAAAAAACAGTTCGTCGTTGACACATAAGATCTCGTTACAACTTCATTCAAATATCATGTAATTTAGAAGAATACGCTTTTTGTGACGTAAGTATGACACTGACATCATATCGCGACTAATATTTATTTAGTGGAATTGGGCCCCAGTTCTACGCTATGGTCTTATTATGTGGGGACATAGCACTGATATAAATAGAGGATTTGTGGCGCAAAAAAAATGTATTAGGGCTATGTACGGCATTAAGTCAGATCAATCTTGTCAACCAATATTTAAAAAACTTGGTTTGTTACCGCTACCATCGCTTTATATTTATGAAATATGTGTCTTTGTACGTAAGCATTAGGGTTCAGAACCGGGAAATCCCGGTACCGAAAGTACCGGGAATTCCCGGTTCTTTTGTCAGTAAAATGGAACCGGGAAATCAACTTTGATTCCCGGTTCTTTCGGTACTTTCGGGAATTTTATTTTTATTACGTGATTCACATTAGTTCACACTACTATTTACTTATTTACTCTTACTTTACTTTTCACACATTCTACTATTCAAACATTCAAAACTATCGTGAATAATTCAGCGTTAAAAGAAATAACGCGCGAAATTAATGGTGTGCTCGCTATAACCAATAACCTACACTCGCTCGCTGTTGCTAGGATAGGAAGAAAAGAAGTAAGTAGGACTACGACGCGGTGTCGAGCTTCCCCGCGCCTGCCACGGATGGCCCGCCCGCGCGCCGCGATCTCTCGTTCACTCATGACTCACTCAGTTTTCGCCGAAACGCATCCAAGCCGCTCCTTCATAGATGGCACCTATGAAGGAGTGGCGTGGATGCGTAGATTACACACATTACTTACCGCTGCTCTAACCTTGAGGTTGGAGGATAGAGCAGCGGTAAGACTTGGGCACTTCAAGAACCTGAAGGACGCCTTAGTCCACGCTCTGGAGGTGGAAGCAGTACGACGCGACGAGTGAAGTCACCGCATCAGGGAAGTTGTATCGTCACGTCGGTGCTACAACTGCGGGGAAAGAAGCCATATCCGCTTGGGCTGCCCAAAGCGTAGGCAGCCTCGTGGGTTTAAGGTTCCACCATTTGATGGCTCGTCATTATGGTCAGTATACAAGATCCAGTGTGAGGCTGTGATGCGATCAAATTGGTGGAATAAAGAACAGGCCTTAACCGCTCTAACCTTGGGCCTTCGTGATCGGGCGTTGACAGTGTTGGGGGCACTCGGGCAAGACGTCTCCTACGAGAAGCTTCTGGAGGTGCTGGAGGCGAGATACGGTGACGCGCACCTCGAACATGTGTATCGTGCTCAGCTGAAGGACAGGACACAACGCACCGGCGAAGCTCTGCAGCAGTGGGCTCTGGAGGTGGAAAAGCTGGTCAGGAAGTCATACCAGTCGTCCGCCTGCGCTGATAGATGGGAACCTCGTACAGGCATTTACGGATGGAATCCGCGACCTGGAGTGGTGGCACCCTGTCTCCACCAAAGGGGTCGCCTGCTGTGCCTGCCAGGCAGCGAGAGCAGGGAAACAAGTAGTAGCCAGGACTGCGGGGCGAGTGCTGGCTGGTAATGGAAAGTATCTCGATCTCGCAATCATGTGACTGATGTGTGCGAAATTATTAAAACGCTATGCAAGCTGATGTCTGATGTGGCTGGTGTCCGTGTGGTGACGGATTAAGAATACGGAATGTCACTACCTCATATCATCCCATGGGTGTCGTAAGAGCCGACAGAGGGAGCATATTATGCAGAGAACAGCACCGTAAGAGAAGGAAAACTTGATACAAACCCTACACCAACCCGTTTGGCCAGCGTGGTATAGTAGGCCAATTCCACCTTTCAAAGGAGAGGCCTAGTCCAGCAGTGGACTGTTAAGGGCTAATGATGATGATGCAAGCTGACATTGGACACGGGTGCTTCGCGGACAGTCGTCGGTTTCCATCTGGCAATACGGATTCTTCGGGGCTGCTTCAGGAACAATGAATGTGTGAAACTGAGAACAGCTACCGGTCAGCACATAACCGTCCGAGGTGAAATGGAGGTGGATCTGAAGTTAGGCAACAAAGTTTACCGTCGCAAAGTCATCGTGGCCGATATAGTGGACGACTGCATCTTGGGCCTAGACTTCATGCGAAAGTATCGCTGTGAGATCGATGTTAACCAAGGAGTGTTGAAGTGTGACTCAGGAGACGTCTTCATGGAAGGTGCAACTTCAGGGAAAGTGTACTGCTTGAAGAATGTCATTCTTCACCCGCGGTCGGAAACGGTTGTACCAGTTTGTCTACCAGGGAATTCGGGTGAGGGGAACCGATGTGTACTTATCGAAGGCCTAGAGAAAGATGCCTCATGGAAGATTGCTCGAACCTTGGTAAGGGGTACCAAAGTTTCATTAGTACGCGCACTGAATGCAAGCGACAAGGAAGTGTTGCTCAAGAAAGAGACGGAACTGGGCACCTTATAGGTGCCCAATTCCGTCCCTTTCGGTCCTTTCCGTTTTCTATAACAAAAACTAGCAAGAACCGAAAATACCGAAAGAACCGGGAAATCCCGGTTCCGTTATACAAAAGTCCCGAAATTCCCGGTTCTCAAAAAGAATACCGGTTTCGTAAACACTAGTAAGCATAAACATTGTTTTGTAACGGCCAAGTAAACCCTCGAAACCGTCGAGATCCAAATCGACTGGTGCTGAATGATATTCCCAGCACAACCAAATATAATAAGAGTTGCCTAGCTATGTGTGTTCGCATGTATAATAAAATACCTAGCCAAATTAAACTCAGTATTCTCAGTAATATGCACTTGTTTAAAACTAAATTACATGCATGGCTTGTTGAGCACAATTTTTATAGTGTTAAGGAATTTTTAGAGAACAAATAGCAAAATGTTACCTAGTGTGATGTTTATAAATAAATTTTAATATTATTAATGCATGCTTTAAAACCGTAGCAAAACATGTGATCTAAATGTACCATCCTCGAATACCATGTTTTATGCAATAAAATGCAATAAAATATGAATGAATATGAATATGAAGGATAAAGGGCTTCGCAAAGACCTGCCACCCGGAGCCTCGCAATGGGTAAGGCCACCTCTGCAGGCGGCATACATGTAGCACCACTATTGAGAAACTGAAAAATAATAACACAATACTTAAAATAGACCCGTTTCGAATGCCGCTTGATGCAATAAAAAAATTCGCAAAATCCTTTCTTCCTAAGCGACCTGACAATAAGTAGGATACGGTCTCATAAGTTATGTCCTAATTGCATAGCCTAACCAAACGTTTTGAAGGTCGTCTAAAATTAAGAGAGTGATATTCTCTACTCTATTATCCTTTGTTAAGTACTTAATTAAAACATCACTAACCTGAGACATAAATTGCTTTTATAGATATTTTTTATGTCTGGTATTGATAAACAACGTGTGCTCTATCTTAGTCGATTCTCTATAACTTTGATTCCATAAGTTGGTTAGTCATTTATTATAAAGAAAGAATGCACATACCTACTGTTCTTTGAACTAATATTGATATGATTCAGTCATCTTCGTACAAATCATACACCTTCCAGTTCGATGAAGTGGATGATGGATCCATCATCAAAATCATCGTTTTGCAGCTCTGGAGCCGTTTTCTAGTCTAACTTGATTTGGCAGAATATCAGATTTTTCATAGAGCTTCTGCCACACCTTGAAGGTGTGGTGATATTCTATGGTGTGTGGAAGCATACCTCATATTTTGTTATATTTCTCGGGATTAGGACGTGGGTGTATTGAAAATGTATAATAAAACGATATTATTGAAGTTTTTGTTTATTTGGCTTAAGTTGATTGAGAGGTACATTGTTAATTATGTGTAGTGACCAAACCCATTTGTGGGCTAACGGATTAATTTGAATCGATACATCGCTTATATCTATATATTATGTATTATAACTTGTTATTTGGATTACATGAGATTCCATTCATTATCGGGATAAGTAATTTCGAGATATGTTTTTACGTAGACCATTGAGTTTCGTAAACCGATTGTTACTTTGTATCCAACTGCGATATGTTAATATAAAAGTAAGGTCAAAAACAAATAACAGGGTGTTCGACTTTACATGGCGGACTATGTTGTTACGTGTCAATCTCAATTACCTCTCAGCTTGTACAGTCTTTTATCAAATATAGAGAAAATAGATCTTCATTTTCTCGGCAAACTACTAAAACTAATTTGTCACATTATAATCAAATAAATTAATATAAAATATAATTTGTTACAAGTTTAAAACAAAGCCTAATACAAAGTTAATGTTGTATAGACAATAGCTATTCAGTACGTTTAATTAACCTTCCTCTTGCGTGGCTGGTGTGACATGTTACACAGCATTTGATGCTGCCACCGAAAGGTTCTTACAGCCTAATAGCTTATAATATCATTTACATTTACTTGACTAAAACTGGCATGCATGCGAAACAAAATATGGCATCTCTTGCCTAATCAAAATATTTACAAAGAATAGTTCAAATATAAACAAATAAATCGAAAGATATACTTAAATTAAAAAAAAGTAAGAATATAGCATGCATGTCTCGTTACAACAATGCACAAGAGCGCAGTGTCGCGTCGCGTGACGCGCTGCCCCGACTGACGACTCTGACGAGGCAGATGTGCCGTCACACAAAAATAAACATGACATCTATAGCCATGCTGGCACACAGCGCAGCCTACGTTCAATTTCCTCAGACCTCAAATATCCAACCTGTTTTAATAATATCTGTTGACACACCGCGGTTCGTGAATGTGGATCACAATTAACGCTTACATTGAAAATAAATTAAGTTCTGGTCAAACATTTGTCCTAAAGTTTTAAAATCTACAAAATATTGTTATTGAACGCTACGTAGCAGTTTTTCTAGTTAGAATAGTAAGCATAAGTAGACTTGGAATGTATTTGCATTAAGTAATACTGTCTATGAAACTAATGTAGGTAAGTACTTAAATTAAACTTCGACAGATATCCCATCTTGTCGACTAAAGTAATCCTCTCTTATATATGACTAGCTGTCCCGGCGAACTCCGTATCGCTATTTAAAGCTCTTTTTTCTTATTCCTATTTTTCTCAAACCACTTTTCCATGAAATTCTGAACAAAGTTACCAAGGCTACCAGTGCTTAATCAAACATTTTAGAGTTTATAGAGGTATACAAACAAACGAACATTGATTTTTATATATACGTATAGATAGGTGACGCAGAAAAAGTTGTTTTGCCATATAAATTATTTCTGGGGTAGAAAAATCTTATTGTCAGTCAGGATGTAGTAAATGAGTGATAGAGGCAATAATATTAATAATTAAAAGTGAGTCAAAGTGATAATATTAATAATTTCCCATCCGCCATCTTGAATCACGAAATAGATGTTGTATTTGGATTCCCCATCCCATTAAACATCGGAGACGATACCCATTATGATTTAAAAAAAAAATCCCATCCGCCATCTTTGATCATGAAATAGACGGTATATTTGAATTCCCCACTCCTTAAAATATCGGAGACGATACCCGTATCGACTTTAAAAAAAATCCCGTCCGCCATCTTTGATTTCCTATCTTTGATCACGAAATAGATGTTGTATTTGGATTCTCCATCCATTAAATCATCAGAGACGATACCCATATTGATTTTTTAAATTTTTCCCATCCGCCATCTTTGATTTCCCATCCACCATCTTGAATCACGAAACGGATGTTGTATTTGGATTTCTCATCCCTTTAAACATCGGAGACGATACCCATTATGATTAAAAAAAAAAATCCCATCCGCCATCTTTGATCACGAAATAGATGGTGTTTTTGAATTCCCCACTCCTTAAAATATCGGAGACGATACCCATATCGACTTTAAAAAAAATCCCGTCCACCATCTTTGATTTCCTATCCGCCATCTTTGATCACGAAATAGATGTTGTATTTGGATTCTCCATCCCTTAAATCATTAGAGACGATACCCATATTGATTTTTAAAATTTTTCCATCCGCCATCTTTGATTTCCCATCCACCATCTTGAATCACGAAACGGATGTTGTATTTGGAATCCCCATCCCTTTTAACATCGCAGACGATGATTTTTTTAAATTTTTCCATCCGCCATCTTTGATTTCCCATCCGCCATCTTTGATCAAGAAATAGATGTTGTATTTCGATTCCCCACCCCTTAAAATATCGAAGGCGATATCAATATTGATTTTTTAAATTTTCTTATCCGCCATCTTTGATTTCCCGTCCGCCATCTTGGATCACTAAATAAATTTCATATTATTAATCAGCGTCCCGAAAATCTTGAAAACGATACCCATATAGATTGTATCCTATTCGTTTAGCCTTTTTTTGCCGTTGACCCAACCCACCCCCTTCTCGTTTGACCATTTTATTATTTTTGTCTGGCCCCTAAAAGTTGTGGCGTAATTTTATATAGCCTATAGCCTTTCGGAATAATTGGGCTATCATAGGCAATAACAATTTTTAAAATCCGACTGCTAGTTCCTGAGATTAGCCAACATTATCTTTTAGCCTTTTTAGCCTTTTGCCCGGCCCCAAAGGGTCGAAGCGTTATGTTATATAGCCTATAGCCTGCCGAAGTAACTGGGCTATCGTATACCAAAAGAATTTTTCAAATCCGACCGGTAGTTCCTGAGATTAGCGCGTTCAAACAAACAAACAAACAAACAAATAAACAAACAAACTCTTCCGCTTTATTATATTAGTATACATATCTTTGGTATAATTGAGTAATTGAAATTGGAAACAACATTTAGTATATGTTACGTAGTGACATGATAATATTTGTGATCTAAATGGTTTTATATTTAAGAGCATCCAGGTCGGCGATACATGCGCATCTCGCTGGTAGCCACGGCGATCCATTCGTTCCGCGCAGCGTCGAACCAGGTGAGGCCGAGCGTGTATTTACCGTTGATGTTAACATGTTGACAGTGCGAGAACCACCAGCCGCCCTCATAGTTGCCAGCGCAATGAGTGTTAGAGATATCGCGATCACGATCGATAGCCGAAAATTCCATGTGGTTTTGGTACTCGAAAGCATCGCTAGCATTACCTTTGAATCCACTCACTTCCAGGACGTATCCAGTATCACTGTTACCAATATAGAAATGCTCGTACTGCGCGTACCACTCGCCTCCATAAATATCGGTCATGTCAATTCTCATCGAAGAGCAGTTATCAGCGGTCAACAAGTGCATCGATTCGAGGCCGAGCCAGTATTCGGAAGCTGGATTGCCGAAACCGTGGACATATTCGCCAAATTTGCGGTTGAACTCAATAGATCCGTTGTAGCGACGTTGAATAAGCGTACTACCGTTGTTGCACCAGGTGTCAAAAGGAGCGCGACCAGGGTGGATGAGGTATACACCCGCGGGACCAGAGATGCTGGAGCAGTCCCGGGGCAGTTGGTTGACGAGGTCCTCGTACTCACGCTGTACCGGTTGCAGTTCCTTTACTTCACCCATTAATTCGGGCAAGGGGATGGTGTCAGTCTGATTGATGTCGTGGGTGTTCGCTTCGCTCTATAACAAAATAGTTTATTGTTAAATTTATGTCTACCTAGAACGCGTACCTACAATGACGTATGTGTAACGTAGAAAACAGGACGCTCAAAATTAGTGCTGATTAGTCTATACTGGCGAAATATCGTATCTCAAAGTCATTGTTGAGAAATATTACCTCACATTTGTCAGCAAGTTAAGCTATATTTCAATAACTGAAGAAGTGAAAATAAAAATTAAATATGTACATTCTTTGCATATTTGTTTGACCGTTACACACAAAGGTATACAAAGCGTTTTTATTCGAATGGCGTTCCATTCCGGTAGCTTAAATTCTGAATTATAATAATTTTGCAACCAAACAATAAATACTGATAAATGTAGTTAGCACAAGAATTGTAGTTGAATGACCTCTGATAGTTTTTTGTATATGAAATTAATGACATTTTTGTTATACCTAAGCGAAACTTATTTTGTCATTGTAATAAACTTATGTTAGAATATCATTTTCAAAGAAAAGACTTGTCACACTTATTTAATTATTTAAAAACATTTCTTACTTTGGACGACTTTTACGTCGTTAATTAACTGTTAGTAACACAGCATTATTGTTGTTAAAATTGCTTTTTATCCAAGACCTTGTCTATCGTTCTTTTATATGAAAATTAGGACAAAACATCCTTTTTAATGTAAAAGTCAAATATTTTCACTTTAATTTTCTTCTATTAGAACTTGACATTTTTGTAGGTCCTTTATATAATGGAAATACGTAAAATATTTACGAGCAAAAATGGAACAACCTAGGACTTCTTACTTTGTATCTACATAGTATACGGCTTGTGAAATACAAGCCCAGGTAAAACTAAGTTGGAACACCGCCATGGTAACGACTATTATCTCTTCATAAACTGCACTCATTTAAAACTTGTGTGATCTGTTACACGGCGTCAAAACATACAAGTGAGAAACAGCTACCAACTCAAGCTAGAACCCTGTTTTGCAAGATTTTGAGTCATTATTTTAAACTTTCTCTTTATTCGTACGTTTTTGGTTTAATGTTATATTCAAATAGAACCCTCCTTATTACAATGCCATATGAAACTGTAGGTAATAAAACTTGTGAAGTGTGAAAAGAAGTGTCATACTTATTATACCGTTCTTAGTAGTGGAGTCTTGGCCTCTTGGGTGACACCCACTGAGGAAGTCGGCAGATATAAGAAAAGCGTTGAGTGAACCAGTCCTCCCCCTTCTAGAACCATCTGAGCCCTATCTTATGCATGAAAATCTTTCCTCACCAGGTTCCAGTTAACTAAATTGCTTAAAACTCACAACTGAGCCCAATCGACAGTTAAAACAAAATATTATTATGTGATAGACTGAAAACTGGTTGAACAAGTGAAGAAATCGATTTAAATAAGTGGAGTGTGAGTACCTACAGTGCTGGCGACGGCGGCTTTGGACCTGGCGACGGTGGCGTTGGAGCTGGCGGCGGCGGCGTTGGAGCTGGCGACGGCGGCTTTGGAGTTGGCGGCGGCGGCTTTGGTGCTGCCGCCGCCGCTAGGTTCAAAGCCGCCATCGCCAGCACCAAAGCCGCCGCCGCCAACTCCAAAGCCGCCGTCGCCAGCTCCAACGCCGCCGCCGCCAGCTCCAACGCCACCGTCGCCAGGTCCAAAGCCGCCGTCGCCAGCACCAAAGCCGCCGCCGCCAGGTCCATAGCCGCCCTCGCCAGCACCAAAACCGCGGCAGCCAGGTCCAAAGCCGCCGTCGCCAGCACCAAAGCCGCCGCCGCCAGCTCCAAAGCCGCCGTCGCCAGCACCAAAGCCGCCGCCGCCAGCTCCAAAGCCGCCGTCGCCAGCACCAAAGCCGCCGCCGCCAGGTCCAAAGCCGCCGCCACCGCCGCCGCCGTGTTGCCGCCGTTATAAAATATTTTAACTTCACTAGTAGGTAAAGTATTATATTATTTGTGACTGTAGGTACTCACACTCCACTTATTTAAATCGATTTCTTCACTTGTTCAACCAGTTTTCAGTCTATCACATAATAATATTTTGTTTTAACTGTCGATTGGGCTCAGTTGTGAGTTTTAAGCAATTTAGTTAACTGGAACCTGGTGAGGAAAGATTTTCATGCATAAGATAGGGCTCAGATGGTTCTAGAAGGGGGAGGACTGGTTCACTCAACGCTTTTCTTATATCTGCCGACTTCCTCAGTGGGTGTCACCCAAGAGGCCAAGACTCCACTACTAAGAACGGTATAATAAGTATGACACTTCTTTTCACACTTCACAAGTTTTATTACCTACAGTTTCATATGGCATTGTAATAAGGAGGGTTCTATTTGAATATAACATTAAACCAAAAACGTACGAATAAAGAGAAAGTTTAAAATAATGACTCAAAATCTTGCAAAACAGGGTTCTAGCTTGAGTTGGTAGCTGTTTCTCACTTGTATGTTTTGACGCCGTGTAACAGATCACACAAGTTTTAAATGAGTGCAGTTTATGAAGAGATAATAGTCGTTACCATGGCGGTGTTCCAACTTAGTTTTACCTGGGCTTGTATTTCACAAGCCGTATACTATGTAGATACAAAGTAAGAAGTCCTAGGTTGTTCCATTTTTGCTCGTAAATATTTTACGTATTTCCATTATATAAAGGACCTACAAAAATGTCAAGTTCTAATAGAAGAAAATTAAAGTGAAAATATTTGACTTTTACATTAAAAAGGATGTTTTGTCCTAATTTTCATATAAAAGAACGATAGACAAGGTCTTGGATAAAAAGCAATTTTAACAACAATAATGCTGTGTTACTAACAGTTAATTAACGACGTAAAAGTCGTCCAAAGTAAGAAATGTTTTTAAATAATTAAATAAGTGTGACAAGTCTTTTCTTTGAAAATGATATTCTAACATAAGTTTATTACAATGACAAAATAAGTTTCGCTTAGGTATAACAAAAATGTCATTAATTTCATATACAAAAAACTATCAGAGGTCATTCAACTACAATTCTTGTACTAACTACATTTATCAGTATTTATTGTTTGGTTGCAAAATTATTATAATTCAGAATTTAAGCTACCGGAATGGAACGCCATTCGAATAAAAACGCTTTGTATACCTTTGTGTGTAACGGTCAAACAAATATGCAAAGAATGTACATATTTAATTTTTATTTTCACTTCTTCAGTTATTGAAATATAGCTTAACTTGCTGACAAATGTGAGGTAATATTTCTCAACAATGACTTTGAGATACGATATTTCGCCAGTATAGACTAATCAGCACTAATTTTGAGCGTCCTGTTTTCTACGTTACACATACGTCATTGTAGGTACTCGTTCTAGGTAGACATAAATTTAACAATAAACTATTTTGTTATAGAGCGAAGCGAACACCCACGACATCAATCAGACTGACACCATCCCCTTGCCCGAATTAATGGGTGAAGTAAAGGAACTGCAACCGGTACAGCGTGAGTACGAGGACCTCGTCAACCAACTGCCCCGGGACTGCTCCAGCATCTCTGGTCCCGCGGGTGTATACCTCATCCACCCTGGTCGCGCTCCTTTTGACACCTGGTGCAACAACGGTAGTACGCTTATTCAACGTCGCTACAACGGATCTATTGAGTTCAACCGCAAATTTGGCGAATATGTCCACGGTTTCGGCAATCCAGCTTCCGAATACTGGCTCGGCCTCGAATCGATGCACTTGTTGACCGCTGATAACTGCTCTTCGATGAGAATTGACATGACCGATATTTATGGAGGCGAGTGGTACGCGCAGTACGAGCATTTCTATATTGGTAACAGTGATACTGGATACGTCCTGGAAGTGAGTGGATTCAAAGGTAATGCTAGCGATGCTTTCGAGTACCAAAACCACATGGAATTTTCGGCTATCGATCGTGATCGCGATATCTCTAACACTCATTGCGCTGGCAACTATGAGGGCGGCTGGTGGTTCTCGCACTGTCAACATGTTAACATCAACGGTAAATACACGCTCGGCCTCACCTGGTTCGACGCTGCGCGGAACGAATGGATCGCCGTGGCTACCAGCGAGATGCGCATGTATCGCCGACCTGGATGCTCTTAAATATAAAACCATTTAGATCACAAATATTATCATGTCACTACGTAACATATACTAAATGTTGTTTCCAATTTCAATTACTCAATTATACCAAAGATATGTATACTAATATAATAAAGCGGAAGAGTTTGTTTGTTTATTTGTTTGTTTGTTTGTTTGTTTGAACGCGCTAATCTCAGGAACTACCGGTCGGATTTGAAAAATTCTTTTGGTATACGATAGCCCAGTTACTTCGGCAGGCTATAGGCTATATAACATAACGCTTCGACCCTTTGGGGCCGGGCAAAAGGCTAAAAAGGCTAAAAGATAATGTTGGCTAATCTCAGGAACTAGCAGTCGGATTTTAAAAATTGTTATAAAAATTGTTATTGCCTATGATAGCCCAATTATTCCGAAAGGCTATAGGCTATATAAAATTACGCCACAACTTTTAGGGGCCAGACAAAAATAATAAAATGGTCAAACGAGAAGGGGGTGGGTTGGGTCAACGGCAAAAAAAGGCTAAACGAATAGGATACAATCTATATGGGTATCGTTTTCAAGATTTTCGGGACGCTGATTAATAATATGAAATTTATTTAGTGATCCAAGATGGCGGACGGGAAATCAAAGATGGCGGATAAGAAAATTTAAAAAATCAATATTGATATCGCCTTTGATATTTTAAGGGGTGGGGAATCGAAATACAACATCTATTTCTTGATCAAAGATGGCGGATGGGAAATCAAAGATGGCGGATGGAAAAATTTAAAAAAATCATCGTCTGCGATGTTAAAAGGGATGGGGATTCCAAATACAACATCCGTTTCGTGATTCAAGATGGTGGATGGGAAATCAAAGATGGCGGATGGAAAAATTTTAAAAATCAATATGGGTATCGTCTCTAATGATTTAAGGGATGGAGAATCCAAATACAACATCTATTTCGTGATCAAAGATGGCGGATAGGAAATCAAAGATGGTGGACGGGATTTTTTTTAAAGTCGATATGGGTATCGTCTCCGATATTTTAAGGAGTGGGGAACAGTCACAAATAATATAATACTTTACCTACTAGTGAAGTTAAAATATTTTATAACGGCGGCAACACGGCGGCGGCGGTGGCGGCGGCTTTGGAGCTGGCGGCGGCGGCTTTGGTGCTGGCGACGGCGGCTTTGGAGCTGGCGGCGGCGGCTTTGGTGCTGGCGACGGCGGCTTTGGACCTGGCTGCCGCGGTTTTGGTGCTGGCGAGGGCGGCTATGGACCTGGCGGCGGCGGCTTTGGTGCTGGCGACGGCGGCTTTGGACCTGGCGACGGTGGCGTTGGAGCTGGCGGCGGCGGCGTTGGAGCTGGCGACGGCGGCTTTGGAGTTGGCGGCGGCGGCTTTGGTGCTGGCGACGGCGGCTTTGAACCTAGCGGCGGCGGCTTTGACGACGGTGATGTCGGTGGTGGCGGTGGCGGCGGCTTTGGACCTGGCGGCCGCGGCTTTGGTGCTGGCGAGGGCGGCTATGGACCTGGCGGCGGCGGCTTTGGTGCTGGCGACGGCGGCTTTGGACCTGGCGGCCGCGGCTTTGGTGCTGGCGAGGGCGGCTATGGACCTGGCGGCGGCGGCTTTGGTACTGGCGACGGCGGCTTTGGACCTGGCGACGGCGGCGTTGGAGCTGGCGGCGGTAGCGGCGGCCGTGGTGGCGGCGGCGTCGACGGCGGCGGTGGCGGCGTCGGTGGCAGCGACGGCGGCGGTGGCGGCGGCGGCGTCGGCGGCGGCGATGGCGGTGGCGGCTTCGGCGGCGGCGTCGGCGGCGGCGGTGGCGGCGGTGATGTCGGTGGTGGCGGTGGCGGCGGCTTTGGACCTGGCGGCGGCGGCTTTGGTGCTGGCAACGGCGGCTTTGGAGCTGGCGGCGGCGGCTTTGGTGCTGGCGACGGCGGCTTTGGACCTGGCTGCCGCGGTTTTGGTGCTGGCGAGGGCGGCTATGGACCTGGCGGCGGCGGCTTTGGTGCTGGCGACGGCGGCTTTGGACCTGGCGACGGTGGCGTTGGAGCTGGCGGCGGCGGCGTTGGAGCTGGCGGCGGTAGCGGCGGCCGTGGTGGCGGCGGCGTCGACGGCGGCGGTGGCGGCGTCGGTGGCAGCGACGGCGGCGGTGACGGCGGCGGTAGCGGCGGCGGCGTCGGCGGCGGCGGTGGCGGTGGCAGCTTCGGCGGCGGCGGTGGCGGTGGCGGTGGCGGCGGCGGTGGCGGTGGCGGAGGCGGTGGCGGCGGCGTTGGCGGTAGCGGCGGCGGTGGCGGCGGCGGTGGCGGCGACGGCGGCGGTGGCGGCGTAGGTGGCGGCGGCGGCGTCGGCGGCGGCGGCGGCGGTGGCGGCGGCGGCGGTGGTGGCGGCGACGGCGGCGGCGGTGGCGGTGTCGCTGGCGGTGGCGGTGGCGGCGGCGGTGGCGGCGACGGCGGCGGTGGCGGCGTAGGTGGCCAAAGCGCCGTCGGCGGTGGCGGCGGTGATGGCGGCGGCGGTGGCGGTTGCGGCGACGGTGGCGGCGGTGGCGGCGGTGGCGGCGGCGTCGGCGGTAGCGGTGGCGTCGGCGCAGATAAGGGTCGAAACCCAAAACCGCATTGCGACCCACTCCCGATGGCGCTCAAGCGCAGTCTGAAATTAATTGCAGAATTTGGTTATATAAATCAAGAAAGTGGCTAAATAAGACGACCCTTATTGCCACACGTTAAGACACACGTATGCGAGCAAAATAGAAGAAAAATTTAAGATGATTTTTTCCTTTTTTTGAGTCAATATACAATATTTTGAAAATATTTTCTGATTGTTTTTGAGTTGACTATATTTACTACCCTATCATAACTTTAAAAATCTTAATAAATGTAAAAATAGAGAGAAATTTGTACCCAAAAATAGCAGTATCCCTTTCAGACCGACGCCAAAACTAGACAGCATTTCATAGAAAAAAAGACTATACTTATGGTAAAATATCCCCCTAATCTCAAATCTGCAATCAATTTTCCATTTTCCGGACGCCATCTTGGCAAATTCATGCCCGCACAATTGTATAAACTGGTGCCTATGCCAGTAAAACCACAATTGTGAAGTCGCACAATTGTGTCTAGAAGGGCCGAAAGCCATTGCTCACATGGAATAAAAAAAAAGCATTACGTTACGAATATACTATTTATTTCCATCAAAGCAACAATTTAAGTGTCTTAAACATGCATAATCAACAAAAACTTATACAAAATAGGTAACATAGGTATTAATCAGTCTTAAAAATATTGAATCAGCCTTGTCATATTTTGGTCTTGTCGAATCAAACACCACGCCAACGGACTTAATTAAGATCAGATATTAAAGATCGTTATGAAAATTTAAAAGGAAATCCTATCTTTTTTAAGGCACAATAAAATATTAGATTTTTAACAACGACAACGCGAACGACTTGTACATTGCGGTGCGCGGCAGCATCGAGCCTCTTTTAGTGTATCCATAACTGGCCAGTGATTGTATCCATCTTTCTGCTTGTCAACGGACGGCAAAGGTTTTGGTCGGTATTTAGATGTGCTGAGCATGTCTGCAAACTCTGGTTCTTGGTTATCGCCTGCAGCGCGTGCGGAACCAGTCAAGAGATAATCACGTATACTTAAGCGAAGCCTGCGGGATCAAATTCATTTCTCTGGTTCCAACACATTTTGATCCTAGGAAACTAAAACACCCCAGCATACCTTGAATATCAAAGATATATTTATTTCCCCAGGAGTACAAACGGGCTTTATTTGAGTGCCTGTTTCTGTCATATTAGTATTGATGATGGCTAGGGCAAACTGTTCCAACAGCTCTGAGAGTAAAATATCGCTCAAAATATTGCGCTGGAGTTAAAACTGGCTGTGACAGTGGACTTACTCCTGTCTCTGGTACTGGTTTGCTGCCAATTTCATTTTCTTCCACTTTAGGTTTGCGATTAGTATGTCGTCATCACTACTAGTGGCAGATTCTGACTGAGATCCATTCATCTGGCCTGAAATCTGAACATCTTCTTGCTCTTCTTTGCACTACCATCATCCCCAGACCCGTTCAGCAGCTGGTAAATATCATTATCCTCCAAAAAACGTGCCATCATCGAAGATACTGTAAAAAGAAACAAAATAATACGCAGGGTCAGCATTGGCCATAACATTGCCTAAGGCCGGCCTGGCTTCCCACAAACGTGTTGAAAAAATTCGGTAGCTCATCGTCATCAAAGTACCAAAACAAACGATGACAAGAGTATAAACTTAATACAATTAACAGAAAAACATTAAACTTATACTAAATGCTCAAAACTTTACTAAATATTCATAAATATTCACGTAACTGTACTTACAATGGGCGAAAGCAGGATCGCCAAAATTGCTCCGAAACAACACGACGCAACCTATCGCCCAACTGACATACGCACGAAATTCAAACGCTCCGTCATAGTTTAGTTCCCGCGTAATCGTGTGAGCTCGTCTCCGGTCATTTCAAACAAATATTTTAGGTACTGAATCTAGTAAACCACACAATTGTAGCAGAGTTCTGAAAGGGGTATAATTATGCCTATTTTTGATTTAGAGGCAGTTTCGAATCGATTTTACATTAATAATAATTAAATATTTTTTATTTATTTTCAGATTGATTTATAGATAAAAAAGGTTTCAATTTATCGTAATCATTAGTTTTATTAGTTATTATCTAAAATTGTCGTATAATGTACTGAAAATATGTGGTTTTTTGATAAATGCGTAAACGCGTCTTAAGAGCGAAATTTATGTTTCCTCTATGGCTCTATCTCTAGTACTTACAGCAGCCTTTATCAATTATCACGCTGGGCAGGGGTGGAATGGCCGACTACCCTCACCTTTGAGAACGTTGAGAAGAAAACCCTAACATACAGGTTGCCTGAGTACCTATGTCCCGTCAATTTCGGGGTGGATCGACCGAGCGCCTAACATAGCTTCAGTGGAATACGCACCGGTATTGTTCAAACTTTTAAAGCTGAGAGAATAGAGTCAAAAAGACACTATTGAGTAAGGGACCCATACCTATATTTTAAAGCCAGATTTACGTTGCTGCGTAATTTTTCGGTGATCGCCTACTGCTAATCAGTCAATACTATCCGCTTCGTTAAAAATACACTGGGGCGACTGGGGTAGATCAATTCCAATCTGTTTAATACACCCCTGTATAACACGGGGACGGCACGCATACCTGTACCTACGGAGGCTCTAACTCAAGTTTCTATGTTCGCTCTCACTATTTGTGCTAGCTATAGACTTGCCCTAAACTTGCAGCCGGAACCTCTGCGTAGCAACCCAACAGTTCCCAAATAAGCTATCGGTACATTTAGACACAATTTCAAGCAATAACAAAATGATATAAAATTGCGACAAAGTACCAAGAAATTCTCACGCTATTAATTAAACAGCTAGGATTATAATGTAGTTGTGTGTGCACGGAGCGCTTTTTAATGCTGTACTTCCCTGCAGCAAATGATGTACAGCACGTTGGATAACACTTTGTTGTCTAGCACGCACAAGTAGATTAGTAGCTACCTACCTTAGGAGGTAGGTAGTAGGCTAGGCACTAATTTATTTTCCAAATGTAAATTATGATATCTAAAGCGTGCCTCCCACGCGCTAATTTAAAAGGTGCGATGCGCGTCTATCCGCACAACCACACACCGTGGGAAGCAGGCTAAACTTGGAAAGTTTACATATTAAGAACTACTCTAACTTCATCTGTTGATAGGTAGGTACATAAAGTATGAACTATTTCATAAGTAGGTACCAACTGTACCTACTTACCTACGTGTTTAAAATGCAATAAACGTATAAACGGTTTTATTATGTGTATTATGAGTTAGGACTCTTCTAATATACCTAAGTATTATTTAGTTTTGAAATAAGTACAATATCGTTGGAAGGTAACAAAACGCTATGGTCACTATGATGTACTCGTAACCATAGTTGACATCAGAGAAATACATCTAGCGACTGATAATGCCGGCCGTGGCCCCAGTATATCTTTTCGGCAAGAAACATCATTTTGATTATTACGTGTTGTTCATTACATTATTGGCCTATGTGACTGTATTATGTAATCATGACGATATAGGACGTCGACATACACTAGCTCGTCTAACGACAAGAATATGTATTCAAATTGATAAAAACTCTCTGAAGGGTGAGTGCTTAATCATATATAATTTACTATTCTTTTTTCTATGGCCGCGATCGATGGTTGAACGCTCTCCAAGCCACAGGGAAAGCGCTAATTACCAATTTACTTCGCAAAGTCATTGGTGCGCGCCGGGCATTTGAACCCGTTACCTACACCATAGTAATCTGTTGGTGTCTCCACTAGGTCGGTATGATAAAGTGAATGGTTTAAAGTCAAACAAATATGTCAATCTCAAATTTTCTATTTAAAAAAATTACAATCAATGTAAATACGTTTAGCCTAGATTCCTATAAAACTTCTTAATATGAAAGACGACCTTTTTGTACGGATTAACGAAAACCGTGTCAACCACGGCTCTGAACGCGCCACCCACCTGTTCCGCGCCATTTCTGTAATTCTTCTTAACCTCGCGACTGGTGAGAGGCCGGAAATCGGCCGCATAAAAAAGTGCCTGTCTGGCGAGAGGCCGGAACCCGGCCGATCGTCATAGCTCAAGTTACAAAGCATTGTAAAACTATATTATTATATCTTTCTTACTTGCACCTATATCAATGTGCGTATGAAAGAGCAGGCTAGCATGCAAGCCAATAATATTGGCGCGCTGGGAAGGATTTTTTAAATCTATGCTCACTTGCTCAGTGCGAGTTAGCCCGGTTAGCCGAGTTGCCGCGAACATACGAAAATTTCGCCACTTACATAAAGTGAATTTGTTAAGTGATTTATCGTGAATTGCTCGTGATTTTTAAACAGAAAGGATGTTTGGGTAAGTAACCTAATACTTAATACCTTCTACTTTTGTTTTATGTAAGTTTTCATTCAAAATATCATCATCAGTAAAATTGAATGCTCGCGACTGCCAAAATCACAGGCCAAAATCAAAACATTCGTGCATGATTTTAGGCAAAACGTAAAAGCAATCTATCTATTTATTTGTTTGTTTAGTGAGAATATAAGTATCATAATTTATGCTTGTACAATAGTCAAATACGCAGAATTGGTGCATAAATTAAATAATTCTAGTAAATACGCAATGTTAGTATCGCCGTCCCAAAATGAAATCCGCGCCATTCACATCGGCTTTTGTTCGGGCGACTTAGTGGAATTCCGTGTGACGTCATCGGGCCGATTGCTGCTAGCTAACTATTTTCAATGGAATAGTATGGATACGGCTTCGATAATATTATCAACTAGCTGACCCAGCGAACTCCGTATCGCCTTTTTAAGAGTTTTTATTTAATTCCCTTTTTTCCAAGCTCCTTTTCCAGACTTACCATTGACTTAGCGCTTAATCTCTTATCATTCCAGGGTCTATAAATGATGCAAAAATAAACATAGATTTTTATATAATATTGAATTCCCCATTCCTTAAAATATCGGACTTAAAAAAAATCCCGTCCACCATCTTTGATTTCCTATCCGCCATCTTTGATCACGAAATAGATGTTGTATTTGGATTCGCCATCCCTTAAATCATCAGAGACGATACCCATATTGATTTTTTAAATCTTTCCCATCCGCCACCTTTGATTTCCCATCCGCCATCTTGAATCACTAAATAAATTTCATATTATTAATCAGCGTCCCGAACATCTCGAAAACGATAGCCATATAGATTGTATCCTATTCGTTTAGCCTTTTTTGCCTTTGACCCAACCCTCCCCCTTCTCGTTTGACCATTTTATTATTTTTGTCTGGCCCCTAAAAGTTGGGGCGTAATTTTATATAGCCTTTCAGAATAATTGGGCTATCATAGGCAATAACAATTTTTAAAATCCGACTGCTAGTTCCTGAGATTAGCCGACATTATGTTTTAGCCTTTTTAGCCTTTTGCCCGGCCCCAAAGGCTCGAAACGTTATGTTATATAGCCTATAGCCTTACGGAATAACTGGGCTATCGTATACAAAAATAATTTTTCAGATTCGACCGGTAGTTCCTGAGATTAGCGCATTCAAACAATCAAACAAACAAACAAACTTCCGCTTTATTATATTAGTATAGATTTTTTATATAATTTTAAGGGATCATAAGTTTTTTGTTTAAGGCGAGGTTGCAGTACAGTGCGTAGCTCGACCTCACCCCCCGCAAAAACAAAAACACGGGGGTGGCGTCAGCGAGTGAGCGGGGGCGGGGAGGGGGGGTTTCGTGTGTGCGTGTGCCACAGCGCAGCGTAAAAAAAACCGTAGATGAGTTATGCGAACTTCAAAAGTGGCACATTAAAAACAGGCTAAATGTCTCATTTGGCTTTACTGGCACATTAAAAACAGGCTAAATGTCTCATTTGGCTTTAGTCGCGTACGCGCTGCGGTCGGAAGCGCTCGCTCTTTTACTCGCGTGTGTGTACGTTACATTTGAAAATGCCGTCGTGTGTAATGAGATTTTGCACAAACTATAGTAGGAAAATGACTAAAAGTTATGGAATCACTTCTCATTTATGAGTATTACAACGTTTTATTTACAATTTATAATAAATTTAGTATCACAAATAATAGAGTGAATAAAAAAATGGCATTTAGCGAGTGTAAAAGAGAAGTAGTATTGTGCGTGTACAAAGACTAAAAAACAAAGTATCCAGATGGGACATTCGTAATAATAAAATACTGATGTGTGTTTTTGTCAAGTAATAAAAGTGATTTGAGGCTGAATCAACACAATATATTATTATTATAGAAATACAAAATCATACGTAAGTTACAAACATTGACGGATGATCAAAGTCCATTCACTTGTTCTTGTTTTTCTCCTTTTAGTATTAAACAACTAAGTAGATTGTACTGCACAGTTTTCGCTGCCGACCCACCGTACCCCTGGGGGTATGGTGGGTCTTTCAAAGCTTAACCGTACTCCTAGCTAATATTGTTGTGTAATAAGTTTATTAATTTCAGTTCGTTAATTTCAAGTTCCACTATTTTGTAGGATCATTCCCAGTAGCCCTATTGAACAGTTCTATGATAGAACTGTCCCAATTCTATTAGCACAACTTGATGAGGAGAATAGAACTAATGGGATAAGTAATAGAAAATGTCCCAGTCTAGTTCTATGTATGTTTTTACAAGGGTATTCAATAGAACTGCTGGGAATGATCCGTAGTGTCACGACATCGCGCTCATACATCCGAATGAATATGTTTTGTAGACGTTCATTTGTTTAAGGTGGTTTGTTGTAGGTATTTGTTTTACACAAATGAACGGCTACAGAACAAATGAACGCCTACAAAACAAATGAACGTCTACAAAGCAAATGACTTACAGAAAGTGATCAGCTATCGATAGTGATTGCAGAAAACAGGTGCATGCGATTTTCAACCTAATTGACATTAGTCAGAATTTATAATTTTATTACCGTAATAATGCCAGAAAGCGAGAAAAAACAAAAAACAAAGTTTGTCATGAATTGTCAATAAGGTCGAAAATCGCATGCACCTGTTTTTTTGCAATCACTATCGATAGCTGATCACTTTTTGGTAGTCATTTGTTTTGTAGACGTTCATTTGTTTTGTAGACGTTCAATTGTTTTGTACACGTTCATTCGTTTAACACATCTTTAAACCTACATATTTATTCGGACATGTGAGCGCGATGTTGTGACACTACCCTCGTAAAACATACATAGAACTAGTGGGAAATTTCCTATAACTGATTAGTTCTATTCTTCTCATCAAGTTGTGCTAATAGAACTAGTGGGGAAAAAAGTCTCACTAGTTATAGAACTGTTCAATAGAACTAGTGGGAATGATCCGACAGCGCTAGGATGATGATGATGACGGGTCTTCAACAGTACCACATATTATACCTATAATATACAAAGCATTATAACCATTAGCAGTAATACCTAAACGTTTTATTATCTAATTTTATCTCCTTGTTGCTCTATATCATCGTACTAGCGCTTGTCTTCGCTTGTCTAAAAATACAAAAACGTAAGTAGTAAGTCATTATCATACGAGAGATAATACTGTTCAGTTTAATGTCCACGTAGCACGTTGGTACAACACTACGATCATTTCAGCCAGGAGTACGGTTAAGCTTTAAAAGACCCACCATACCCCCAGGGGTATTGCCAGGTCTACGGTGGGTCCGCAGCGCACAGTTTTTATATTAACGTACTGTTTTAGGTTTCTATTGAATGAAATGAGAAGAATAAAATGTACTTTTTTAATAAATGTTATAAATAAATCACATCGACTTTTTATTTCCCTACCTTAAATGAATTAATCAAATTTACTTTGAGGCGAATTGAATTTACTCAAGACAGACAAAGTGATCATGTCGCATCTGAGTCAAATTATTGTTTGTGAAACGGTCAGCATGATCACATATTTACTCATGTGGCATGATGTCACAATGCGCGTCGGTACAGAGAGCATATGTTTATCTCTTTTTCGCGCTTGCGATTAGATGTGCTATCTCACTTACACTTCTTATCTTATTATTAGTGTGTCGTTTAGACATATTTATATTAGTGAACGTACGCTTTTCGCGATGCGTGCCACTCGTAATCGCCGGTTACCTTGTCAGTAACCTGTCTACGGTTTCTTACTAGTATGTCTATGGTTTGAACGATTGAGTTTGGTATACGAATTTCTTTGTACTTTTGCGAAAACGTAAATGCGGGGGTGGAGGGGGATTTTGCGGAGCAACGACGTACGTCCGCCCTCAATCACGCCTAGACAGGCACTGATGAACGGCCGGCGAGCGATATAATGCCAACATTTTGACTATTTTTTTTCTTGGAGAAAAATGATAACGAAATTACGAAATCTGTTTTTACCATTTACTTTAAAATAAAGAGCTGTTTCTATTGATAATACTTTCATATAAATTCATTATGGAATCTCTAAGCAGTACACGTTTAAAATTGTGATTTAGTGCCATGTTTGACATTTCTTTTTATCGAGCCAATCATTCCAAATCGTGTTTCTATCTTTACGATTTACTAGAAGATATGTTCAACTTTTATACTTTAATTTTTATTCATTCAAAATATAATAGTTCATGGGACTTTCAGACGTTTAAAAATCTTAAAAAGTACTGCAACCTCGCCTTAATTTGAATTCATGATTTAATGATGTTATTTTATGGATTGTGGACGTAATATTGTTACGAGCTGGGGTTCGACGATAAATTATAACTCACTATGCCACTTAAACTGAACTTTATTCACTAACACAATAACACTAGATACACACACTTAATTTTCACTTCACTAATAAAACACACTATTCACACCACTAGAACAACACTAATGCAAAACACCACTAAACACTTCCGAATTACTTCCCTTCGCTCTTGTTGATCGCTTCGATATTCAATTGTAACTGTCCGGTCTGTTCGCTCGCACTCTATTTATACTGGCCGGATAACATCACTAGCGCATTCTAGATACTTCCACAAAACTGTCGAATAATCGCGAACAGTCTATGCTCGATACAGCAACGCCATCTAGTACAGAGTAGCTGAATTACCTTTAAACCACCGATACATTCAATCTCTTCTAGTACCCCCATTCACCGATAGATGGCGTAACACTGCCCCCCTCTTAAACGTGTTCGTCTCGAACATCGTTGGACCCATGGTAGCGAGCCAACCGGTCCACATGAACTATCTTCGGTGCACCTCGCGACCCCTTCTGGATTCGATAGGTGACGTCGTTAATCCTGGTAATTATGCGATATGGCCCATCCCATCTGGCTTGTAACTTAGGCGATTTTCCTTTGCTTCGTACTGGGTTATGAAGCCACACCAATGATCCCTCATCGAAGCCTTTGTTGTTTGCCTTCCGGTCGTAGCGAGTCTTCATCTTCTCAGACATCTGTTGTCCAGATTCCCTGATGTGCTCGTATACGTCGTTCATCTTGTTGCGTAGCTCGGTCGCGTAATCCGTTATATTGCGTGGAGATTCTGGCGGAATACCGGTGATTAAGTCTGCTGGTAAACGTAATTCTCTGCCGAAATTGGCAAAAGCTGGTGTTACTCCTGTGGTTTCGTGGACCGCACTGCGATATGACAGAAGGAATGGTTGGATGTGCTTGTCCCAATCTCTTTGTTTGCTCTCCACGACCTTCGCCAGGTACCTTTCCAGTGATTGGTTAAATCGTTCAACCATGCCATCTGATTGCGGGTGATAAGCCGTGGTCCTGGTTTTATGTGCACCCATCACGCGACAAGTCTCCTTGAACACCTCGGATTCGAAGTTCCGGCCTTGATCGCTGTGGATTTCCAAGGGTACCCCGAGTCGAAAAAAGACTTCATGCACCAGCTTGTCGGCCACTGTGGTAGCTTCTTGATTTGGGATTGCAAACACTTCAGGCCACTTCGTGAAGTAATCCATCACAACCAAGAAGTATTTGTTTCCGTCCTGGCTCTCAGGAAACGGCCCAGCGACATCCAACGCTATGCGCTCCCATGGAGCTCCCACATTGTACACCTTTAATGCACCTCTGCTTCGAGTATGTGGCCCCTTGACAGCCGCACAACTTGTGCATTTGCGGCACCAATCCTCGACGTCATCCCGACAGTGGAGCCAATAAAACCGCTCCCGGATCTTAGTAAGGGTCTTCTTAACTCCCATGTGACCTCCCGAAGCACCATTGTGATAGAGCTGCCAGAATTCCGGCACCTTAGTTTTGGGCACTACCATTTGCAAATGGCACTGGTTACCGCGAGCGTTTTCCCATTTGCGGCACAGAACTTCATCCTGGACGACCAAGCTTTCCCACTGTGCCCAATAACTCTTGGCGATAGGGCTCATTGCTGCGATATCACTCCATTTGGGCCTAGGAGCGCCTGATTTCTTCCATTCAAGAATCGGCTGTACATCCTTGTCATCTTGCTGAGCACTCTGCAAAGCTTCTCTCCATTCGTCGCTTAGATCCGTCTTTAACATCCTCACTAGCGCTGCCTGTTTTGCTTCTTGTCGGCTACAGTGCTTGCACTGGTCGGGACACGGCCTACGCGATAGGGCATCTGCGTTACCATGGGACTTGCCGCTGCGATGTTGTATTACAAAATAAAACTCTTGCAGTAGTTCAATCCATCTAGCTACTTGTCCTTCTGGGTCCTTAAATTGAAGTAGCCATTTCAGCGCTGCATGGTCGGTTCGCAGGTGGAATTTACGGCCCAACAAGTATTTGTTGAAATGCTGCAACGTCTTTACTACAGCCAAGAGTTCCCGCCTGGTGACGCAGTAGTTTCTTTCGGGTTTGGATAAGGTCTTGCTGAAGTATGCTATAACAACTTCTTGATCACCCTTCTTCTGTGACAGCACGCCGCCAATTCCGGTGTTGCTGGCATCTGTGTCAACTATGAATCCATGCTCATTGTCAGGGTAGCCTAGAATAGGTGCAGTACACAGATGTTCCTTAAGCTTCTGGAATGCAACGTCACAGCTCTCATTCCAACAGAACTGCACTCTGTCTTCGGTGAGCTTATGAAGAGGTCGAGCAATGTCAGCAAAGTTCTTCACAAACCGTCGGTAGTAGGAGCATAATCCGAGGAATGCTCTGACCTGCGTTTTGTTCTCTGGAACTGGCCATTCCTTCACGGCAATGATCTTTTCCGGGTCAGTTTGAATACCGTTCTCCGAGACCACATGTCCTAGAAAGTTCACTTGCCGTCTGAATAACGCGCATTTCTTCGGACTCAGCTTCAAATTAGCTCCTCGTATCTTTGACAGCACTTGCTCCAAGTTTCGAAGGTGATCCTGGAAGGTGCGCCCCACGATGATGATGTCATCCAAGTAGACCAGGCAGGCGTCTCAAATCAGTCCCATAAGCACTCGCTCCATCAGTCTCTCAAAAGTAGCCGGAGCGTTGCACAATCCAAAGGGCATGACGTTAAATTGCCACAATCCTTTGCCTGTGGAGAATGCCGTCTTCTCTTTGTCTCGAGGATCTATTTCCACCTGCCAGTAGCCACTTTTTAGGTCTAAGGTAGAAAACCACTTCATCCCCGTCAGAGTATCCAGTGTGTCATCAATCCTTGGCAGCGGGTAGCTGTCCTTCTTCGTGATGTCATTCAATCGGCGGTAGTCTACACAGAAGCGCATGCTGCTATCCTTCTTCTTTACTAGGACAACCGGAGAGCACCACGGGCTGGACGAAGGCTCGATTACGCCTTCTTTCACCATACCGTCGATCATAGCTTCCACTTCACGTTCCCGTGCCACTGGCACACGTCTTGGTCGCTGGCGAATCGGTGCTTCACTTCCCGTGTTTATTTTGTGCTGGACTAGTGCTGTCTTCCCTATGTCGGCATCACTGGTCGAGAAAATATCGGCGAACCGGTTTAACATCTTCTTAGCCTTGGTCTTCTCTTCTTCTGACAGGGTACTTTGGCAGTCCTCCAAAAGTGAAGACACGTCGAATCGTGCACCCTGAACCTTGTCGCTGGTAGGTTGCTCTTGACATCTACGCATCCAAGCCGCTCCTTCATAGGTGCCCAATTCCGTCCCTTTTTTGAGCAACACTTAATTGTCACTTGCATTTAGTGCGCGTACTGATGAAACTTTGGTACCCCTTACCAAGGTTCGTGCAATCTTCCATGAGGCATCTTCCTCTAGGCCTTCGATAAGTACGCAGCGGTTACCTCGACCAGAACTCCCGGGTAAACAAACCGGTACTACCGTTTCCGACCGCGGTTGAAGCGTGACATTCTTCAGGCAGTACACTTTGCCTGAAGTTGCGCCTTCCATGAAGACTTCTTCCGAGCCACATTTCAACACTCCTTGGTTAACATCGATCTCGCAGTGATACTTCCGCATGAAGTCTAGGCCTAAGATGCAGTCGTCCACTATATCGGCCACGATGACTTTGTGACGGTAAATTTTGTTGCCTAGCTTCAGATCCACCTCCATTTCACCTCGGACAGTTATGTGCTGACCGGTAGCTGTTCTCAGATTCACACATTCATTGTTCCTGAAGCAGACCCGAAGAACCCGTCTTGCCAGATGGAAACCGACGACTGTCCGAGAAGCACCCGTGGCCAATGTCAGCTTACATGGTGTTCTGTTAATTTCGCCTTCGATGATCAGGCTGTTCCCGTCGCATGATTGCGAGATCGAGATACTTGGGGCTCTTCCATTACCAGCCTGCACCCGCCCCGCAGTCCTGGCTTCTACTCGTTTCCCTGCTCTCGCTGCCTGGCAGGCACATCAGGCGACCCCTTTGGTGGAGACAGGGTGTCACCAGGCTGCCTACGCTTTGGGCAGCTCAAGCGGATATGGCCTCTTTCTCCGCAGTTGTAGCACCGAGGTGACGACACAACTTCCCTGATGCGGTGACCTCGGTCGTCGCGTCGCACTGCTTCCACCTCCAGAGCGTGGGCTAAGGCATCCTTGAGGTCCTTGAAGTGCCCAAGCCTCACTGCTGCTCTTACCTCCAGGTCCCGGATCCCATCCGTAAACGCCTGTACGAGGTTCCCATCAATAAGCGCAGGAGACGACTGGTATGCCTTCCTGACCAGCTTTTCCACCTCTAGAGCCCACTGCTGCAGAGTTTCTCCGGTGCGTTGCGTCCTGTCCTTCAGCTGAGCACGATACACATGTTCGAGGTGCGCGTCTCCGTACCTCGCCTCCAGCGCCTCAAGAAGCTTCTCGTAGGTGACGTCTTGTCCGAGTGCCTCCAACACTGTCAAGGCCCGGTCGCGAAGGCCCAAGGTTAGGGCGGTTAAGGCCTGTTCTTTGGTCCACCCATTCGATCGCATCACAGCCTCAAACTGGATCTTGTATGCAGACCATGATGACGAGCCATCAAATGGTGGAACCTTAAACCCACGAGGTGAGGGCACTACAGTCGCAGATGTCACTTCGTTGGATCCGAGCCCACGCAATCTCCTCTCCACTTCAGCGACACAGGTGTCGTGATGGTCGTGTACACGCTTCTCTATAGAGGCGACGCGAGTCTCAAGCTGGTCGTGTACGGGCTTCTCCACGTCGCTGATACGAGCCTCGTGCTGCTGGAGCTCCTCCTTTACCACCTTCAGGTCCTTCCCTACAGCGGCGCTGAGGTCTTTCATCACCACCAGCTGTTCCTCCAAACGGCGGGCCTGCTCCTCCTTGTCGCGCTGCAGCTGTTCCTCTAGGCGGCGCGCGTGCTCCTCTTGACGGCGGGCCTGCTCCTGCATGAACGGCATCAGAGCCGCGATGTCGGGCACCGCCATGGAGTGTGCGCTTGCAGGCTCTACTGCAGCCGCGGAGTCGCCTGATCCACCAGACGATGGAGAAGGAACGTCTCCGAAGCGTCTCTGGTCCAGGTCTTGCTGGCGCTGGTTCCTGGTACGCACACCTTCAGTTTCTTCCTTCGGCATAACCGGCACAATTTGAGGCCATGAGAACCATAGTGGCCTAACTACATTTTTTACAATATTGAGTTTATGATCTTTTCCAGTTCAAATTGATCATTTTGATAGAACCAGAGTGACTTAAAAGTGATACAACGAATATTCACTAGATGGCAACATAATCACTGTTACCGTTTTTAGTCTGCGATCTAAACTTGAAGTGCCATACTGGCCTAAATAAGATAGGCCACTATGGCTTAAGCCCTCTAAAACTTCACTGTCATGATGAAATTAGTTAGGCTACTTTTTGACAGTCTGTTCATGATAAACGTCATTATTCATACACTTCAGCTTGTTAATTCTTTGAGCTATTTCGATTTACTTGATTCTCTGTCGGATCACTTCATTACGAATTCGATCCTTCAGAGAAACTCCGAGCATAGCCAATTTAAGGTCGCTCAGCGAGCTATGGAGAGCCATAGCTCGCTGAGCGACCTTAAATTGGTGGACCAGTCGCACCGTTAGTGTCCACGTCTCGGCCCCGTAAGTCATAACGGGTAGGAGGCACTTGTTGAAGACCTTGGTCTTAAGGCTTTGCGGTAGGGGTGACGAAAAGACGTGACGGAGTTTCCTATATGGTGCCCAGCCCAGCCGTATATCTTCTGCCAGCCTCCTTCTCCAAGTTGTTTCTACCCAAATGCACGGTTCGCCTCAGGTAGACGTACTCCTGAACACCTTCGAGAGGGATCCCATTTAGGATAATCGATTCCGGAGAGACATGTTCATTGAACATTATCTTGGTTTTGTCCAAGTTCATCCGAAGACCGATGCGACCAGAAGAATCAGCTAGGCTGCTCAGCATATACTGCAAGTCCTGCACGCTTACAGCCACGATGACGATATCGTCTGCAAATCTTAGGTGTGAGAGGTCCTTTCCAGTGCAGCGTCTTGAACATATTCTTCATTGTATTTATGTACAATTTGGGGGAAATAACATCCCCTTGTCTCACACCTCGATGCAGGTGGATAGGTTCAAACTGCCGGTTCTATACTTGGACGGTCATAGTCGCGGCATCATACAGACCTCTCAGCACTTGGACATATCGTCAATCGACTTGGCACTGTTGCAAGGACTCCAGAACAGACCAGATTTCAATGGAGTGAAAGGCCTTCTCATAGTACAC
Source organism: Euclidia mi (assembly GCA_944739405.2). Lineage (NCBI taxonomy): Eukaryota > Metazoa > Arthropoda > Insecta > Lepidoptera > Erebidae > Euclidia > Euclidia mi. The sequence goes on along the minus strand of OX123199.2, from coordinate 26,062,783 downwards.
AAACGTTAAACACAGGGATAGATTATACCCCTCTGTCTTCTGTGTCGTATCCTCCTAAAAAACCGGCCAGGTCGGGCGGCAGAAATTCGTAAATTCTACGTGCGAATCGGTTCGTAATGACCATTGAGAACAGCTTATAGTCGTGGCTCAAGAGCGAGATAGGTCGATAGTTCTTCAAAGAAGTTTTGTCTCCCTTTTGGAAGAACAAAACGACAATGCTCTTGCTATTCCCTTGGGAGTTCTCTCCGAGAAGAGGACAAAATTAAATATGCGCTCCAACGCATATTTGATTCTGTCCTCTGCAGCTCCAGCTACACAAGTATATGTTTCCCACCTGCCTTTAGCAGCTCCGTCGTAATTCCATCGTCCCCGGGGGCTTTCCCATTTTTGAGCTGCCTTAGGGCCACCACGATAACGTCCTAGCTGACATCTGGCAACTCTTCCGTGAAGTGGCGGGTTAAAGTGGCTCTGGGATACGCGGAAAAGGGACTTTACAGATTTGACTGGTATTAAGCTGGATCGTTAATACCCTGATGGAAAACCCATCAGCTGTGAGAAAAAAAGGACTTATTAGATCTTTTGCCCTTTTTACCTCCAGTGCATCACAGCTTTTATATCAGTATCAAAGATAATGTGTCAGTAAGAAATGATCAAATAACATAGATGTTGAGGATGACAATGATAGTAGCTAAGAATACTTTTATTGTTAAGTGCACTTGCTGCTTATGTTGTTTTGTTTTATTTTTGAGCTGTTGTGTTTAATAAACAATTGGCCTAATAACCGCTTTATTCTTATCTATTTCTAAAAACCTACTGCCAAAGTGGCCTATCTGTGTATAAAATGTAGAAAAATAGCAATAAAGCTATTTTGTCACTACTTAATCATAAATTGGTACTTTAATAGGTCAAATAAAACAAAACAGTAATAAAAAGTATGTATTCTGAAGAGTGCTAGATGATTAAAAAAATACTGTTTTTATTTTCTATGGTACTCAAAAAGCTTGCCTATTGAATTAGGCCACTATGGTTCTCATGGCCTCATTTATCCCTTTCTTCTGACACCAATTTGTTACGAGCTGGGGTTCGACGATAAATTATAACTCACTATGCCACTTAAACTGAACTTTATTCAACACTAGATACACACACTTAATTTTCACTTCACTAATAAAACACACTATTCACACCACTAGAACAACACTAATGCAAAACACCACTAAACACTTCCGAATTACTTCCCTTCGCTCTTGTTGATCGCTTCGATATTCAATTGTAACTGTCCGGTCTGTTCGCTCGCACTCTATTTATACTGGCCGGATAACATCACTAGCGCATTCTAGATACTTCCACAAAACTGTCGAATAATCGCGAACAGTCTATGCTCGATACAGCAACGCCATCTAGTACAGAGTAGCTGAATTACCTTTAAACCACCGATACATTCAATCTCTTCTAGTACCCCCATTCACCGATAGATGGCGTAACAATATTTAGAGTTTTTTTTTTGGAACGGAATTCCTTACCGCGCGTTGCGAAAGGGGAAAAGACGGAAAAAATTAAAACAAAAAGTTGTAACGACAACTTTTTACTATAGTAAGCTGTTGTAAGCCGTGTGGCGTGCGCATGTTTCTCTATCTGTCTCTCTCTCTCTCCCTTATAGAAAATGACATCTATTTGTGAATCCAAGATGGCGGACGGGACATTTTTAATAAAATTAATATGGGTATAATTTTCGGGGGTTTTATGGATTCTGGTCACAAAAATTACATCTATTTGGGAATCCAAGATGGCGGACGGGACATTTTTAATAAAATTAATATGGGTATCGTTTTCGGGGTTTTTATGGAGTCTGGTCACGAAAATGACATCTATTTGGGAATCTAAGATGGCGGACGGGACATTTTTAGTAAAATTGATATTGGTATCATTATGGATTCTGGTCACGAAAATGACATCTATTTGGAAATCCAAGATGGCGGACGGGACATTTTTAATAACATTAATATGAGTATAATTTTCGGGGCATCATGCATTCTGATAACGTAAATGACATTTATTTGGGGATCCAAGACATTAAGATAAAAACGTGCGCATTTGAGCGAAGAACGAAACATAAAATCAGGTGTGAGTCGGACTCGCCCATTTAGAGTTCTATACTAGAGGTATCCACTTAACATACCCATTATCTTCACCTAACAAAGTACCACTATCACTTTTCCGCCAGCACAAATAACTTTGTATTCAATAGTATTCGTATCTAGACAACAAAGTTATATTTGCGGTTTATGAACATGTGATATATCTCAAAAACTGCTGACTACATATCGTTCAAACTAATTTTCCTTAGAAGTTTCCATTACGATCTATAGGATATATGATTTTTAGATTTTTCACTCTATTACTTTAAAAGTTTTGAGGGGCACTCATTTTATCACTTTGGAAGCGTTTATCTTTCAAACGATTGAACTTGCGCCAAAATTGTTTTTGTAACATGAATGTTATATTTTAAAAGACCTATCGATAGACATCCCGCATGTATATTCAGTTAAAATTTTATTATATTTTTTATTACATAAAAATATTTAAAAAATATAAGTATAAATACATACATACATACATATCGTCACGCCTTTAACCCCGAAGGGGTAGGCAGAGGTGTATTTCTACACCCACTTTTCGCCAGATATACTTTAGTTCCACGTAATAAGGGGCGAGCCTATTGCCGTACCGGGCACATTTCCAGACTCCGTGCTGCTACTGAGAGTTTCGTGACAGAAAAACCCAATAACACTGCCCGGCCCAGGAATCGAACCCGGGACCTCCCGATCCCACGCGCACATTTATGCCGCGAGACCAACGAGGCAGTCGTATAGGGTTTGATGTCGAGTTTTCCGTCTCTACGCAAAGATGGTATTTGCATCGTGTTATCCCTTAGTCGCCTCTTACGACACCCACGGGAAGATAAGGGGCGGTGACACTTGTATTCTAAGCCGTCAACCACACGGCATAAATATTTTTATATAAAATATTTTACATTTATGTATAAAATCCAAAATGAATACTTCAATGGCGATATTAATAACAAAGTCGAAAGTTAACAGATAAATATTAATTTCACACAAAAATAATCTGACTGTAAAAAAGCCTTATCCATACTATTATAGCCGTTCCGCAATCGGCCGCGCGCATGCGCGCCATCTGGCTGTCGCCGTGTCGCGCATGCGCAGTCGTGTAAAATGGCGAATAAATATGCGAAATTACAGATGTTTGTAAGCGTTTTTCTAATTATTTTAGTTAGGAAAGTATTTACTGTTTTTATTTATGTTATACAGAATATTATGTACCTACTATGTGTAAAATGAGAGATATTGATAAATTTGCATACTTACCTCTTCATTAAGGTATGATTCTGAAGGTAGTAATTTGAGTGTCGATCTCATATGGGTTGCTTTATTTGTATCATATGTTCTAATAAACAAAGTTATACATCTGATGTGTATTTTATAAAGTGCCCTTGAACCGAGCTACACTGTAACACATAAATCAAGTCGCTTTAATAGCCCGACACTCTTCAAAACCACTTGAAGTTTCTATGTTTTACACGAGCGTGTGATAATTCACGCCGTGATTTTTAATAGCCGTGGTGTAAAACATATGTATGAAAACATGTGAAATGATAATTATATTGTGTAAATATAATGGCAGCTCCACATTAGTGCCATGAATTCACGCGCAAATTCACGCCGCGAATTCACGGCATAAGTCGTGTCCTCCATTGTCATGGGATGCTCGCAATCTTTCGTGAGACTCGCCGCGAAACGGACCTGACCTGACCTGCTGCCCAGTTATTTCTAATAACTGGGCAGCAAAGAGTAAAAGCGGTTCTTGTCTCAGGACAAGGATTGTCAGGTCATCTCGGAGGCCTTGGCTTTGGGCGGACTGAAAACTCCGACACCAGAATTGGCCACACACTCACACCAAACAGAAGAAAGAAAGAACAGCAAACATAGTTATTGGGGCAGCAGCTTCTACGTCCATTTCGCGGCGGGTTTCACGAAAGACTGCGAACATCCCATGAATGTGGATGACACAACTTGTGCCGTGAATTCGCGGCGTGAATTTGCGCGTGAATTCACGGCACTAATGTGGAGCCGCCATTATATGTAGCTGTGAGATTAAACAAAAACTTCGTTCTAATTGTTTTAATTTTGAAAATATATGTAAATGTTATTTTCAGCAGTTTTAAGATTATAATGTGTAATAACGTAAGAATATTTATATACCAATATGTGGTAATAGGTGGTAAGGGCCGAAACACGTCGCCACGTCGCGTCGCCGCGCCGCTAGAAACCACGGTGTTTTCACTTAGTACAAATATTCATTTGTACCAAATTCACTCGTCTAGTATGTAATTACGTTACAAGCCAATAGCTGGCATTATAGTAAAAAATATTTTTTTTTGCTTTTCTGTACTGGTAACAATTAAGAACAGATTTTTATAAATCTAGCAACGTTAACGTTCCATTTTCAGCAGAATATTTAGATCGAACTCACAAAATTTGTTTACATTTTTCTTGAACAAAATGAATAAAAAATTACAAAACTAGTTCTATTATGATCTTAATTTATTTACAGATTGCTAATGAAATTCAGATTTCGACATTGCTAATGAAATTCAGAGAATGGCAAATGATTACTACAGTAAAAGAAAAATAAAAAATAAGAAATGATTTTGTTATTTCATTTTTCCTAACTCAATAATGTAATAATATTGTTGTTTTGTGATTTTTCGTTATGGTTTTTATAAGGCAAACCTTAAAAAAACCATAACGAAAAATCACAAATCATCTATAATTACAAATTTAATATAAAAGTGCATAAATATATATTGTATCAACCTGTAATACTTATGTATGTAGAGTTTCGTGATTACAAAACAAGTCGATAGATGTCGCTACTAGAGTATTAGCTGACTGGCATCTCTTTCTCCCTATATTAAATGTACTCTGTGCTAGAAACGGCAGTAGCGTCACCGCCGATAGTAGCGGCGCGGCGCCGCAACGCGGCGCTAGTTCCAGCGTTATCACGTCGTGTACGTTACCCTAGCAGGCAAGTATCACCTGCCCGCCTAGGATACGCACCACGAGATATCACACGCGTGAATGAAGAAATATTGTCGTTATCGGTTAATATCTCGTTTTCTTTAACATGCGCGCCACGATAGACAAGCTTCACGTCGAAGAATTCGATCTCGTTGCACGAGTAACCGATGCATCCCTCCGCCTCGCTGTGCTTAAGCGCACTAACTTATAGAAAGCGCTTTTAATGACGCATGTTGCCCTTTGAAACATAGAATGTCAATTACGGCATTTATTAATGTAACCACACCGGTTTAGTTCATTCAATTTGTGCTCAAATGGCTCAAAAGACGTGTATCCAGTCTATAGTTTATCATATTATGTACTATTTGACATTTGTAATTTGTATGTATAGTCCATTCACAGTTATTTTACCTCTAGCTGTTAGATTGGCCAACCTGGGCGTTGTTTTGCTATATTTGGTATATAATACTCCCATTTTAAATATACATTATTGCTAAAAATGTACTTATTTTTTATTGCCTAAGCGATCGTATTAAATATTTTGGAAGGAATGTTTGTAACAAAACCTCTTGATATTGGTATGGCTATATGCATGTACATTTATTTTCTTACGAAATAACTAATTTCCTATGAAGATAAGTAGTTATAATAAAAATGTTGTATATTTAATATACAAAGGTAAACGCATCATAATTATGCCAACGTGAGGTTCTAATTATCAAATACAAAAATTGCAAATTTAATTTTCATATTTATTTTGAATAAGAATGATGGGGGTGTAATTTTACACCTTTGCCTACCCCTGCATGGAAACATGCGTGAGTCTATAAGAATGATTCATGTCGACTGCCAATGTTATGATGATTCGTAACTAGAGATGGGCATATACCCGGTAGAAACCCAGACTTTGGGTAAATACCCATTTATACCCATTTTTACCTACCCATTTTTAATTTATACCGGGTAAAAATTAAAATCAGTTTAATTTAAAATAATTGTTGTATTTTTCAATAAATACTGACCTGTATGTACGTATTTATTAAAAAATACAAAATTATTTTATAATTTATTTTATTTGCGACCGTCGCGTCGTTAGAACAACATACGCGGACATTGTTTTCTCATTAAAATAAGAGAAGAGTTATAGCACTATAACTGTCCATTGAGGGATTCAAACTAATGTTAATTATGTTACTTATTTATATATTCTATAAGGTACTGTGCAGCATTCAGTTAACTTTCAATCATGTGCAATCTATTATATTTGTTTCTATTTTAAACAGTTTATTTTAATAGAAAATGTATGTTGATTAAAGATTTAAAAGATATTTAACTTCGTTTTACTTAAAATCAATATTTTATCTACAAAGGTCAAGGTCAAAACTAACAATGTAGATCGTAGTAGTGATGACAAAGCCAATTACAATATATAAAAACAGTATTCATTTCATGGCGAAGGCATTTAAATAATATAAAGATATAACTAATTTTTACCCGGTATTTTTTATGAATACCCGGTAAAAAAGGGTATTTTTTCATTTTTACCTATTTTATTTACCCTTTCGTTCCAATTTTTACCTTCCCAATTTTTACCCACCCGCCCATCTATTCTCTATTCGTAACTGCTGTCAGATTCTGTATCAGACTCAGAATTTAATTTTATTATGAACCTGTCCATTTCAGCATCCGTAGAACCATCTGTTTCACGAAGCTTGTCTTCAATGTGGCGCTCATGTTTGCATTGTTTTTGTCAGTCTTCTGCAGTGATCGATTGAAAAGGTTCTTCAGCTAAATTCACAATGTTGGTTGCCTCTTGTCCTAAATTTCTGCTTGTGACTCGCCTTTTAATGAGACTCCACATAAGTTCAATTGCGTTTAGCTCGCAGTGGTATGGCGGTAATCTAACCACTTTGCGGCCATGAGCTTCAAGCGTTTGAATTTTTGAAGCATTTCCACTAATATTGGGTAAAATGTTATGCACGGGTAACCCTATTTTACATTTCTGTCATCACAGAGTACAATTCCAACATAAAGAAAATAAACACCGACACCTGTCAGAGGTAAAATAACTGTGAACGGACTGTACCTATTGTGTATTGTTTAATTCAAAAGTTGATTAGTTTTAATTCGAAACTGATGTCAATACCTACAAAGTATTAACAATTGTTACCTACTGTGTTGAATAAGAATGCGGTCCCATGCGCAGCTTCGATAATAATGATATTAACTTATCTATAAACAGACAGGCAGGCCATCTGAATGAGGCTCGAGATCCGTGGCAAGCCTTTCTATGAGAAACAGAGCCATTGGTTTTGATATACGCCAAAGCAACTGGAATTCTCTGTCGTTCAACGTAAAAGGGTCACAGAGATCCCTAATTCGCTTTCTTTGAACTTTTCTCGCGTGGTAATCGAGTAATATTAGGCCGTCATGTTAGGATTCGTCGAGAGAAATGCCACAGATAAGTAAAAATGACTTTTATAGCTACATTTGACATAACGAGTCGAATCGTGTGTGTAACCATGTTAGAGTCAGCGAGTTAATAGAGATAATCGTCATAAACACGAGTAAACGTGTAGAGATAATTTTCTCGTGGTGCGTATGCTGGACGGGCTGGAGATACATGAGTGGAACGTATAATTAGAGCGCAATCTGCTGATGATGTGCGCGAAATAAAAAATTAGTGCGGGTTATAGTTTTAGAAAAAATGAAAATAATCATTCCTGGTGGGGTAACGTTCTGCCAGCAGGAAGATTCTAAACGAATTATCGGAGAGAGAAACATTGTACATGGGCAGATAGCTTATATTAGTGGGACAACGTACGCCGAAAATAAAATTAGTGCGGCTTCAGGTTTTCGAGATATTGGAATTCCTGCTAGGGTAACGTTTTGCAGAATCGTGTACCTATCTCTAAAACGGTTGCATGTGCGGTTATAAAATAAACATACACGAGTTGCGCTTAATTTGTGCGAATTGGTGAAATAATAAAATTTAAGAAAATACATGAAATTTTCAAGTAATCGGGCTTCTCTGAAAACCCCAAAAAAACATCGCAGCGTCAAAATAAGAAAACGTATAGGCTCACTGAAAACTGTTTTCGGTTTTTATTGACACATAGATTAACCATAAAAAAGTTTCAAAAGTATACATACATGCGATAATGAGATATATTACTAAAAGTCAGAACGACGGTGTCGTAACTTTGACGGCAACGCACAAGAAACCGGCTCAACACAAGATGAGTAGGAGTAAACCAGCAATTGGAGCGATAGTCCACTAATATATAGTGAAATTATCCAGCTTGGAATGTCTCGCATGAAAGTAATAAAAAAAAATTAAAAACATTAAGGTTAAAGCGCAATTAGAATATATAACTGGCTACATCCTGAGAAAGTTGAAAATGGGTGTATTTAAAAATTGCAGTATATGTACAGCTGACTTTAATAGTGCGACCTCATTGTTCATTTATAAAAATAAGAGAACGTGTCTCTGACAAAACGTGTCTTGCATACCCAAACAATGCATTGATAGAATGCTTCTCGTGTATGCAAGACACAATAATAAATATTATTAATTTTGATTGCACAATGCAGCAATTGAAAACCTACCTATATAAAAACAATTTTATGCAATGTCATTAATTATGATTTTATGCACTGTGAAGTGCATAAAAAGCAAAATATTGATTTTATCCAAGATTTAACTTGTAGGTTTTTAATTTTTAATTTTTGCAGAGACACCAATAAATTATTAAATGGCAAAAGAACCGATTTCGACATTGCTAATGAAATTCAGAGAATGGCAAATGATTACTACAGTAAAAGAAAAATAAAAAATAAGAAATGATTTTGTTATTTCATTTTTCCTAACTCAATAATGTAATAATATTGTTATGTTTTGTGATTTTTCGTTATGGTTTTTATAAGGCAAACCTTAAAAAAACCATAACGAAAAATCACAAATCATCTATAATTACAAATTTAATATAAAAGTGCATAAATATATATTGTATCAACCTGTAATACTTATGTATGTAGAGTTTCGTGATTACAAAACAAGTCGATAGATGTCGCTACTAGAGTATTAGCTGACTGGCATCTCTTTCTCCCTATATTAAATGTACTCTGTGCTAGAAACGGCAGTAGCGTCACCGCCGATAGTAGCGGCGCGGCGCCGCAACGCGGCGCTAGTTCCAGCGTTATCACGTCGTGTACGTTACCCTAGCAGGCAAGTATCACCTGCCCGCCTAGGATACGCACCACGAGATATCACACGCGTGAATGAAGAAATATTGTCGTTATCGGTTAATATCTCGTTTTCTTTAACATGCGCGCCACGATAGACAAGCTTCACGTCGAAGAATTCGATCTCGTTGCACGAGTAACCGATGCATCCCTCCGCCTCGCTGTGCTTAAGCGCACTAACTTATAGAAAGCGCTTTTAATGACGCATGTTGCCCTTTGAAACATAGAATGTCAATTACGGCATTTATTAATGTAACCACACCGGTTTAGTTCATTCAATTTGTGCTCAAATGGCTCAAAAGACGTGTATCCAGTCTATAGTTTATCATATTATGTACTATTTGACATTTGTAATTTGTATGTACCTATTGTGTATTGTTTAATTCAAAAGTTGATTAGTTTTAATTCGAAACTGATGTCAATACCTACAAAGTATTAACAATTGTTACCTACTGTGTTGAATAAGAATGCAGTCCCATGCGCAGCTTCGATAATAATGATATTAACTTATCTATAAACAGACAGGCAGGCCATCTGAATGAGGCTCGAGATCCGTGGCAAGCCTTTCTATGAGAAACAGAGCCATTGGTTTTGATATACGCCAAAGCAACTGGAATTCTCTGTCGTTCAACGTAAAAGGGTCACAGAGATCCCTAATTCGCTTTCTTTGAACTTTTCTCGCGTGGTAATCGAGTAATATTAGGCCGTCATGTTAGGATTCGTCGAGAGAAATGCCACAGATAAGTAAAAATGACTTTTATAGCTACATTTGACATAACGAGTCGAATCGTGTGTGTAACCATGTTAGAGTCAGCGAGTTAATAGAGATAATCGTCATAAACACGAGTAAACGTGTAGAGATAATTTTCTCGTGGTGCGTATGCTGGACGGGCTGGAGATACATGAGTGGAACGTATAATTAGAGCGCAATCTGCTGATGATGTGCGCGAAATAAAAAATTAGTGCGGGTTATAGTTTTAGAAAAAAATGAAAATAATCATTCCTGGTGGGGTAACGTTCTGCCAGCAGGAAGATTCTAAACGAATTATCGGAGAGAGAAACATTGTACATGGGCAGATAGCTTATATTAGTGGGACAACGTACGCCGAAAATAAAATTAGTGCGGCTTCAGGTTTTCGAGATATTGGAATTCCTGCTAGGGTAACGTTTTGCAGAATCGTGTACCTATCTCTAAAACGGTTGCATGTGCGGTTATAAAATAAACATACACGAGTTGCGCTTAATTTGTGCGAATTGGTGAAATAATAAAATTTAAGAAAATACATGAAATTTTCAAGTAATCGGGCTTCTCTGAAAACCCCAAAAAATCATCGCAGCGTCAAAATAAGAAAACGTATAGGCTCACTGAAAACTGTTTTCGGTTCTTATTGACACATAGATTAACCATAAAAAGTTTCAAAAGTATACATACATGCGATAATGAGATATATTACTAAAAGTCAGAACGACGGTGTCGTAACTTTGACGGCAACGCACAAGAAACCGGCTCAACACAAGATGAGTAGGAGTAAACCAGCAATTGGAGCGATAGTCCACTAATATATAGTGAAATTATCCAACTTGGAATGTCTCGCATGTAAGTAATAATTAACAAAAACCAAAACATCAAACAACGGTTGGTTATCCGTCCAAATTCGAATGACTACAAAAAAGCGACGGATTCATACATATCAATGACCATCTTAACTTGACCCTCTAATCGATTAAAACGTGTTGTGTCCGAGTACACTAAAGCAGAAAAGTAACAAAATAAACTTGTTCTACTAGCCATTTTCGTGAATTATTGAGATATGATTTTAAGCAAATAAAATCCTTAATTTTTATTTTAGGTATTAAAATAATACATCAATTATAAAATGTTTGCGTATACACAGTGACTTTTTAGTCGTCTTACAACGGCAGCCAACTTCATGTATAATAATTTGTATACAAAAAATAGGTATTTATGAGATAAGAATAATTAAAAAATTAAAATTATATGAAGTAGTAAGAAGAAACACCCTGTTGCGAGCGCGGTGCCAGTTAACCAATCGCACGCCACGCTATATAATCTCATCGGATGACTATTTATGTTTCTTTGTGCAATAGGTTTGTAAAAAAATGTCTAGGTACCAGATATATTTTATGTCGGATACATGTAGTAGACAAACTTTGTAAGACTGCTAAAAAGTTACAGACTTAGGTTTAATTACTCTGTGATTATGCGATTTTACTGTTTGTATTACTTAATGTTTGTACTAATTAACGTACTTAAATGAAAAACTGATCTGTGGTTTTGATGCCATTATACTTTAAGAATCAAAATGAAGAGAATAAGTACAAATAATAATTTACACATCAACAAGTTCTTTCATTTCAAATAGTAAAAAAAATCATTATAGTTGCCGACAAACGCTTTTTGCGCGACTGTACGGACAACAGCATGGGTATCTATATCTAATACGATTAAAAAAGTAGGACGTCGATATGTATAAATCCGTCGCTTTTTTGTAGTCATTCGAATTTGGTCGGATAACCAACCGTTGTGTGATGTTTTGGTTTTTGTTAACTATTACTTACATGCGAGATGGTCCAAGCTGGATAATTTCACTATATGTTACTGGACTATCGCTCCAATTGCTGGTTTACTCCTACTCACCTTGGGTTGAGCAGGTTTCTTGTGCGTTGCCGTCAAAGTTACGACATCGTCGTTTTGACTTTTAGGTAATATATCTCATTAACGCATGTATGTATACTTTTGAAACTTTTTATGGTTAATCTATGAGTCAATAAGAACCGAAAACAGTTTTCAGTGAGTCTATACGTTTTCTTATTTTGACGCTGCGATATTTTTTTGGGTTTTCAAAGAAGCCCGATTACTTGAAAATTTCATGTATTTTCTTAAATTTTATTATTTCACCAATTCGCACAAATTAAGAGCAACTCGTGTATGTTTAGGTATTTTATAATCGCACATGCAACCGTTTTAGAGATACACGATTCTGCAAAACGTTACCCTAGCAGGAATTCCAATATCTCGAAAACCTGAAGCCGCACTAATTTTATTTTCGGCGCACATTGTCCCACTAATATAAGCTATCTGCTCATGTACAATGTTTCTCTCTCCGATAATTCGTTTATAATCTTCCTGCTGGAAGAACGTTACCCCACCAGGAATGATTTTTTTCATTTTTTTCCAAAACTATAACCCGCACAAATTTTTTATTTCGCGCACATCATCAGCAGATTGCGCTCTAATTATACGTTCCACTCATGTATCTCCGTGATACTTTCCTGCTGGGGTAACGTACACTATGACGTCATACTTGTTGACAATGATGATTCAGTTTGTTTCTATCACTCTTGCAAACAACACGTGTCAGTCAACCCGAAGAGTTAAAAAAAATAAAATGTCTGACGTTGACATCGATTTATTTATTTCTTTGGTTTGGGAACGCACTTGTTTGTGGGATTCCAGTGACGAAACTTATAAAAACAAATTTATAAAACAAGAAGCATGATAACTTTTATTCGAAAAAATTTTTTTTGTCTATCTTTAATGCTTTGTATTTTCGAGTAAAGTACTCGCCATCGGGCTTATTAAATGGATGTATCCAGTATCTTCTTTGCCGTATATTTAAAACAGAGTAATGTCTTCTTAATAACAAATAAGCAATAAGTTTCTCACGATGGTCCATGGCAGAGACACCTCTATCCACACTAAAATATCACGAAGAACTGGATACCCTACCATACGACAATAAAACGCTCTTTCCGCAACGCCGCAACGCAAACCGCCGATTTTTGCGTTGCGGCGCCGCAACGCGGTTATGTGTTTCGGCCCTAAAAACATTATTGACTGAAAAAGTATACATGATCGGGGCTAAAGAGTGGAAAAAGGTTTGCGATCATGCAATCAAATTATCAAATGTGAGAATGAATATAGAAGCCATTGAATTATTACCTACAGAAACCAAGTACCTACGCGCACGTAATACGCGCCGTTCATTTGGGTCAGAATCTGACCCAATCGGCGGCCGCGTTGTCTGTACTTCTGTAGTCCGAGTCGCACGGTAGCGTAAGCATCTCCCGCAAAATCATCGAAATTATGACATATTGTACAGTGTTTTTGTGCCACAATGCTTCAGAAAAAGATTATAAGGTTGCTGGAGTATCATTCCACCGTTCAGACCATAGAGATATTAGAATAGAGTGGCAGAACAGTACCTAACTCAATACTGTGTCGTGTCCGTCGGTGCGAGAGAGAACACAACAATAGAGGCCCCCTGCATCTCTCTCTAACAATACATGCACAACATCAACATTACGCAGTGGCGTGCTACCTGTAACTATTATTTATATCAGTTTATCAGTAATCAATAGTTTAAAAATATATAAACATTTTTGTCACTTCAAACTATCTTCGTGTATCAATAAAAACAACTTTTAAACTATTGATTACTAATAAACTGATTTAAATAATAGTTTCAGGTAGCCTGCCACTGCGTAATGTTGATGTTGTGCATGTATTTGATGATGTTGTTAGAGAGAGATGCAGGGGGCCTTTACTGTTGCGTTCTCTCTCCCACCGGCGGACACGAATAGGCCCCACTCTGCCACTCTATTCTTAATATCTCTATGGTTCAGACACAAATTTCATTACGTAGATTGTCTAATAATACAAATACAGTGAATCATAATAACTAAATGTAAGTACGAGCGGAGTGTTGCCAGTTGGGTGTGAAATTGTCCCAGTTTAATTTACACATTCCTTACCAAAATTTATTCTATTGACAGTAGTTTATAAAAAAAGGAATTAGGTAGTTACATAATTATATAAAGTTAACCTTTCAAACACCTCTGGCTGGTACATACCAATCGGTTACGACAAATTTGTCACGTCAAGTTCGGCCAAGACGACATCGTCTCAAAGCACTCCATTTTTCCGTTCTTGTATTGAAAGCCTTGTATCTAAAATCTAGTATTGTCTTGTAAGTGTAGGCATAGCTGGGCATTAAATCGTTAATTAACGAAGTTAACATTTCCACTAACGGATTAACTTTTAAGTTAATTTAAAAAAGTGTTAACGGACTTGTTAACTTCCGTTATCTTTTTCCAAGTCCGTTAATCCGTTACCTAGGTGCTATTTACCGCACCGTGCCGCGCCGCCGTGCAAAACGTGTTCTTCTGAAAAGTTTGTTCGGGTCGGTCTACCAGTGTGGTACGGCGAGTGCCGTAAGTGAAATGAAACTACATAATATATATGCCTTGCCTAAAAAGAAATAAGAATGACACAAGAATACTGAGAAGAAAGGACCATGTGTCATTTTGGACCCACTTTTGGACTTTGTTCAACAGTGCTGAATTATCAATCGCAATGAGTCGTCTTTGTAGTCAAATCGCGCAGTGTAGGTGACCTACACATACAAAAACATTAAAAGTGATTGTCTTACGCACTGTAGGTGACGCCAAACGAGTGTACTTTCATGAGTTCTGAATTTCAGTAGTGCAATTTCGGTTTCATACTGAGGGTCTAGTACGAGTTTGCACTCGATCGTCACGGTGGACGATGGACTAGTCGACGGGAACAATTTCCATACATTTTCTAAATGCCGTGTGGTTGACGGCATAGAATACAAGTGTCACCACCCCTTATCTTCCCGTGGGTGTCGTAAGAGGCGACTAAGGGATAACACGATGCAAATACCATCTTTGCGTAGAGACGGAAAACTCGACATCAAACCCTATACGACTGCCTCGTTGGTTTCGCGGCATAAATGTGCGCGAGGGATCGGGAGGTCCCGGGTTCGATTCCTGGGCCGGGCAGTGTTATTGGGTTTTTCTGTCACGTAACTCTCAGTAGCAGCACGGAGTCTGGAAATGTGCCCGGTACGGCAATAGGCTCGCCCCTTATTACGTGGAACTAAAGTATATCTGGCGAAAAGTGGGTGTAGAAATACACCTCTGCCTACCCCTTCGGGGATCAAAGGCGTGACGATATGTATGTATGTATGTATGTATGCTGAATTATATGTCATATGAAAGCTCTTGAAGTGTACTTTATTTTATTCTATGGCAGCTTAGCTCAATTCCAGCACGAAAATGGTGTTTTGATACATTATTGAAAATCTGTGTTGTTTTGATATTTAACCCTTTGTGTACGGGTGACATCTATAGTTGATTTAGCGATGTCATCTCTGAATACGGGTGGCGACTATTGTTGATTTGAGAAAGGGCCTCCTTTAAGCCGTTGTATTTTCAAAACTATACCTTTTTCCCTTGAGTTAAAGGTCAGTATATGAAGTCGATAAAACAGTCTTTTACTTAAAAAAGTGTAAATATATTTCCATAGATGGCATGCAAATAAATTAAAATCAAAAATTCCCCTGTTTTCACTGGCAACTATTGGTGCCACCCGTATTATGACATGTCAAAAAGTTTAAACTCTAATGGCGGCATTTAGTGTTGTGTAGAAATTATCGTCGCAGTTTTTATGTGAGTATTGTAGGTTTCTTAGGATAATTCGATATATTTTAGCTATTTTACAAATATTTTTTACGTAAAGATTACGTATTTAAAATATGCTTAAAGATAAAATACATTGTTCTTTATTCTTTATCCCTATACTAGGCATTTATGAAATCAACCACGTCACAACGCGGATTCATCGACCGCTGTATCGATACATGCACATCACTAGTATGCGCCAAAAGTTATAACGGAACCTTGATTGTTTTAAAACTAAGTTTTTATTGAATATTTTTGGCTAAATTCAGTGTTTTTGTTGACAAATGTGTTAGAAAATATTTTTGTCGTGATTTTAAATGTAAATTCTCTTAAAATTAAGTGTTGATTGGACAAAAACAGTGATAACTTCTTACCCTCAATTTATGGCTATAATGTGGAAATTAGTAAAGGAATTTGAATAAAACTAATATACTTCAAAGATGATTGAAATAATAAACAAGTGTACAAAATTTCAAGTGTCTAGGTATTATATTTGAAGAGATACTGCCAAATGAAAACATAGCATATTACGATCGCGCGCGAAAAAACCCCCGAATTGAGCGATGACATTGCTTTTGAAGCCCCGTATAGAAAGGGTTAATTATAATTACCTGCCAATTAGTAGCTAAATACAATAAAAGGACTTTTGACTGTCTCAGTGGACCAGTGGTAGTGTAAGCGACTGCAGATTATGAGTTCTCGGTTTCGATTCTCGGGTCGAGAAAAAGGGATATTAGGTTTTTCTGTTAAGAATTATCCAATTCAAAGCTCAAAGTCAGGAGGTTGGCGATGTTACACCTCCGTGCCTTGGAAAAGTTTATCCTTGGTTCAGATCAAATAAATAACTAGATATGCCCCGGCCGCGGGTCTCCCTTGTTTGACCGAAAGGAATTTGACAAATTTTCACTTCCCAAAAATGTTTCGCATAATTTCATTTGCCAAATTATTACTTAGCACAAAATCTATTCACAAAAAATTGTAAAAGCTTTTCATATCTAGTTATTTTTTGATCTGAGGTCGTTGGTCTTGCACCTAATCTCTCTCCTATTGTGTCGGATATGCCGTCCCATCGGAATATGACAGTGAGTGACAGCACTTGTGTTTACGCACACACTTGTGCACTATGATGTAGCACTGGCACCTAATTGATTACGCTATCGTGCGTCAACGAGACCTTTCTCAAGTTCAAGTTACCCGTGTCATGCGTGGTGCTCACTGTTGGACTGATCACCGGCTCATTGTCACTAAGTTACGTCTTCGTCTCCGGCGTCCTTGTAGATCGGAAAGATCAAAACAGGAGCGCCTAAAGCTTGAGCAACTCCAAAATAATAACACGAAGGCAAAGTATGCCGAAACCTTAAGCACTGCTTTGCTGCCCCTCGATCCAAATTCCGGTGAGATCAATACTGTCTGGAGGGCCCTATGTTCTCATATTCTCGTAACCGCTACATTTACTTTGGGTCTGAAAGTCCGAAAACATGAGGACTGGTTTGATGAGAATGATGGGGTACTAATGGACGCTATTGGTAAACACCGTCGGCTCCTGAGGCAGCACAGCAGAACACAACGAGGTGGAAGTGTTATGGAGATACGTCGTAGTGATATAGAGCTGCATAAACTCGCACGGAAAGCGAAAGAGAGATGGTGGCAGGAAAAGGCTCGTCGGATACAGTGGCTCGCTGATACCAACCAGCTCGGTGAGTTTTACTCTGAGGTACGAAACTTGCTCGGTATATCCTCCACAGCAAAAGTCCCACTCAAGCCGTCCAGTGGTGAAGGGCTTCTTAAAGGCAGGGAGGAAATACTCGAGCGATGGGCGGAGCATTTTAACAACTTGCTTAACGTGGATCATTCTGTCGACCTCGACCACGTTCGCTCCTTACCTCAACAATCTCATGCCCTCGAGCTTGACGAGCCAGTGTCACTTGACGAGGTAACTGTTGCTATTAAACAACAACAATATAACCGCGCGGTTGGTGTTGACTGCATACCAGGAGAGCTATTAAAGTACGGCGGTGAGGATTTGTACTCGGCGATGTGGAAACTTTTTGTCGTTATGTGGGAACAAGAACAAGTCCCTTATACTTTTAAAGTATCTCTTATTCGGGCCCTATATAAGGGCAAAGGTGACCGAGCTGATTGCAATTCCTACCGCGGTATTTCTCTACTCTCAGTGCCTGGGAAAGTCTTCGCCAGAGCTCTCCTAAACCGCCTCAGGAATTTATCTGAACAGATTCTGCCAGAATCCCAGTTTGGCTTGCGACCTGACCGTGGCACTTGTGAGGCGATTTTCTCATTGCGACAATTACAAGAAAAAAGCAGTGAACAGGAGCGCAATATGTATCTCTGTTTTGTTGACCTTGAGAAAGCTTTTGGTAGTGTACCGCGAGAAGCCCTCTGGATAGTACTGCGGAAACTTGGATGCACGGAGAAGTTTGTAAGAAACCTAATGGAAGGAAAGAGGAACCCACCACGCACCCTCGAATTGACCACCCCAACTATTGCAATAGAAAAAGGTTGACAATATCGAACTCCTCTAAAAGGATAAGGGATATAGGAATGGTATGGGTTCCACCTTGCACGAGTCCTGCCGTAGTTTTGGTCTGAAGATTAGTGTCAAAAAGACGGAAGTAATGTCTTTAGATATTCATGGTCAAGAGATACTGACCATCAAACTCGGTGATGATGTACTTAAGCAGGTCAATACATTTCGTTACCTGGGGAGCACCATAACATCAAAGTGCGACCTTGACGCTGAGATCAACAGTCGGATCGGTGCCGCAGCTGCGGTATTCGGTAAACTGGATCGCAAGGTTTTTAGCTCACATGAACTTAAGCTGGCTACCAAAATTGACATATATAAGGTGGTGGTGTTACCAAGCATACTGTACTCTTCTGAGTCATGGACAGTTTACCGCCGCCATATACGGACGCTGGATCGTTTCCACCTGTAATGTCTGCGCAAAATACTTAAGATTCGTTGGTCTGATCGCATTCGTAATACAGAAGTGCTGCGGAGAGCCAATATTATGGGGATTGAGGCTTACCTCATACGCAGGCAGCTGCGTTGGTGCGGACACGTGTCGCGAATGACCGATCAACGTACAGCAAAGTGCATCTTTTTTTCTGAACTTGAGGAGGGCAAGCGTAAGCATGGCGGGCAACTCCTTAGGTATAAAGATGTACTTAAGCGCCACATGAAAAAGTGCGACATTGAGCCTTCCGAATGGGAACAAGCAGCAGATTGTCGGCCGGAATGGAGAACTTTGGTGAGAACCAGAGTCAAAGACTTTGAAAGTAATCGCTGCTCTGAACTAGATGCCCGACGCGATGAACTGAAAGCACGCCCACCTTGTGCTATAAATTATAATTACTGCAATGGTGTGCTCACCTGCCCGCATTGTGCGCGAACCTTTACCAATAAGATCGGCTATGTTAGCCATACACGAGCACACCAACGACAGTTATAACGGAGTTGAAGAGGTCGCCGTGGCCGAAATCGGTCGAGGAGGTATTATTATTATTATTATGATGTATTACATCCCGCACATATCTATATACCGTGAAAACAATTTAAATGACTTAGAACAATGCAACATACAGCAAAATAATGTATGGCTGCTTAGGGGACGTGTGCAATCACGACACGTTAGATCGAGGATGTATTATACCTACATCTTGATTGACCGTGATCAGGGCGGCAAAGACGCAATTATACAATACTATTGTACATGTCACACGGGTAGACGCACTATCGGAAGTTGTGCCCATGCCATATCTATAATATGGTACTTGGGACTAGGTAGACATTTCGATGGTTTTCATCGACCAGCTATACATTTAGACGATATTATTATAGATGCATTTTAAAATCTTTCCTGTATATGAAGACACCGAGAGGCGTTACAAAGTACATCAAAGTAGCCAGGCGCACTATGGTTTATTAAAGGGATGAGCTTTATCATTCATCGCCATAATTGATTTACTACTAGTTTATAAGTTATGAATATTATATTTTAAGCTCAAAATACTATATACTTATTTTACTATATACTTATTTTACTGTTACAATTACGTTGTTAACATCATAATCACACCTAAAAAGGATTTTACAAGACCGAGTCGTTGTTTAATATTATTTAATTAATTTATTTATATTTACTTTTCATTTAATATTGGCGGCGGGACGTGACGGCCCCACGCCCACTGGAGACTACTTTGACCAATACTGATATCTCCCCCGGTACAAACATTCCCGACCCTGCATTCGCCAATCCGCCTGCCAAGCTACCTACGGAAAAATCCAAGTGGGGAAGGCCTATGTCTTGCAGTGGGCGTCTAACAGGCTGAAATGAAATGAAAAAATGTGCTTTGCATAACATTTCACGCGCATTTGTAATTTACAAAAAAAAAGTTTAACGTACCAAAACGCTGTTTTTGCGCTGGATTTGAACTTAACTGCCATAGAATGAAATAAAGAACATGCCAAGAGCTTTCATATGACATACGTTTCATTACTGTTGCACACTTTTGAAAAGTGGGTCCAGTGTTCATACAAAAGTGCCCATGGTCCTTTGATTCATGAGTTTCATGACACTTGTGTGTAATTCGTTCGTTTAGCGTTCGGCGTTTAGCGTAGGTAACGAGTGTCTTGTTTGTTAAGTATACAAATAATACAAATACTGCGTAGTTTTTAGATTTTATAGTCCGTTATAGTTTACGTCTGTGCATTGTGTATATTAAACAGTGTATCGTGCAAATAAATACCACAACACGCAGTTATTCCAGATCCACTACAGACGAAAATCCGTGGCCACACTTGAGTGATTATGTTAATTTTGTATCCAGATCGAGAGACATGAAATCAAAAGACTCGTTCAACGATGCGGCATTTCTCGGGGAACAGATTTTCATAAATCTGTTTATTAAATAATATATCTAACACTGTTATACCCTGAAGCTTTGCAGTTGAACGTCTTTTTTCCACGGGCAAAGATATTTTAACGCCAAAACGAGCATCGCTTTCAGACGAGAACTGCAACATATTAATGTTCATGAAGGCAATACCCACACTATACCGGATGACTAAATTACACACTCTATATACACATACACGTCGCTTTTTTTGTTCCTAACCTGTTAATTCTTAAAACCTAAACCAACAGTTCTTATAAAAGTCTCATGAAAATAGTATTTTTATCATGTGTTAACGGATTAACGTTTAACGTTAACTTGCGTTAAATCTTAAAGGTAGCGCTTTAACGTTTAACGAAGTTAACTTTTTTAATAACGGATTAGCGATTAACGAAATTAATTGTTTGATTAACGATGCCCAGCTATGAGTGTAGGTACGCGTAACTAACTTCGTTTTTGTACGAATGACCTTACCGACCGAATTATATTATAATTTTTAAACTTGTCGCCTTTTTCGGTCACCATAGTGTAACGGCGCACACATAGTACTCGCTGTTGATTTTTGTTAATTTTTCTCAAAAACATACATAAATACTTTTATATACTATAAAGAGCATTTAACTAGGAAATCACTCGGCACTTATTAGTGCTTACGTTTGAGCGCACAAAATTTCGTCAAGATTGATTTAGCCATCGTTAGTCAGTCGTAAAAACTTAAAAAGCAGACAGTGTGACTTTAGAATTTATAATATACAATTACTTATAATATTCATGCATTGCCGTGTGGTTGACGGCATAGAATACAAGTGTCACCACCCCCTATCATCCCGTGGGTGTCGTAGGAGGCGACTAAGGGATAACACGATGCAAATACTATCTTTGCGTAGAGACGGAAAACTCGACATCAAACCCTATACGACTGCCTCGTTGGTCTCGCGGCATAAATGTGCGCGTGGGATCGGGAGGTCCTGGGTTCGATTCCTGGGTCGGGCAGTGTTATTGGGTTTTTCTGTCACGAAATTCTCAGTAGCAGCACGGAGTCTGGAAATGTGCCCGGTACGGCATTAGGCTCGCCCCTTATTACGTGGGACTAAAGTATATCTGGCGAAAAGTGGGTGTAGAAATACACCTCTGCCTACCCCTTCGGGGATAAAAGGCGTGACGTTATGTATGTATGTATGATGTATGTTATATTCATGCAAAAATTATGAATTTACCCTATTTTTAGGAAAGACGTGGTTACTGGCAACTCTATTATGGCGTCTGTGTGCGTGATGCAGCAAGTAAACACAGCACAGTTCCGCATACATAGCGAATTTTCGGCTTAGCTTCTGAGCTCGCGTTGTTTGAATACTGACTTTCTGTAGGTAATAATTCAATGATAGAAGCATTCAACATGGTTTAGACAATTACACTGATAGACTAGTGATAACATTAAGTAAGGAAGTATATAGTCTAAGAGTGATAAATACGGCTACGGCTGACAGTGACAGTGATATGGAGATGGACCTCTTTGAGAGCACAGATAGGTAGTGAAATGGAAGTAACTGAAAATTAGAATTATTATTATTACAATGTCTCATTTTAACAATAGGTATAATGGAGCATTTTCATTTTAAATGACACCTGTTTGGAATTTGACGTGATTTAATTTTTTACTAACTACGGCTGTAAAAACTATTTAGATAGCTTGAAAAATTATTCTTTTTTATGTATTTTATAAAAGTTTTCGTAAAATATTTATATTCTTTGCAATAATTGATATTTACATAAGAAGGGTGATCAATAATTGTCTGCTTTGTAATGAAAAACAAATTCAAATAAAAATGTAATTAACTATGCACTAGATTTAATTTTTTCACATTTATTAAATTTAGGGCATATAAATGCAAAATAACCATAAATATGATGTAAATCATTAAATTTGCAATTACTACCACAACATTTCATTCGGTTTTGTAACGTTTTGTGCCAAATCAAATTTTATTTTCGATGTCACATTTTAAGTTTTTAAGTTGCCTGATTGATTTATACTGTTACAAAAGGACCTTAATTTCTTTTTATAGTTACGTCAAAAATATATTTACTTTTTATGAGCATTTCAGCAAAAATGTTTATAATAAGTGAAAAAAAATTAGGACAGTTACAAATGGACACAAGAAGTTACAAAACAGGTTAACGAAAAAGTACCAAAAATTAACGAAAAGGGACAATTAAACACACTTTTAATTTTAGACCATTATAATATGAATCTTTGAATAACATTATAAATGACATAGGTAAAATCTTACACTTAGGTAACTACTTTACAATCACGAAGATGAAATTAACAAAATTCATATAATTCACACATAGCAGACTTAAGCAGACAAGCTACACCATGCGGTTCGGTGCCGTGCGGCGCAGAGAAAACTGTAGACTTTACGATGCGCAGCTTTGTAGCAGCGTGCAATTCCACTATTTTGCTAAAATAAAAAAGTTATACTACTTAGTGAGGTTCGAATTGAAAGAACAATGCCCATTTTTCTTAGAGACGCCGACCCAGGTGTGGACTGTGAACCGTCAAAAATCGTAGTAGTTGTTATTGCATTCGATAAAAGAGTGTTAACCTAGAATTTTGAGATTGATTAGAGGTCGGCCACATTCATAGTTTTATTACAAGAAGTACTTCTTTATGCTCAAAAAACATTAGGTGTGTACGTATTTTTATTAGGATAGTTACAGTTTTTCGTAGTTTTGAGTAGAAAGGACTGAGTATGAGATATAGATAAAGATCCACAAACATTCACAGTGCTCACAAGCAAAACAATTATCAAAGTAAATTAATTGAATATGACATTATTGACATTTACTAAGAGACAAAAAAGTGTGGCCATTTTACAGTTTTTAAATGATATTTATTAATCGATATAGATTTGGGTCATCATAGGTTATATATCTATTTCATTCAAAACAGAACTTATTCGTAGTTAATCGCATATTTTCCTTAAAAATACACATATTAAAAATGTTTATGGTCCAAATATAGATATGGATATGCTATTCACTAAAATCATTTTGAATAGACAAAATGTGAAATCGATTAAGATAATCGATTTAATATTATGAATTCTTTACTGGCAATATCTGATCTATTACGTGTTGGCTATTTAGATGCTAACACATCTTTTTAAACCTCTTTATTAATTAGGTTTCTCGGCACACCTTTAGTAACGCCTATAAATTAAGTTATGAATAAAAAGGATTATTCAACAACAAATTGAAACTCTATTGTGCTGTTCATGAGTTCCAAACTGGGCTAGAAATGGGCATTGTTCTTTAAAGCGTTTATTAAAGATATCCCTTCTAGACCTCTGCTAAATTCAAGAAAGAATCCACCAGAACAAATGCGTTTCAAAGTTATAGAGGAAAATTCTAAGATTATGCGAACATATAATTATTTAGAGGTTATAAAATTTGACAGTTTGCTTTGGTGGATTCTTTTATTAAATTTGCTGGAGGTAGGTATACCTAAACACACCTAAAATGTTCACCAGATATGTTAATTCCTAATAATTTCCTATGTAATAGAGGGAGAGTCTTTTACCACACAACAGGAACAAATCTAAACTTCACATTAATACTAAGCATTTTTCAATGGAAAACCACGTTACCACCAATATTTAACTGACACGGGTATCAAACCCGAAACCTCAACATGCTTATTTAAGGCGCAGTGCACCAATTAGCATACTGGTGGTATCGGGTCAATATTATGCCTCGTAACGGCAAAACAAAGACATGTCATTAATACTTTGTAATTTAAAAACAAGTTTGTTAAAACAATACCTTCTTTTTAGGCTTCAATGCAATTAATTAATTAATTTGTCTTTGTGCCCTAGCACTTACATGTCCCTTTTGTAACATTTTAAGTTCGTATATTGTAACGCTACAAAACAGACGTTACAAAATTGCTACTGTGCGGCTTTCAATAAAAAAAATAGCACTTATTAAGAGATGTTCTTACATCTTATATATTTTTCGCATAGAATACATTCCAATACATTTACCCAGTCACGTGGCGCTACTTGCATGCTGCCACCCCCCGCGTCTGGCGGGCCCTGCGCGCGGGGTAACCCGCGACGGGGGGGGCCGCTCCATTCTGTAGTTGATTACTCGGTGATTTTTATGAATTTCTGCTAACATTTATATATATTTAGATTCTTCATAAAGTTGCCTACAGATTGGTATATAAATATCCTTACGTAATTATACATTTTAATCATAAAACTGCTGAAAATAAAGAAGT